>QEPC01012679.1:3929386-3984212 GCA_003113815.1 Sphenodon punctatus | reverse complement strand
AAAAGGCATCCTTTAAGAAATGGAAAGCTAGCCCCAATGAGGAAAATACAAAGGAGCATGAACACTGGCAACGTAACTGTAAGGTGCTAATAAGGCAGGCCAAGAAAGAATTTGAAAGGAGACTTGCTAAAGAGGCAAAAACAAATAATAAAACCTTTTTCAAGTATATCAGAGGCAAGAAGCCTGCTAGGGAGTCGGTTGGGCCATCAGATGACCTGGGAGTAAAAGGGGCACTGAGGGTGGACAAGGACATTGCAGAGAAGCTAAATGAGTTCTTTGCTTCGGTCTTCACTGTGGTCGAGTTCGGTCCGAACTCTGAACTTCCGAACCGTGTTTGCCCATTCCTAGTTCTGGTAGCTTCAGTTATTTCTAGGGGAAGGGGAGCTCTCCGCTTCAACTCTCAGCCCCCCAATGTGGCTGCTTCCTGTGGGGCCCTGCCTGTCCCTTACCTACGAGGGTGTGAGATTAGGTGGCCATCTATGCACATTTTTAAAGGACACTTGTGAGAAATGCAGGTTGACTCCTGTGCAGCCCTGCAACCTGTATTTCTCATAAGTGCCCTCTAAAAATTTGCATATAGGGCAACCCCACGTGGGCTCAGGGCCCTGCAGGCAGGAGCTAAAGGGATGGAGCCGTGGAAGTGGAGGCCATGGGGACCCACCCTGCATTTTATTTTTGCCTCAGGATCCACAAATTCTAAGGCTGATGGGGGTGGGGGTGGGATGTCTTGCGTTTCTGAAAAACCAGTGTGCTCGGAATCAAAGCGGTGGCCTAGGATTCCTTTCCTCTCCTTTGTTCTGTGCCTCTGCCTCCCTTGGCAGCACGTATCCTGCCTTCAAAGGAAGCCATGCCTGGTCTTAAGAAATCTTACAGCGATTGTGTCTGTGCAGATGTACAAACAAACAAGCTGGCGGCTTCTCATTACTCTATTGTGGCTTTTTCCAGGCTCCTGGGGGTGGTTTGGTTATTTTGGTACTTCAGTCATTTTTGATATTTTGGTTAGATCGTTTTGGCAATGTTCATGCCATTGCACGTGTGCAATTTGCCAGAAATGAAGTAGCTCATATGCAGAAATGCCGCCCCCCCACAACCTCCCCCCCCAAAAAACTCCAAACGGAACCCATCAGATATGTGAATACCAATATTTGGTAGCAGGCATTGTTCAGTTACCTGAAAATGCATATAATACCCACATACAAATAATAAAGTCACGATCCATTTTAGTTCTAGTTTGAATCCCAATTTGGCCGAGGACTGACTGACTGACTGACTGAGGGTATTTTCAGACGTTACAAGATCACGGTGAACCACGGTGAATACCCACCTGTGGTCACTGTGTCTCGAACGTCTGTTTGGCGGCCGCCAGATGTTCGCCACGGTGAATCCCCACATGAGGTCAATTTGAACCACACTTCCCGGGCTAGCCGGGGGAATGTCCTGGGAAGCGTGGTCAAACGGACCCCCGGCAGGGACCAACAAAAAGTAACGTCTGGCCGGTTGCCACGGCCCGGGATCCCCGGCGGGATCCCGGGCCATGGCGCTTCCGGCCCGACGTGGTGGCCACAGTGGCCCCGCCGCCCGCCCGTCTCCCTGGAGGGCGGGCGGCGGGGTGCGTGGAGGGGGCGGGGCCATGCGGCCGCACGTTGCGCCGCGCGGCCCCTCCCCCTCCCACATTCCCCGCCGGGATCCCCCCGGCACATCTGTTGTGGCGTTACGGGGTGACCCTGGCGGGGAATGAATAGGGTGATTTCGGTACGGGGCCAACGGGCCCCGTAACGTCTGAAATCACCCTGACATTGGGCAATGTCATTGTTTCACAGGTTCAATTCCTAAGTTGGACATAGAAACACTGACTTGGCTATCTCAGAACTAGGGGGCACCTTATGAGGTGAACTGGCAGCAAATTTAAGGCAAATGAAAGGAAATATTTTTATACTCAATGTACAATTAATCTGTGGAACTCACTGCCAGAAGATATTGCTAAATCCAAGAGCGTTAAAAAGGATTGGATAAAATACTCAGAGGATTGGTCCATAAATGGCTATACAGCAAATTAGGGTATGACACCTGATTCTTGGGAGCTATATAGCAGGAAATGGATCATTCCATTAGGACCTGTTGTGCTCTTCAGCAAAGCAACTAAAAATGGTCATTGTATACAAGAGACAGGATGCAGGGCTAGATAGATCATTGGTTTGATCTGGTGTGACATTTTTATTTATTTTTTTATTTGTGATATTTATTTATTTTTAATTAATTTATCTTTATGCCACCCCCTCCTACACAGCATCCCAGGGCAGCTAACAACATTTAAAAACAATTAATATAATAACATTCAACATTTACAATAACCCAGCAGTAACACCAATAAAAACCAATTAAAAACCCACCCATCCCGTCTCCCTCGGCAAAGGCCCGGTGGAACAGCCAGGTCTTACCCTGCCTGCGGAAAGAGGGGAGGTCGACGGCCGGGCGGACCGCCAAGGGGAGCGAGATCCACAGCCACAGACATAACATTTCTTAGGTTCTTATCAATTCACGGAGAAGTAATGGAAGAATGTTTAGGTGGAGCTTTTGCCAATCGTTTGGTCAAACCGTTCCACCTTAGCATGACATCATGGGTAAAGAAATGGGTACCTGATTTGGCACATGTGGGTAATACCAACATTTTCAGGTACCATTTCGGGTATCTGAATTGGTACCCAAATGCCAACCGAGAACTCGAAAAAATGAAATTTCAGCTACCATTGTTTGAGTACCTGAAATTACCCGAAAAACCAAAATAATACCCTAAAAATGCCCATAATCTGGGACAAACATTTGTATTTTGGTATATCGGTTGTTGGTATTTCAGTGTTTTGGGTACCTGATTGAAAACCGTTTCCGGTACCGGAAAGGGCTCAAAATATCCAGTTCGATTTGGGTACTGGGAATTCGATGGGCAAACCCTTTTTTGTGAGTATGCATTTCAGCTCTAGTCATGGGGTGAAAACACACGGGAGGGTGGCGTGGCAGCAGCCCAATATGGTCCGGGATGGAAAACGGTGGTGGACACAGGGCGTGTCAGGGCGCTGAACAAATGTGACCGTGGCTGGGCCGCCAAGGAGGGTGGGGAGAAGCATGAATGTGCGGCTGTTCCTGACACCGCACTGTGCCCAGAGCCCCACCCTCCGCCATGACAAGCAGCCATGGTGGCCAATGACGGCCAGCCATGGCAGCCGGCCATGCCGGATGCGACCTGGGCCATATCGGTGGCCCAGGAACAGACGTGATAGCCCCCCTGTGACCCGCTTTGGCCTGGTCAGGTGGGCCTTAACCTGAGCTGTGACCTTGGAGGATTTCCAAGGTCACACCCCAGGCTAGCCACCGACCCAGCCTGGGGCAATCTGCACAGAGATGCAGGTGGGGTCCGGGTCAAAGCGGGAAACAGCGGGCCGTTGTCAAGTCTGTTTTTTCCCATGGGTACACTACGGTTCTGTGGGCATCATAGTGTGCAAAGCCACTCACTCGTTCTCAGCCTCAGTTTTCCACCTGTAAAATAGGAATAATAATTAAACGACCTCTCTCGCAGGGTTGTTGTGAGGGGGAACTAGATAAGGATTATAAAGCACTTTGGATACTGAATGTACTATAGAAAGAAACAATAAATAATCATAGCTAGAACCTGCAACATAACTTGCCGGAATAAGAGCTAAATGGAGACCAGTCTTTTGTGTCCGGCGGCTACACTGAGGCTCTTAGGAACATCTGTCGGTGACTTGTGAGTTGATAGTTTAAGCGGAAAGGGTCAGAGGCTTTACTGGCAGCTAGCTAGAGAAAGCTGACAAGCAATGCTTCCATTCTCCTCCCCCAGCCATCAGTTCTGCTGGTGCTGATTTAGGCTAATAGTGGAACGTACCCCAGGTCCAGAGGGACTCTTCCATGTTATCTCCCTTCAGACATCTGTGAGTGATCCCTTTGGGCTGTTTTAGCAGTGTTTACACAGGAAAGCTATGCCGCAGGAAGGCCAGGCTGGCTCACGAGATGGCATTTTAACTCTGGGATTCCTTCCTGGGGAAAAAAAAAAAAAAAGAGGCAGTCGTTTGGGTTCCAAGTTTTGAATTCCAGCCCGTCGCTATTTGTGCTCAAAGGAGGAGGTATGCTATTGCAGCAGGAAACCATAGCATTGGATTTGCGCTGCTAGCGGACGACGTTGAGGTTTACACCACCGAAACCAACCACAGTAACGCAGGCCTTTGAGGAGGGGGAACAAGACAGAATTTAATATAGTGGAGAGAAAAAAGAATGGGCTTTGGACGGGATAGTTATTAACTGGGCTCTTCCCACCCATACATTCGCAGCTGGATGAAATCTGCCTGTAAAATTCCAGCTTCTTATTGTGTTGCCACCTGGAGGGGGGGAAAACATGTTTAAAAGAACCCCGCAGAAGTTTCTCTCTATTTATCAGCACGAAGCACCTTGTTAGCTCTGCTGCCTGCCAAACAATAGGCAATCTTCAAGAATGCACAATTCTTTTACTCATATGTTTGATTGTTTTGTAGTCACCAACCTGCAGCCCCCCTCCCCAGCCCCCCCCCAAAAGAAGTTTTCCTTTGATTTGTTTGCAAAAAAAACAAACAACCCCTGAAAGGAATTTATTAGCCATCCAGTTTTCTTAAGCACTGAAGCCCTGATGCTCTTGTTTGGTCTCTTGTTTTATTGGGTGATTTCAGACGTGACGGGGGCCCTATTGCCCCGTCACGGAATCACCCAAATGATTCCCCGGCGGAATCAGACCAGCCCGTCAACAGTCGAGCCGGCAGATTCCGCCGGGGAATCGGGGAGGGGCGGGGCTACGCGGCGCAACGTGCGGCCGCACAGCCCCACCCCCCCACGCTTCCGAGGCTGCCCGCCCTCCGGGAGACAGGCGGGCGCTGCGGCCAATGCGGCCGTGGCGCCTGTCCCCCAGAGTATTGACCACGGCCCGGAATCGGCCAGATGAGACGTTACCACGCTCAACCACGGTGAATTCCGCCGTGGTTGAGCATGGTAACATCACGTCTGTTGGGGGGCACAAAGTGATTCCCGCCAGGTGTTCACCCCCGGCGGGAATCACTTTGACCACGCTTTTGGAGATGGTCCCCGGACCATCCTCAAAAGCGTGGTTATTTTGATCCCCGCCAGTGGTTCACTGTGGTGAACATCTGGCGGGCATCAAACAGACGTTACGGGACCATTCCCCACCACAGGGGATTGTCTGTGGTTGAGCGTGATCTCGTAACGTCTGAAAATACCCATGGTTTTGATGGGAGTAGGTCTCTTTGGAAAATGTGTACGCACGGATCGTCCCATTTGCTGTGATGGGGTGTTCCTTTAGCCTATTGCTCTGGGCATTGAAGATATTTGAGATAGGAGGGAGGGGGTACAGTTTGTGTGTGTGTGTGTGTGTGTGGGGGGGGGTCTGATGGGGTGGGTTTTTTTTATTGCCCTTGGCAGGAGCAGACGTTAGAAAGGAAGGGTGTGTGTGTGTAATTATGTATTGATTTATTTGGATTTGTATACTACTACTCCCAATGGCGCAGGGTGGCTCAGTATAGCACAAAATGCACACAAATTTATAAAACTCATAAAAATAATAAACGACATACATTTCCAATTAAAACCTACTCCCATGTCTGCAGCCCCCTCTTCCTCCACACTCTATCCCTGCATGCTAAAAGCCTGTCCAAATTTGCCTCCGGAAAATGTTCGAACTTGGAAAATGGGGGAAATTCTGCAGGTCAGTTTCAGAAAGCGGGTTTGCGAAAACAAATCCATTTTCTCATAAACTCCCCAGAGAGTTCAGCATTACAACTCCCTGACCTTAAAAAAACCCAACCCATTCCCATCTCGTATTGTCCCTTCCTGGATCCAGTGTAATTTCTCTGCTTCCCCCAAACCTTTTCAATTGGAGCCGGTGCAAAATATTGTTATCCAAGTTAGAATTGACTTGGACTTTATTCCCGATTGGCTTCCCGCTGTTATCTGACGCAATCATACAAAACTTAAACATACAATTACTCATCATACAACATACAAATTTAACATATAAAACCAGCAAATAAAGACATAAAACTAATTCTGTCCAACAGAATTGTTAAATTGTTACAATTTATAAAATCATATATATATGATTCACCTCAAACCATTCTTTAATTTCACTAACTGGATTAAATGAATCTAAATATAACTTGTGAAAACATGGACACAGAAGTCAACTCGATCCATCCTTAAATTCGGAAACTAGGTCAATTGAGGTACCAGAACAAACATTCCCTAAACTGGTCCTCCTTATAACTTCAAGTTAGAATTTGACACAGTTGATACAAACCAGGCTCTGTGAGCATTTGTGGAGTTCGCATGCCACTTCGTTGTTTGGTAACACGTAACCACATGGAACGTTTCTGCTTTCTCTGACTTTGGCTTAACACAAAGAAAAATTAGGGTTTATTCTGTTTCAAGCTGATGTTAGATAATCGGAAAAGATCAACACTGAAGCCAAAGTCACCTAATCTGGACCTGGATCCTAATGTGGCCTGGATCTGGTCCCTGGATTCGGTTTCTACCCCCAAGCACTCAAAGACTGAGCTCAGGCTGAGAGAGCACACAAGGACAGGAGACAGATCCATGGCACAGATTTGTGATCTGGACCTTCCTCTTCCTGAGCGCACCCCTTATCTTGAACTTTTATGCAGCCCACAAAGCTTGTACTAATCTTCAAAGTGACCTTTTGTTGGGACAAAGTTCCTCACCCCTGTCTTAAACTTCATTGTGTGTGTCAGATACCAAATGTGCTTTGTGTATGTCTGATTCCAAATGTTCTTCATGCGTATTGGAAACCAAATGTTCTTTGTTGTGCGCTGGATACCAAATGTGATATCAGAGACAGGATGCCGGGTTCCTCTTGCCGTGACTCTGTAGCCAAGGGGCCAAATGTGGCCCCCAGCAAGTTTTTATGTGGTCCCTTTCCAGTGCCTGGATCTGGCCCCTGGATCCAGTTTGTTCCTCAACCACTAAAATAAAGGAGCAAAGCGGCTCATTTACTGACGACACTGCTGCGAGGAAGTTTGCCACGTGCCTCAGCCTGGCCGGTTGATGATCATGGGGAGTTTTTACGGAAGAAGCCATTTTGTGGCCTGCCAACTTTCTCTGTAGCAAAGGACTTGCGATTCTCTGGCGCAGGTGGACGGGAATGCGGACCCTGTCAGTCCGGTCTGGAGTTGATGGCTCCATCGTTAACATTGTTTGTTCTGGGAAGGGAGTTTGAAGAGGCTTATTTCTATAGCAGGGCCTATATGCTCTCCTTCCCACTCACACAGGTTCCTATTTCCTCCCCAGACCATGGGGGCGGAGAAGGGGAGGGAGGGGGGGAAATAGTGATTTATTAATGAAGTCCGGTGACCATGTTGCTGGGGCGTGCCAGCCGGAAATGTCTGCTCGGAAAAGATTGGATAACTTTCTGACCCGCTTCCCTTTGTAGCCTCCCAACGGCCACAGCTCTCAGAGGCATGCTAGCCTTTTCCTTCCTCACTGGCCAGCTCCCTCCCTCGGGCATCCTTTCTGTTGGTGTCTGGCAGGGTAGTTCCACGTAGTGAAGTTGGGGCCAGAGCGGTATTGTTGGGTGGAACCAACAAGCATAAATCAAGTCTCTGGGCCCGTTGGAGAGCAGCTGGGTGATCTAAAATATAGAGCCGAAGGTCAGGTGATATCATAGGCTGCTAGCTTCTTGCGTAGGCCCCGTTACCACAGTGACTTCAGTGCCTCACAATCTTGAACTTATTCATTTTGAGGTGTAAAACACTATATATCCCCTTCTTTCTAGAGGGGGAAACTGAGGCACGAGGAGACTTGCCCAAAGCCACACAGGGAGTCAACAGTGAGCCAAGGAATCGTCCTTGGGTCTCCAACAGCCAAGGCTAGGATTGCACCCCTCTTTGGGCAGTTTATTTATTTTATTTATTTCAAAAACTTATTACCCCGCCCCTCCTGCCACAGGCAGTTCGGAGTGGCTTACAACAATAAAAACAAGTAAAACAAAACACATTAAAAGGAGGAAACAGATAAAACAACCGCCCCCCACCCCCATCACCCCTCTCCCCCACCAAACGCCTGGCGGAACAGGCAGGTCTTGCAACTTTTCTGAAAAGAAGGGAGGTCCGGGGCCAGCCGGGCCCCCCCTGGAATGGAGTTCCATAGGCATGGCCACCAAGAATGCCCTCTCCTGCGTGGCCACCCAAGAAACTCAAGGGACCTCAAGCAGGGCATCCCCGGATGACCGCAGGGGCCGATCCAGGACATGGGGCGTGAGGCGGTCTCACAGATAGGCAGGACCCAGACCGCTTAGGGCTTTATAGGTTAAAACCAACACCTTGAATCGGGCCCAGAAAACCACCGGCAGCCAGTGCAGAGAGCGGAGCACTGGTGTAATATGCTCCCGGTGGCCCAGTTCCACTAGGAGACGGGCCGCCGCATTCTGCACCAGCTGCAATTTCCGAGCCGTCACCATGGGTAGCCCCACGTAGAGCGCGTTACAGTAGTCTAGTCGAGAGGTGATGAAAGCATGGATGACTGTGGCCAGGTCAGAGTCCAAAACAACGGCTGAAGCTGTCGCACCAGATGCAACTGGCGGAAAGCACTCCTCGCCACAGCCTCCATCTGGAGATCCAGGCGGAGTTGCGCATTGAGGAGCACCCCTAGACTCCGTACCTGGGAGGTCAATAGAGGACAGACCCCATCAATGATGGGGGCCACCAATTCCATCGCCTTACCCACTAACATCACCTCCGTCGTTGTCAGGATTCAGCCACAGTCGATTAGCCCTCATCCAATCCCTCACAGCCGCCAGGCACCGAGTAAGCACCGAGACTGCCGGACCTAGGTCTGTTGAAAAAGAGAGGTACAGTTGAGTGTCATCAACATATTGATGATACCGCACACCAAACCCCCTAATCACCTCGCCGAGCGGCTGCATGTACACATTGAACAGGAGAGGGGACAAAACAGAACGGTGCGGAACTCCACACTAGAGGTCTTGGTATGATGAAAAACAGTCCCCAAGAACCACTCGCTGAGTTCTTTCGGTCAGGAACAAGTGGAACCATTCGAGAACAGTCCCGCCCACTCCTGCACAATCCCGCAGGTGCGTCACCAACATCTCATGATCAACGGTATCGAACGCAGCCGACAGATCTAACAGGATCAGCAGGGTCGAACGACCCCGATCCATATCTTGGCGCAGGTCATCTACGAAAGCCACAAGTGCAGTCTTGGTGCCCTAACCCAGATAAAAGCCAGACTGAGAGAGTTCAAGAAAACCGATGCGATCAAGATGCCCCTGTAGCTGCCGAGCCACTACCCGTTCAATAACCTTCCCTCAAAAGGGAAGGTTAGAGACAGGCCAATAGCTGACAGGGGAGCCAGCGTCAAGAGATGGTTTCTTGAGCAGAGGCCGCACCACTGCTTCCTTGAGACAGCCCGGCACTCTGCCCTCCCCAGGGAGGCATTGACCACCCCAGCCAGCAATGGCCCCATTGTCTCCCGGCAGATCTTAACCAGCCAGGATGGGCAAGGGTCTAATTCACAAGAAGTGGCCTTGACGACCCCAAGAACGTCCACCACATCGGCAGACGTCACTGACTGAAACTGATCCCAGAAAACCGGACATGACGGGGCTTCCATAACCTCTGGTTCCCCTAGTGTAATAAATGCTGTGTCGAAACTGTGGTGAATACGAGCAATTTTTCCCCACAAAATAATCCACAAACATGTCACAGCGGGCAGTAGATGACTCCACTCCAAGACTGAGGGAGGCCAGACTGACCAGCCCCCGCACTACTCAGAACAGCTCCGTCGGACGGGATTTTGTGGATGCTATGAGGGCATCAAAGAACCCCCTCTTTGCTGCCCACATAGCCACGGCATAGGCTCGTCAACTGGCTCTATGCCGCAATGTTAACCAATTGATTTTGGATCATAGGGATAATGGGAATTATATGGCCCCTAAGATTGGGGAGCAGCGAATATCCACTTTGATGTATGCGGATAATACTCTGTTGTTATCTACTTCCAGACTCGGTTTGAAGAGATTTATTAGTAGACTTTGGGGAAAATTGCCAATTACAAGGTCTAAAAATAAATGATAAGAAAAGAAAAATTATGGTCTTTGCTAAGAGTTACAAATCAGTGTTTTGGTCTTTGAATGGAAACCAAATAGAGCAGGTCTGAACCTTTAAATATTTAGGGATTGTTTTTACACATAGCAGCTCCTGGCTCTTGCATATCCATTCCATTCAACATGATGCAGTGGCAAGCTCAGCAGCAGTGTATACATTTTATATTAATAAAGGGGACAAATTGATTTCTCTGACCCTTAAAGTATTTGAAACTAAAATTCTCTCTAAACTTAGTTATGGAGTTCAGATATGGGGCTATGTTCCAACAGCCTTGTCGCTATTAGAGCCAATTCAGAACACTTTTTTGAGGAAACTATTAGGAGCACCCCCCCGGCACATCTTCTGCCATGATTAAATTGGAAACTGGGATGGTTTCCTGGAGTGCGAGACTGGAGAAAACATTATTATGTTTTGTGTTAAAGCTGGCTTGGAGCCAGCCAGATACAATTATCAAGCAGTGCTATGAGTTAGAAATACAGGATGGCACATATCCTTGGTCGAGAGTTGTGTTAAGTAAACTGAATAATTTAGGTCTTCCTATACATTTTAAAATTACAATTTCTGGTAAAGACAGGTGTAAAAATGGGTATTTTCAGATGTGACGGGGCGGCATTAACCCTGTCACGGAAACAACCCTTAGATTCCCCACCAGGATCACTCCGGCATGGCCAACAGATGTGCCAGGGGATCCTGGCGGGGAATCGGGAAGGGGGCGGGGCCGCGTGGCACAACATGCGGCCGCACGCCCCGCCCCTCCCCACACTCCCCCACCGCCCACCCTCTGGGGAGACGGGTGAGTGCCGTGGCCAATGCGGTCGCAGCACCCGCCCGAAATGATCACGGCCCGGAATCCAAGAGGGGATTCCAAGCCATGATCGCCATCCAGAAGTGACAGGCCCCTTCATCCCCGCCGGGAATCTCATTCACCACGCGATAGGCACCGGCCCCGCCGGTACAGCCGATCGCGTGGAGAATGAGATTCCCGGCGGGGATTGAGCGTGGTTAACATCTGGGGGGGAACTTCCGGTTCCCCAACAGACGTTACAAGGGCATTCCCCACCACAGGGAATTGACTGTGGTTGAGTGTGATCTCGTAACGTCTGAAAATACCCAATGTTGAAGGATAGGTTGTAGGATACTGATGTGCAAACTTTAAGAAGCCAAGCTTGGATGTTTTGTACTTCCCCCTGGTATAGTTATATTTACCCCCTAGAGATGGTTGTAAATATTTAAATGAAATTATGGACCCTGGGCGTAGGAGAGGTTTACTGCTCTCCGGATGCAAATGTTTGAATCCGTAGTAGATATAGTGGAACATCTTATAATGAAAGGAAATGCCCTTGTGGGGAAGATATGGTGGAGGATCTTTTCCACTATTTGTTATTTCATCCAATTTATTGCTATGCAAGAACAGGAATGTGGCATAGGATTACTCCTTCCCTGGCTCTGTCCTTGCTGGGGTTACTAATTTTTTGCCTTTCTGACAGGAAATCTTCCATTTCGGAAGCCGTAGCTTGTTTTGCCCTTCGGGCAAGGCTCTTACGAATAAAATTTTTCTCTTAAGGGGATAATATATATAGTGCAGATTAAAGTATGGTGTATGTGTGGTGTAGATTAAAGTTTGCATATTTTTATGTTTTAATATTTGATTTTAATGTCCATAAGGATCAGGTATCTAAATGGAAATTTATTTAAGTTGTATATATTGCTTTGTCCTCCCCCCACCCCCCGTGTTCTGTTTGTATGTATTGGTGTAACTTGTCATGGCCTTGGGCTAGTACAAGGAATAAAGGCATAATGTAGGCCACACCCAGCGGTCCTATGGCGCGGCCCTTTGGCGTGTAGCCCTGCGGTTCCTTCTGGGGTAAATAGGTAGGTGTGTAGTCCTTATTCAATTTGCACCATCTGGCAGGAATCAGATCCTGGGGGAGTCCTCAATATAGGCAGAAGCCCTGGCTTTGATCCAGCCTGCCCAGCAGCTCTCTCCCAAGGACACTCCCCAACAGGTGTCTACTGGAGAGCCTCCACGGCCCGCAAACTGCCCCGAGAAACGTCCGACACCCTTAGTGTTCTTTTGTGTCCAGTGCTAATGGCCTTTCCATTGTGCATCAACAGCAGGCTTTGAAGCATGGAAGATCATGGTTCTTGGCAAGGGAAGACCAGGGGAGGTACAGTGATGTAGGGATGAAATGAAAATTTGGGGCAGATTCTGTCTTTGATGGAGCCATCCATTCCTATCCAGTCTGGTGAAACGTGGACTGGGATATGCTCTATGTCTACATTTCTCTGAAGATCCAGATTGGCTATGTCACATACTGCACAGGCACAAAATGGTGGTGTCCTGCATTCGAAACTTAACATAGAGTTCCACCACAGCTTAAAATCTGTGATGGAACGCCCTGCGACATTCTAAAAAAGCAGAAAATCTCCCTGAAGAAGAAAGGGCTGTTCCTATCCAGCTCCACACTGATGCAAAAGGGCAGATCCCCAGCTGGTCATCTGAATAAACCAGGTTCCATAAGCCTTCGGGGGCGAACTAACCTAACTGGTTCCACACCCTCCCGAGGGCCGACATGCGCCAGGATATCCGCCCGGAGGAGATAATGATCCATGACAAGTACACATACCTCCTCCACCAACGGATCCCCCGCCTCAAGGCCTGTACAAAATATCATGTCCAGGGTATGTCCTCCAATATGTGTGGGGCCCACTACTCTCTGAGACAGACCCATGCTACAGATGGTCATGCTTGGTGCCCTGCTGGGAGGGAGTGTGGGTCCTGCATCCTACCCTGGTGTAAATGGAGGCAACCGTGGGGCCCCCAGAAGTAGAGAAAATAATGGGAGTGAGGGCAGTTGCCCCGGGTTGTCCTCTGGTAATGCTGGCCCTGGATAGAGCCCTACAGCTCTGTATGGCTGAATTAGATGACCCTTCCAACCCTACACTTTTATGGTAATAGACGCCCTTTATCTTGAATACCCCAACTCCATGGAACACAATGGATGTCTCTTGTTTTGAATATCCTGACTCCACGGAACCCAATGGATGCCCTTTATTTTGAGTATTCTAGCCCTGTGGAACACAGTGGATGTCCCTTATTGTGAATATCCTGACTCCACAGAACCCAATGGATGTCCCTTATTTTGAGCACTCCAGCTCCATGGAACACAATGGCTGTCCCTTATTTCAGAATGCCTCAGCCCCATAGCATCCCTTATTTTTGAAATGACGATCTGGCAATCCTACACACAACAGTCAAATGAAAAGAAAAATAAGAGACAAAGTGGCTGCTGGGAATTGAGTGAACAACCAGCAGGCCAGTGGAAAAAACATTCCTTCAGAGATGGAACTCTCCTGTGCAGGAAGGTTGGACAAAAGGCGGAAGCGCAGGCTGCCATATCGAGGGTTATCTCTCCGTTGCACTTGTGGGGGCTGTTGACTGAAGGCCTCTTTACTGGTTCATTCCAGAGAGGCAGGAAATGTTCATCTCCGCCTGTGTTCTTCCTGCCTCGGCTTAACCTTAGAACTGCGGTTTACGCGATGGGAGCCAATCCTGTTGACCTCCTGTTAACGGTGGCTGCCTGGGCAGCACCACCCAATGAGCTAATTGGCAGTACCGGAGCCCAGCCCAAGATTTAGGGTGCAGCTAAGTAACAAAACAGCCATGAAATACATTTGTCATGGGGATGGTTTTTGTTGAAGCTGTGAACTCCATTTCCCTTGGAATGGGATTGCGTCAAGCCAATGTGTATGTGGCCAATGCGTGTACGGCCTTGTGTTTGTTTCACAGGATTGCGGCATAATTGGTCGGAGATTTGAAAGAACGTTGACTTCCTAGCTGCTGCACTGTTAAGCAGCTTTTGCCCACCAGAGTATTCTGTCAAACAGAGCACCAGCTACACTGTCTTTAGCAGAGAATTAAATATGCCGTGTTGCACTAATCGGAAACTTTGGCGAAACACAGACAGAATTCCAGTCCGGTCTACATTTCATTGGACTAGATTGGGCAGATCCATCAGATACAGAATCCACCCAGAAAATGAATTTCAGCTCTAATTCGGATACACTGCTGAACAATCTTTGTTGGGGCACTTGATGTTCACATATTTGTTTCTTCTTTTCTTTCAGTTTGGTTATTTTGGTATTTGATTGGCTCTACGTAGCGCCATTGTGAACCAAAGAGTTGCGCAACAGTGCAACTGAGTCATTCCACCTGTTTGGTGTCCAACTGCACTAAACAGAGGCGGTGAAATAGATATTCAAAGCAATGATATTATCCATCCGATTTGGATGCTTCAAACTGGATCCAATGAAGAGGATATTTGTTCTGCTCTCTTTGGTTATCATGGTGCTCCTTGAGGTCGAGGCTATGGCATTCTCCATCCCTTTCTAGTATGCCCCCCATGGACTGCTCTGATGTCATGGTGCTTTTTGGGAAGTAGGGGTGGGAATTCCAGTTCTCCCGAGATCCGATATTGACGGTATTTGGGTGTATCGGCTTAATCAGATAAATCCGATATTTACCTGTGATAAATATTGGCCACGGTACCCAATTTTTTACATTGCGGCCATTGAAGTTAATAGCCGCAATGTAAAAAATCCGGTAGGGTGGCCAATGTTTAAAATCCGGTATGCCGATAGCGGTAAATCCGGTACCAGGGAGATCTGATACCAGTGTATCCGGTATTCTCCCCGGTGTCCCACCCCTAACTGGGAAGTGGGGCCTTCTGTGGTTGAGGGGGCCAACTTGAGACAGGTGCTTGGGCCAGGGATGCCCCCAACCTCAGCTTGACAGGACCAGTTTCGTTCTGCTTGGTTTCGGTTGGGTTGAAGGCCTCTTGTTTAATTCCACAGAGGGGGCTGGTGTCAGTGCTGGAGCCGGGACTGAGAACCCTGACTCATCTATTTCTAAACTCCAACTTTCTTGGAAACAGGGTCTGCAAATGAAGGCCAGACCAGGACTTCTATTGTTTTGGATTAATCTAGTTTGCGTTAAAACCTTCAGAATTTTTACCGCCCTGTCGCATCCTGCTCCATCAATGAATCACCTTCCCCAACCTTTTAAAAAACTTTTTTTCGCTTAAACACTATTGAAAGCCCATTTTATGGGCCGTTCAACACCAGAACGTTTTGCCAGCATCACCCTCGCCACCAAGTAGCTCCCACGCTGCGTGTGATGTTTCTGGGCCTTTTGTTTAGTCTTACAACTCCTCATATCGGTTGCTTTGTTATTGTAGCCGCTGGTTTTACGGCCAAACCATTTGCAGCGAGATTCCTGCATGCTGGGGGTCGGGGAGAGGAGAGGGCAAGAAATGAGGAAACCTTGAGACATCTTTTGAAAGCAGTTGAAATTCTCTAAAAAACAACAACTAAGCAACCTCAAAGAAGGTGGGAGGGGGGGAAACCGCATGTGTTGGCATTTGTTACGGCACATGTATAAAAACATGAAACTATCAAGAACTTTTTGAGGAGTAACAAGAACGTTTGAATGGCCCAGGCCTGGCCTTTAGCAGGGAAACAGGTTCTACAAAATGTCCTGGGAGGGTGAGTGGGACTTGGAACAGGCTGGGGGCCCCCACAAGTGACACCGGCAGCGTCGTAGCACCGCCCTGCACCCCCTGTTCCCTCCACGAAGTGCCGCCTCCCTTTCACCAAAGCCCCAGCTGGAGCCCTGCACGGTGGACTTGGGAGCCCCAAGTCTCCCTAGGGGCAGGAGCCCTTGCTCTTCAGCATGGTTGGTTCCTCCCTTCCCTGAGTCCCCATCATGCCCCTATGTGTCTGACTCGGCGCCTGTGAACAGGGAGTGAGGAGGGAGCAGCGCAATGCTGGACTGTTACTGCTGTGGCCTGTGGTTGCGCGAGGCCCCTGTCTGTGCCAGAACCTATCCCTCCTGCCCTGGACCCGCCGCCACCCTGGACCCTGCCTGCTGTAGGGCTAGCCATGGTCAGACCAATGGTTAGGACCCTGTGTATTCTGTCATTTATTTTCTTTTTCAGATTCTGCAAGAAGAATAAATCATGCACATTAGCCAAACTGTGCACATATTGGATGTAAACACATTTCCTCAAATGACATTTCATAAATGTTGAACATGTGATACCTTCAAAACAACAACCCACAAACCCTCACAAAATACCAAACAGGTCTACCTGTGGGAGATGCTTCTCTCCTATGGGGGTGGGGGGAGGAGAGGGGCTGATTCTCTTTGCACACACGCACGCACACACACAAGTGCCTAAACCATTGGGTTTCTCTGGGACGTAATTCCCAAGTGTCAAATGATTTTTTGAAAATCTCCTACAAAGGCTTGCAAGGAGAGATTGGTCCAAGATGCACCTCAGCCTCAAATCTCAGCTCAACACTGTCCCAAGACTCAAAGGTCTCTTGTTTTGGGGTCTTCGTTTTGTTTTGTTTTTCTGTTCACAAATACAAACAACAAGACATAGTAAAAAATGCACTAATCCTAATGAACTCTTGGCTGCGTTGAATGATGGTTACGGTGAAACCTGTGCAAAACGCAGTCCGCTTTTTCTAGAAATGAGATCCAGAGATAGAGTGTGGTCGCCGTGTTGGTTCCGAGAGGCAAAGTGGTTCAAATGATCTCTTTTATTGGACCAACTGTTGTTGGTGGAAATAAGCAAGCTTTCAGGCCACACAGCGCCCTTCCTCAGGCATGGAGCATAGCCAGTAGAAATGTATAAAATCAGCAACTGTAGGGCAGGGATATAAGGGCCATGGAATAAGTGGGAGTTAATAAATGAGAACGAGACAGACGCTCGCAAACTGAGACGTTTTATAGAGACAGCAAGTATTTTTTACAGCCAAGGTCTCAACCTGCCTTGAAAACAGGCCTTTGGAATGGAAGTGCTGAGCCGACATTAATGGGAGAGCCCTAGTGAACACGACACTTAAGGACGGGAAAGAGAATGGAAGCGGGATATCCTGTTTTGGCCTCCCGGCCTGGAGATCGTCTCACAAATAAAGAACTTACTCATTCTTTGGCCTCCTCCCTTTGCACAAAAGGCCGCCCAGATTTCTGCACAAAACTCATTTTCTTATCGTTCCGAAATCCTTTCCCAGTGATTCTTTTTTTTAAAAAACCCTGCTTCTTAATAAGAATGGTGTTTTCATGCGGTAAGCTTTAAATAGTGCTAATCGCAAAAGCCATGTCATTACCTTGAACACAAAGTGTATTTCCACTCCTCTAAGCAAAAGTATTTTGATTATAATTATGATTATTAACTTATATAGCACCAACAATGTGCCTGGCATTGTACAATCATAAGCTGGAGACAGGTCCCTCTCATTAATGCTCAGTTAATTAGTGGTCAATTAGTTAGAGATCACTTGAGCGCATCAATTAACTAGAGATCACTTAGGTGTGATAGCTGCCTGCCTCCATGCAAAATAATTACTGAATGAAATGAATAATTCATTGTTCAATGATTAGTCAGTTAATGATCAATTTATTGGAGATCATTTGGGTGTAACGGATGCCTGCCTCTGTACAAATTAATAAATTAATTAACATAAGTAGTTGATTAACGAATGATTATTCAATCAATGATCAGTTTGGCCCTTTTCACACAGACACTCTAACACTGATAAAATGGGATTAACATTTATTTATTTATTTATTTATTCATTCTAAAATTTATATGCCTCCCCCTCCTGCCCCAGGTATCTTGGGGCGGCTCACAGCATTTAAAAACATATTAAAACAAACAATTATAAAACTACAATTAAAACAATATAAAACCCATCCCCCCCAACCCATCTCCCTCAGGAAAGGCCGGCGGAACAGCCAGGTTAGCTTACATGGTCTACGGAAAGAGGGGAGGTCGGTAATTAAGCGGAACTCCAACGGGAGGGAGTTCCACAGCCACGGCGCAGCCACAGAGAATGCCCTCCTCATAGTGGACACCCAGGAAACCCGGGGGACCCCGAGGAGGGTCCCCCGTTAGACTGCGGGGGCCGATCCAGGACCCGGTGGGTGAGGTGGTCCTGCAGATAGGTAGGGCCCAAGCCGTTTAGGCCTTTAAAGGTCAGCACCAAGACCTTGAATTGGGCCCGGAAAACTATCGGCAGCCAGTGCAGAGAGCGAAACACTGCTGTAATGTGCTTGTGTCGGCCCGTCCCAGTCAAGAGACGGGCCGCCGCATTCTGCACCAGCTGCAGTCTCCGAACCAGCACCAAGGGTAGCCCCATGTAGAGCGCGTTGCAGTAATCCAGTCTCGAGGTAATAAAAGCATGGATGACCGTGGCCAGATCCGAGTCCAAGACAAACGGCCTAAGCCGACACACCAGATGTAATTGACAAATGGCCCCCTTCGCCACAGCCTCCACCTGGGCATCCAGGCGGAGCTGCAGCTCCAGGAGCAATCCCAGGCTCCAGGCCTGAGAAACCAAGGGAGGACGGACCCCATCAATGATTATGCATGTTGTAGGGCACCCATAGAGCACACCTACAGCCCTGCAACATGTATAATAAAATGTAACACCCATTTTATCAGTGTTAAGAGTCTGTCCGTGTGAAAAGAACCTTAATTAGAGATCATTTGGGTGTGATGGCTATCTGTCTCCATGCAAAATAATTAATTAAAGAAATAATTAAGTATTGAATGATACATTATGATTGCAAAGTGCTCCAAGTGACATTTAAAGGCAAGGGAGTGCGATATAAAATTATTAATTATATTATTAATTATTAATTATTTAACGTATGATTGCTCAATCAAAGATCAGTTAATTAGAGATCATTTGGGTGTGTCAGTTAACAAGATCCTTTGGGTTTAATGGCTGCCTGCCTCCATATAATTAAATTAATGATTAATCAATGAACAGTCAATTAGAGATCATTCAGGTGTCTCAATTAATTAGAGTTCATTTGGGTGTGATGGCTCCCTGTCTCCATACAAAGAAATTAGTTAAATAAATAATTAATTATTTAATGGTTACTTGATCAACGATCAGTTAATTAGAAATCATTTGGGTTCGATGGTTGCCTGTCTCCATCCAAAGTGATTTCCGTTCTGGACGGTTTTTACAAACAGTCGGTGCGTGACTAGAAAGGAAAAAGTCAATCAGACTTTATATCCCCGTGGCCTCACCCAGCCTTTCAATAACATATGTCTCATTCCCACTGTCCCCTCTCCCTGTCTCCCCCTCCTTATCTTTTAGACTGTAAGCCACAGGCAGGGACAGCGTCTATTTCTATGTTCTGTACAGCACCAGGTCACACGACTGGCGCTATATAAATGATGATAATAATTATAATCATAACAACATAGAAACTAGAGTTCGAAGGCTGTTAACGGGGCATTCTCTGTGCATAGAAAGAAAGCGGTACCCATTTCGTAACGGTACACATAAGCAAATAGACCTCTTCTGGGGCTGGAGAAGATTATTTAGTAGCTTTGGAAGGAGACATTTATATAGACCCCCCTGATATTTTGAGGGAACTGCTCATGCACTGAGCGTTGCAGTTTAATGATTTCTTGCTGCCATCACACCGAAAAACAGCTGTGAAATAGGCACATTTAAGGGGGGAATAAATGTTGCAGCAAAGCTGAAATGTGCCTTCCAAATGCTGAAACCACTGGTCCATGTGATAACATCCTGATCCAATCAGCAGTTGTTGTCCCGCCCCCCCCCCCCCCCCCAAGACACTGATGTAGATGTTATTGTTCTACCTAGGGCAGTAACTTCACTGTGCCCCTTGCTAACTAACCTTCAAAGTCCTCACTTTCTTGGAGCCATTGTAGGTTTTCAAATTTCAGACAATAAGAGAGCTGCTTTCCCTGAGAGCTGTTGAATTTTTGAATGCATTTTAAAATAAATAATACAATGGAATGTGACCGTTTTTTAAAAAAATATATTTTTTAAAAGTTCTTCCATAAATAATGGCCTTGACTTCCATTGGTGGAGGACTGATGAACCAGGAAGGATATGAGAAGTTCCAAGGCTAGAAAGGAGTGATTCATGCCTTGTCTGTTCCTCAGCACATGTGAAAAGGATCTTCCAAGGGACTGTGGTTAATCACAAAGGGAACATGAATGAGGTGCGGCTGCAGAAAAGGCGAATGCATTTTAGGTCGCATTCACAGAAGCACTGTTTCCAAGTCAGTGGAAGTAAGAATTCCACTGTATTATTCAGCACTGATCAGACCCCACCCGGAGTTTTGCTGTATTTTCAGAAGGACATTGGGGCCGATCCCATGCCTCGCGAACTGGCACGCACAGCACCCACGGAAACCACGGGCACCGCTGGCCCGGTCAGCTGCGCACGCGGGGCATGGAATTGGCCCCAGTGACACGTTGAGATGGGTTCAGAGAAGGGCGGCAGAGATGATCAAGGGTCTGGAAAGCAAGTCTGATGAGAAAAGGCTGAAGGAACTATTTATTTATTTATATTTATTTCTGAATTTATACCCCGTCCCTCCTGCGAACAGCTCGGGGCGGCTTCCAACAATAATAAATATAGATATAAAACAGTTTAAAATACATCAAAATACAAAGTAAGTATTTAAAACAGGGCCCCAGGATACAATTTAACATTTAAACAATAAACAGGGTAGGGGAGATAAAAACCCTAACTAGGCTAGAAACCCTAACCAACCCTAAGGTTGGCTTTTTTGGCAGCCTTTCCACCCAAAGTCCCCGGGTCTCCCTACAGACATTATATTTGGCCTTTCAGCCATCTCCCCCAGGAATAGATCGCTAAAGGAGCTGTTACTGTAAGCTGTCTGCTTAATGACGAAGTGAAAATTGAAGGTCATCCATTTGTGCAAGTTAATGACTTACTTTTCATGAGTCAACCGGGGTGTAGGGAGGGAATTTCCCAACAGATGGGTTACCATTTCCAGTTAAAATGGAAGATTATTAATAGGATAGGTCTGAGGCCTTTGTAAATTCTCTCTTGGATTTTTAATATTATACTTGCACGAGCACTTCCCTTGATATTGGCAACAAGAGGTCAATATGGAGGAGTAGGTTCTGGTTCTGGTCACTGATGCATTCTCTTCCATCTTTTCATGACATCCAGGTCTCCCTTCTCCCTGTAACTAAGCTAAGTACATGCACCTGCAACTTCTCAACTTTGGGTGTCTTCAGACGAGCAAGGCGCTGGGGGGAAGGGGCGTGGCCACTGCGTGGTTTAGCCACAGGGGAGCACCCACACAGGTGGAGTGTGTGGGGAGCGATTCGAATGGGCAGCTCACTCCAGCCACGGAAGCAGCCACCGTACATTTGACCGGCCCCGCACAGTGCACTCCTGAATTCCCAGCATGGTGCCATCTGTGTGACTCCGTGGCTTACGGGAGTGGGCATTTGGCTGCTCCACCTTCAGGCAGTCGGTCGTATCCGTGGCTCCTGGGTGATCGTGCGGGGTAGCATCTCATCTGAAAACACCGCATGTGACTATATCCCTGGGTGTTAACAAATGTGACCGTGGCCCGCTTTCACCTGCGAGCCGCCGGCACGTTTGTTGGTGCGCCGCCAAATGTTCAGGCAGGTCAGCGGCGATCCCAGGCAGCAATCCCAGACACCGCCAGGGTTACCTCCAGGCTAATGTGTGCCCAATTGGACCAAAGTGGGCTATGGCAGGCTATAATGTTTGTTATGGCCCTCTGTGATCTGGCCTGGCTCAGGTCCACCACTGCCACCTGTCATGGCAGGGAGCATGGCGCTGTGACCAGCTCTGGGCCTGGGCTCTCCAGCCACCTGTTCATGTGGCTCCCTGCCCTCCTTGGTGGCCTGGCTGCTGACACGTTTCTTTGCCGGCCCAACCATGTTGGCAGAGAGTTCCCAAGCTGGGTCAGGTCATGATGGCGGCACTCCGCCATCACTTTTGTTAACACCCCCTGTCTCTCTTTATGTTCCCAAGTCCCTTGTTTTTCCTAGATTTTAAGCCCCTCAGGGCAAGAACCTATCTCTAATTAGATCTCTGCTAGATCTCTCGGCCGCTTTTGATACCGTGGACCATGGGCTGCTGCTGAGATGGCTGTGTGACCTGGGGGGTCTGGGCGGGACTGTTCTTGAATGGTTCCGCTCATTCCTCTCATGGAGAAGCCAGCGGGTGGTGTTGGGAGCGGAAACATCTTGCCCACGCGCCTTGTCCTGCGGCGTTCTGCAGGGTTCCATTCTGTCTCCACTATTGTTTAATGTATATATGCAGCCCTTGGGGGAGGTCGTGAGAGGGTTCGGGGTGCGATGTCACCAGTATGCTGATGATACTCAGCTGTACCTCTCTTTTTCAGCTGACCCAGACTCTGCTGTTTCGTTGCTGTCCCAGTGTTTGGAGGCCGTGGCAGAGTGGATGTGGCAGAGCAGACTGAAGCTCAACCCCGATAAGACGGAGGTGATTGTGGTGGGGAGGGTGAGGGAGGTGTTCCCCCCCCCCTGATTGGGGGGGTTCGCCCTCCTATAGCTCAGCAGGTTCGGAGTCTGGGGGTGGTGTTGGACTTGGATCTCCGCCTGGATCGACAGGTGGAGGTGGTGGCGGTGGCGAAGGCCGACATCCGCCAGTTATATCTGGTGCAGAGGCTGCATCCATACATCTCCAGGCTGGACCTGGCCTCCCTCATCCATGCCTTTGTCACCTCGAGGCTGGACTACTGCAACGCGCTCTACGTGGGGCTGCCCTTGTTCCTGGTCCGGAGGCTGCAGCTAGTGCAGAATGCGGTGGCCCGTCTCCTGACGGGGATGGGTCATCGGGAGCACATAACACCTGTGCTCCGGATTCTGCACTGGCTGCCAATAGCATGCCGAGCCAGGTTCAAGGTACTGGTAATGATCTACAAAGCCCTTCATGGTCTTGGCCCGTCGTACCTCAGGGACTGCCTCGCCCTCCGCGCCCCGGAGCGGCTCCTTCCGTCTGCCGGGGGTGCCTTCCTGGAGGTCCCCCATGTTAAGCGGGGGGCCACGATGGAGAGGGCATTCTTGGTGGCCCGGCCACGTCTTTGGAATTCCCTCCCAGAGGAAGCTTGCGTGGCCCCAAGTCTTTTAACATTCCGGCGGGCTTGTAAAACCTGACTGTTCGCCGAGGCCTTTGGGGAAGGGGGGAGGAGGGGGATAGGGTATTTAGCTCTTCCCTGCCCTTATCTTATTTTATTTTATTTTTATTTTTTCTTCTGCCCTAATGATGTCTTTTAAATTGTTGATGTTTTTAAAAATTGTTTTACGAATGTTTTTAGTTGTACGTTGCCCCAGGATGCCGTAGGCATATGGGGCGACTCACATAAATAAATAATATAATAAATAATTAGTGATTGGAAAGTGCCAGGTACACTGATGGTGCAATAAATAAATAAATAATAAAATAATAATTAATAATACAATAATTATTAATAAAATACTAATTATTATTAATTATATTATTATTATTATTAGTTTGGTGGGTTTTCCATCTTAGGTACTTATGTGTTCTTGTTAGAGCTGAAACGGGTACCTAATTTTGTACCTGTGGGTAATACCTGCATTTTTTAGTACCGTGTCAGGTGTTCAGCGGGATACCTGATTACCTATGGATACTCCGATGCCCCCCCAAAATCCGTAATTTCCATTACCAATGTACTGATTTTTTTGTTACCGATTGGTAAACTAGGACGGAAAACAGAACAATCGGGACAGAAAAAACAAAAATTGGTCCTGGAAGTTGATATTCTGAGACTGCAGGTCAATAGTCTGGGACAGGATATCAACTTTCTGAGACATTGGGTACTTAAATCAGTCCCTAATCCGGTACCGATGAACACCCAAACATTGTGGGTCGATTTTAGTGCTGGCAATTCAATGAGGACACCCAAAAACGCAGGGATTCGTTTCAGTTTTAATCAATCGGTCTATCATATCTGGGCACTTTATACGTTTCGGCGAATTTATCCTTGCGACATCCTTCCCCATGAGGCGGGGAAGTGACAATGTCCCTAACATATAAATGGAGAAATGAAACTCTTTGCTCTCTAGAAACTTCAGTATCAAGCAATATCTATTTCCACACTGGCGCAGGCTTTCAGCGGGGGGCAGTCACTATGGGACCTCAAAGCATCCTTGTTTGAACTCTGCCGGAGATGCCTTTGCCTTCCACCGTGAGCCAGGAGACGGAGCCATATCTCTCAGGGTGTTAACAGACATGACGCAGGCCTGGTTCAGCCCACTTTAGCCCAACCAGGCCAGCACAATGTCTGTACATTTGTTCCAGGCCCAGCGGATGTGGGCCCAGAACAAACCCTGCCTGGGGTGGCAGCTGGGCCTGGGTCATATTCCGGGCCCAGCCGGCACTCCAGCTGGGCTGAAGCAGGCAGAACCAGGCGGGAACACCTGTTCCCAGCCCTGGCTCCTCCCGGAATGGGGGGTTGCCATGGCACCCAGCCATGGCTGCATGTAATAGGCAGTCATGGCTGCCTGTCATGGCAGGGCGATGCCGGGAACGTGGTGACACGGCCGGGCAGCCGAACATCACTGCCCACCCCCTCCCCCAGGTGGGACAGAAGTCCAGGAGGACATCTGTTAACACCCTCAGTGGCTGCCACCCAACCCCCAGCGCCTGCAGAGCCCTCTCTGCTCTAGTGCCTTGCTTCCCCCCATCTCCAGTGCCCCCTACCCCCTGTGCCTCTGTTTCATCCCGTGCCCACCCTTGGCCTCCCCCTTCCCTGACCTTCCCCCTCCCCAACCTCATCCCGGTTGGTTTGGGGCCAGTAAATCTAATTCCTTTGCCTTCCAGCAGCCTTTGACTGAGATTGGCGGTGTGCTGTTGACACTGCCCAACCGCGGTTTTGAGATCTGAACAAATATTTTGCTTGGAGGGAAGGAAAAATTGCTGGGAAGTAGTTTATTTTAAATGTGTGGGAATAATAAATCTCGCAGCAACCCAGAGGCCCTCGGTCAACCGGCCGGTATAAATTACCTGCCGCCCTCACCGAATGCATGACGGTGGCAACAATGCTGTCGCCGCCGTATCCAAGCTTGGGCTGAACCCTGGACCATTGGAGCAGCTGCTCTTCCAGGGTAAGCTGTGGTGTAGGAGAACTACGCTGATCAACGTTAGCAGAGGTTCTGCCCCAGGCAGGCAGCTGAGAGAGGCCATGCTGGGGGGAGAGCTCGTTCAAAACGTTTTGTCAAAATGTATTCTCCAGAAGATGATTCCCCCCCTCCACCCCCTCATTTGGGAACCTTTTTCAAAAGTGTGAAAGAAATTCAAAATGTCCAATGCCTCTGTGTTGTGAAACTTTGTCTTGGATTTTCAAAACCTCATGCTGAAGCCATCATCATTACCAGGGACCAAATGGCCTTTTGACGACGCAAGACCCTATTACAACGAAGTCGCTTGCTCTGTTCTTCCTATTGGTGACCCGGGAAAGGAAGCTCAAATGGGAGACCATTTTAAAAAATCCACTGGATAGGTGATGGTTGCTGATGATTAGTTTAATATTTGAGTTTGTGTTTGTTTGTTTTTTTTAACTGGGGTTTTTCTGGTTTTGATTTTATTTGATTGTTTTTATGAAGTATATATATTTTTGTGATATTTATGGTTGTGGAATATTTGATTCTGTTATAGGGTTATGGCGAGAAGCTGATATCCTCAATGAAACTGAACTGAACTGGGTATTTTTTTATTTGGCCCCTGGAGCACACGCCTACCAAACTTCTATGGGGCCCTCGGAGTTTGTACTCATTTCCAAAGTGGCCGCGGGGAGGGAAAAGGTTCCCCGCCCGTGACACAGGTCAGCAATTCTCCATACTCTTGGGTGAGGCCCACTGGTTGTTTTAAATGGCCAATGTGGGTGAGTCCTTGCAGAATCTCTACCCAGGAACCAGTCCCCACAGCACCTTCTGTTTTACAGGGCGGTTTAGTCACAGTGGCTGCGATCCCATGAACCGCAGATTCCATGCGTGCACGGTTTCCCGCGAGGCACAAGGTGCCCGCTATGGGGATCCGTGCAGTCTGTCCCACGCACAGCTCCGTGTGGGATCTGCGAGGCATGGGATCGGCCCCGGTGTCCAAAGGTCTCTCCGCCACCTATATACGAACAACAATACGTTGCCTCTTGCAGGTTTGCTCAGTTGAGAACTTCCCAGCCTGGCCCCTTGCCAGCTGGCTTCCAGAGTACGCCCCCTCCCCCTGGGCCATGAGGCAGGCTCCCTTTCCCTAAGTCTTTCCTGGGCACAGTCCTCTGGCTGGCTGCCTCACCCTGGTGGTCCTCCCCACGAGCTTCCCCGCGAGCTCTGGCTTACACAACTCTCCCCAGCTGGAACCACACAGCTGGCCTTAAGTAGGAGCTCCGCACTCAGCCCCTTTAAAGGGACAGGTGCTTTCCCAGTTGGCTTTGAGGGCTGCACCCTGCAGCGACTTACCAAAGCCCCACAGGCCTGGTCCTGCAAGGACTCGAGTGACTCTGTCACATCCCTGGCCGAAAGACAAATCTGAAAGGTTCCCCACCACTGTGATAGCTACACCCCTGGCCATACGGTCCAGTTCGTTTCTTTTCTTTTATTTGCCAGAGACTTGAAAATAGAGCTGAAATGACCCCCCAAAAAACAAGTATATCTGTCGAAACTGAGGTACTTGACCCAACCTGGAAACGTCGGGTACTAATTGGTACCCGATTAGTGTCCCACTTTCTGACTTCCAGTCCCGATTTTACAACGTCTGGTCCTGATTTTCTGACTTCTGGCTCTAATTTTTCAACTTTCCGTCCCAGTAATGGAAATCCCTGATATTTTGGGGGTAAGGTACTCGGCCCTCGGGCACCAGCTGGGCACCTGATAGGCTACTCAAAGACGTAGTTGTTGCCCGCCGGTAGAAAACGCCCTCCCTGTTTCAGCTCTGCTTGAAAGGCAGCGGAACCGGGTTGTTAAGATGTTAAAATCTTGGCCCTCTGACAAGTTGCACTGAAGTCCTACCTGCCAGCGCGTCAAGGCTATAAATAGTGGAGGGAAAATAAGGACACTCTTTTTTTTTTTCGTCTTAGAATTTCTTTGAAATACACTGGATGTGGGGGGGGGGGGAGCTTTTCAGGCGGTGCATGGCATGAAAAAATGGCCAACATGTTGCTTTTTAAAAAAACAAAACAAACCAGGGGCAGTCCCTTCTAAACAGGAACAGTTTGAACATCAAAGGCCGTTTTCACACAGACCCGCCCCCCCCGCAGATGTGTGCGGGGGGGAAGCACCTGCACAAACGGCGTGGCGGGTGTTGGGGGGATGGGTGGGCACCGGTGGGAACGCCGCGGGGGGTGCACGGGGGTGCGTGCGTGCGTGCTCCTGCGCTCTACCCACCTCCACCCATCACCCATGCACAGAGCAACGGGCGCCAATGCCCAATGCTCTGTGCGTGGAGATGGGTGGGGGTCCATGGGAACGCACCCCCATGCACTGCCCACCCACCGCACCGCCAGCCCGTTTGAAAAGGGCCTACGTGTCACCCTTCCTTGGGTTCCCCGATACAATTTTTCCCAAACAAGGGACACTTTGGCGCTGTGGAGTTGTTGCAAGGGACGTCCTTGAAACAAAGCATTCCCAACAGCCCTACTGTTGTGCACCTGGGCGAGTGAACTGGGGGGGGTTTGTGCATAGAATTTGGTACAAAAATTTCATCCAGAGTCCTCCGTTCCAGCCAGCCAAAGCCACTTGAACAATGTCTCTGCTGGACAGATAGAATCTTTCGTCAGGAAAAGGCCTTTATGATTATATTTGTGCAGGCTGCTCTAAACGCTTGGCCCTTTTTTTTATTCTTCCAGGCTTTTAAACTAAAGGTCATTCTCTCTTCCCTTCCAACAAATTCCTCTTGACGCAGATCCCTTTCCCTTCTGATGAGATTTTAATTGTTCTTTCAAGCAAACTCCAAATCTCCCCCTTGCACTCACTTCCTGTTTCCTGTCACAGAGGAAACAGATTTTTTCCCGACTGTGTGAACCATATTGCTTTTATTTAAGGATACGAGAAAATAGCTGAGCTCTAATGCCGGATAACTCGTTATGAAACAAAGGAGAGAGAGGGAGGGGAACATGTAACCCGCCCTCCTCAATTGAATGCAGAGCCACGTAAGTTGTCTGTAGTGATTTTGGCATAATGGTGTATTACAGAATTGAAGCTCAACGGTGCACAGAAAACTCCAGATCAGGAAGTTTTTCTAGCTCCCAAAATAATACTTTAGACACTAACTAGTATTTTTAACAATTGTACATTCTTGGGAATAACCATTTCCTTTGAGTGAGATAAACGAATATATAAGATGAATCGTGGCGGCCGGCCATTTTGATACCCTTTCAAATCTCCAAGAAAGAATATATCAGCAGTTCTTGCCTTCTCTCCCCCCTCCCATTGCAAATTGTTTGTTGTTCTTCCTTTTAACTTTTGACTTCTGCATTCACCGTCTATTTTAGGGCTAAATCGTGCTGTGGGTAACAGCGATGGAAATCCTGAGGTCAGCAAAAATTAAAGCGTAGTGTGTCTTTTTTCCTACGGATTCGAAGAAAGGACTATTACAATTTGTCAATCGAGTCTGTTTAGAATAATTCAGGCCGTAACACCCTGTACACAACTGCGTACATGCACCCATAGACACAGGCATGGACACACACTCATTAAGCCCAGGAACCGATTAGTAGCTGAACGTTGTGGGCGCCGATTCGAGTACTGGAAATTCAATGAGTAGATCCATTTTTGCGGATAATGTTTCAGCTGTTTCATAGACTCGTAGGACGTCAGATTTAAGAGGGACCATGGGTGTTTTCAAATGAGATGCTACCACGCGCGGAGCCCCAGGCGCCACGGAGCTGCCCGCCCTTCTGAAGGTGTAGTGGTCGGAAGCGCTCCCGCGAGCGGCGCTGTACCCACTCATGGCCACGCACGGAGCCCTGCTGGGGAACCCAGAGTTCATGACGAGGGGCTCCATGGCAACGGGCAGTCACGGAGCCCCTGCCTGTATGAACGGCATCAGTCGGCCACGCCAGTAGTGAGGTCTGCTGCCCATAGTCACTGTGGCCAGGGGGAGCGGCCTTTACAAATCACAAGAACCGACTCAGTGCTGGGGAGCCCGGGTTCCCCAGCACTCACACCCCGGGACATGTCACTTGCAAAGGCCAGCCCGGTGCACTTCCCTCTTCTCCCATGGTAGCCAACTCCATTTGAATCGCTCACCACGCATGCCACCTGCATGGGTGTTTTGCGGCAGTGCCGCCTGGCCGTCATGGACTGCCTTCCCCCCACATCGCCTTGCTTATTTGAAAACACCCCTGGAGGGTCATCGGCTGGATCAAGAGCCAGCATCTCTATGCTGGTTTGCAGCCCCCATGGCTGAAAACGGCATTCCAGCCGCATCAGCAAAGTGAAGCTCTACCAAAGACGCCGCGTTCACGTAGAAGTTGTAAAAACTAAGCTCCGTGGCGTGCGACAGAGCCTTGCATCATCTGCTTTTGTTTGTTCTCTCCTTGGTTTTAGACGGTATAACCGTCGTTAATTAAAATGTCACACCTGGCTATTCAGTAGCACAATTCCCAAACGTTGGCCCTTTCCTAACGGGCGCAGGTGTGTGGGGGGATGGGTGGGTGGCGGTGGGTGGGCGGTGCAAGGGGGTGCATTCCCATGGACACCCACCCACCTTCACCCACCGCCACGCATGGAACATTGGGCAATGGCGCATTGAAATATTTATTTTATTTTATTTATTGGGGTTTTTATCCCACCCTTCCTTAAAGGTGGAAATAACAACAAACAAACACACAAACAATAAATGTATTACTATTATTACTATAGCGCCCACCCCATCCCCCCAAACGGTGCTCGGAGCACTTTACAACATAATCAAACAATATAAAATCCATTTAAAATACAAATCCATTTTTAAACCATTTAAAATGGGAAGGTGTCACGGGTTGGAGAGTTCAAACCCCCCACGTTACCGGGTTTGAGTGACTCAGTTTCCCTTGTGCACAGTCCTCTTGAATTAGTTTCTCTCTCTGGCTAATTCAAGTCTGTGTCACAATGAAACTCCTTTGTCACCCAAGGACCCGATCCTTCCTGTTTACAGACTCTTTACTCTCTGGGTTCGCAAGAGCTTGAGGACTCTTGTTGCTCACAAACACATCAAGGGGAAGATAAAATAGCTGCACATGTATAAAATGCACAAAAATTTTAAACCCAATAGAATATAAGCTATATAACAAATCTCCAAACTCTATCCCCACCTATCAGATGCTTGGTCAAGTAAATAAGTCTTATGTTGTCTCTGGAAGGTGCTAAGGGCTCAGGCTATGACCAGCCTCTTGGGACAGGGGGAAATAAAAAAATTAAAATTAAAAAATTCTGCTCTGAATTCCCCAAATCCCATAATTTTTTTAAAAAGTTTCAGTGTCTCTTCAAACTGTTCTGAAATGTTGCAAAATTCAAAATAGACACTCGTCAGCATTTCAATGTATTGTTTTTTAAAAAAACAATAGGCCCCATTTCTACACTAATTTCAATGGAAATTCCCCCAAAATGTTTGTAAGATAACGGTGTTAGTGATCAGTAGCCCACATGAAACTTTGAAATGTTCGCAGATGGGAAATTCGTGGGAAATGTAGCAAAAATGTTGAAATTACCAAATTTCTCATGAAAACATTTGTTTTTGTTTTTCCAGGTAGGTCTGACCTTAGCATGATTGAGCAGGAATATTGCAGAGTTGCCAGTTTGCAAATATTTTAAAATCACCAGTGAAGTTTATTTTTCTCAACACAAAACCACAGGTCGCGACACTGAGCATCTTCAAGTTGAACGGAAGCATATTGCCTAGTCCAAGACCAGCAGTGTTCCGGACCCCATTCCTTTAAAGCCCAATTTCAGAAGCTCTGGTCACCTGTGCATGGGTAATTTCAGACGTGATGGGCCGTTTGGCCCGCCACGCTGAACCCTGGACTACGGTCCGTCTACGGTCCGTCTACGGTATACTCTGCATGTGGTTTGCTGTCTGAGGACATGGAAGTATATTTGTCTCAAAACGGAGTCACGCACCCACACATCATGCATGGGAACTCCTGCTATAGGTAATGACCACAATCTGTACACAGTCTGCTGCAACAGGGTGAACTGGGGTGAGCTGGGGTGGCTGACCTGGGCCCCACTCTTTCTGAGGACCCCGCAGTGACCTCTATTTTCACCAGGACAGACTGTGGGGGCACCGCTCCCACTCAGTGGGGTCCCAAACATGACCCCCTTCAGGGCACTGTAGAGGTTGTCCCCAAGGGGGAGGGACTACCAGAGGCCCGCAGCATTTTATCTTCACCCTGGGCCTCGCCAATCCCAAGGCCGGTCCTGGACTGCAACCTTGAGAATTCTATGATTGATTAGGTTGTAGCCCTGCCCTCCCAAACACCAGTTTACATCACAATACAGCATTTGACAGGCCCTTGAGTTCTCACGTGTGGCTTTCAAATTTGTTGTCTAACAGTGAGCACATGTATTTTAAGAGGTAGACAAGAGTTTTGGCTCACTTTGTGTTTTTCAAAAGCATGCACCACACAAGAAGGAAGCAAATCCCTTGGAGATGAAGTGCCGTGGTTATTTTGAATTTTAAAATGCTCCGTTCTGATTCCGTTCATGCCCCTTTTTCTGTTTCATCAGCTAGCATGAATGATACATTCCAGTAAACAGGAAATGTTTTCTGCACATCCCATTTAAGTTCCCGTTGGCTTGGATGGAGAGGCCAGAACTCTCCCTCCCCCCTGTTTTGTCCTGGTCGTGTGATCTGTCATGATGTGTGGGTGGCTGACTGGCTACAATTCATTGTTGATAACCTTTCCTAGAAACGGGAAAGAGGGTGTTCATGGAGCATGATGGGTTCAGGCGGGAGATGTGCCTCAGCTGATATGCTTGGATACACTCAAGGTCAAGACGTTTCAGTCTGGGATTCTGAAGAACTTGGTGGCTGACCTAACTTAGCATTTCACAAAACTTCCCTGAATCAAGGCATTAAAGAGAGAAGCCAACCATAAAATATAGACCAGGCCTGGCTTCTGAGAAGAGCAGAAACAAACAGGAGATTTTGGATTTGTGGATACTGTTGGATCCCCAAAGCCAAACTGGTAGCCTTGTCCCCTGGGGGAAAGACATGGATCTCCAAACGCAGGGAGATAATGTTACTCTGTTGGGAAATGAGCCACTCATGAAATGATTGAGACCCAGGAGACCCAATGAGCTTACAGAGAAGAAGGAGGTCTGAAGGGGTTAGCCCCCCTCATGCTAGTTATATACTAATAAACAACATTTGGTGTTTCCAAACGGTTACATCAATATGTACATTCCGTTTGCGATTTACTTCCCTCTAACAGGAAGATCTTGTTCTTACAGACAACCAGCAAATGGGTCTTGGTCAAGCATGACTTCACATAACAACAGTTGCTAAATCTTCACTCATCCACTTATCTAGTTCAGGGGGCAAGAACACCAGAATGACGTTTTTAGGTCTTCCTCCCTGGTGAAATTAAAGAATGGGCCTTTTTCATTTTTTTTTTTTCATTTTTTCATTTCACCTTTAATTTATATCCCGCACTCTCCCACCAAAAGGCGGCTTGAGGCGGCTCACAAACATAATACACGATACAAAAGGAATATATAGTGCACAATGCACCAATACAATTCATAACCATCAATAGAAACAGAAAAACCCCCTTACAATACAATAGCAGCTAATATATATCTCCTAACCCCAAATACAAAATGCAGCAGTACATCATCATATCACCCTCCCACTATTTCCCTCCTCACATTTCCAGCATTCAACCCCCCCTCTACTTTCCACCCCCCACCCTGCTGCCACCTGCGGGAGGCCCTCCCCCCACCCTACTGCTCTCACTAGGAGGGAGGGTACCGTCACAAGCTAAATATACATATTCCCCCTCCCACCAAACACTGAGAAATCCAGCCCTGTCTGCCGGCCCCTGCCATCGGGCCCCGCCGAAGGGCACAGCCAAAAGGCACGCCCCCTTGGACGTGCCCCTTCGGCACATGCCACCGGCACGGCCATCAGCCGCTCCCAGACCTTGTAGGAGTGACCCGGAAGCCGGCCTCCCCAGGCCCCGCCCCCTTCCTAAATGTGGAGGCATCGGCATCAAGTTCCGGCCACCAGGTAAACATCCCCGAGCCCNCCCACCAAACACTGAGAAATCCAGCCCTGTCTGCCGGCCCCTGCCATCAGCCGCTCCCAGACCTTGTAGGAGTGACCCGGAAGCCGGCCTCCCCAGGCCCTGCTCCCTTCCTAAATGTGCAGGCAGTGGCATCAAGCTCCGGCCACCAGGTAAACATCCCTGAGCCCCGCCGACACCCGGGCTCCCAGGGGGGAGATGACAAACACCCCCTGCCATGATCTTCAAGGGGGGGGGACGATGGTAACTGCCCCCGACAGACGCATCTCCATTCCCCACCGAGGGGATTTTCTCAGAGAGCAATATTTGGCTCAGTTCAAACCCCCTAGGCCCAACCCTAACCCTAACCCTAACCCTAACCTACAGATATTATTTGTATTTTTGGATAGCGACTTGAATAGCTGAACAACATTTTATTTAGTTAGTTAGTTAGTTACATTTATTATCCTGCCCTATTCCGAGGCTGTCGGTGGGATTACGGCACATAAAATCGTAAATAAACACAAGTAAAACCAATTAAAACCCCTTCTCCCAAACCTCCCCACACCCTATCTCCACCTGCCATATGCCTGGCCATATAGAAAATCTTACATTGTCTATGGAAGAGGAACAGGCTCGGGCTCAGACAAACCTCCAGGTGGAGGGAGTTCTATAATTGTAGGGCGGTCACCATGAATGCCTCTCTGTGCACCAGCACGGTGCAAACTTGGTGAGCAGAGGGTACCTGCAAGAGCTGACCTCAGAGATCCCCATCATGATGGGACATGAGGGGCGAGGTGGTCTTTTGGAGATGTGAGGTCCAGATATCTGCAACTGAAACGGATATTCACATATCCACCCATTTGGTTATTTTGGTTCAGTCCTTTTGGTAACGTTGGCATTTTGATGACTTACTTTTGCCTGTTGGGCACATGTGCAGTAGCGCCAGAACAAAGTAACTGAAACCCCAAATGACTGAAACTGAAATATCCAAAGTGGATATTCAGCGAGACGTGACTGAATATCCGCTTTGCCGTATTTAACTAAAAAAGGGCAAATTTACTGGATCCATTATTCTCCGCAGAGATTAATTTCCCTGTCCACTCAAATCTTGAACTTCTCCACCATCCCTGATCATTGACTATAAATTACCTTATCACTGGTTACTTTAAAAAAATTTTTTTTATAGTGCAACCTCATTATAGCTCACATCATCTGAATGCAAATTGAATTCTATTATGGTGTGAGGTGCAGATCCCAATGGGCATTTTTACACAAACCTTAAAGTGCTGGTCTTTCAATCTTCTGGGTTTACAAGTCCACAAGTATGTTCTGGATTAATTCTTCACACACACACACTGCCCTGAGGCAGCCTAAAGTAGCCGCAGCTGTAGACGTGAGGGGCTGCCATGGAAACCAAGTGACCACAGCTGCCTGGAGCAAAGCCATTTACCAGGAGAACTTTTTACAAACAAAAGTTCTGGGAGAAGTTCTACGCAGAAGTTCAAAGAGCCGGATGTTTAAGATCTGGGTGAGTGATTTAGACACACGGAAAGTTCAGCATGTAATAGCAAATGTGCAGGAGAAATGTGTGTGTAAAAACACACAATGTGTGTCATCAAAAATAGTACAGTACCCTTTGTTTTTCAGTTATAATCCCAGCACAACCATTCAGGGCCTCCAAAGAGGCAAGGTCAAAGCATCCTTGTTATAACACCAATTTGGTCATAACGTGGGGTAAAGAATGGGCCATAGCAGATGATCACGTCTGTTCCTGGGCTGCCAAGATGGCCCAGGTTGGTTCTGCCACGGCCGAATGCCGTGGTGGGGGCAGGGCGCTGGGGGCAGCGGGAGGGTGAGGTCTGCAAGTGCTGGCCACACGCTCGTCCTTCTCCCTGCCCTCCCTGGTGGCCTGGCCGCCTTTGTTCAGCTCCCAGACATGCCCTGGAGTGTGTCTGCCACAGTTTCCCTCCCTGGGCCATGATGTGTTTTTATGCTCAGAATATTTCCTAGCCATGCTCAGTCTGCTTGCCGATGGGCCCCCAAGAGTCCAGAGCCTGGCTCCATTGAGCCCCTTACTCCATGGTAAGGAGCCCCTGCCCCAAGTCCAGGTGGAGGATGGCGGGGCTGAGGCCTCTCGTCCTAGGGGCAGTGGCAGAGGGAAGTGGGGAGGGCGTGGCTGAGGCTGGGAGTCGCTGCAAGGCGACAGCTGCAGCTTAGCGGTGGTTCCCATGCACATCACCGACTGCTGCACTGGAGTAGTCAAGCTCCAGGCCTTCTTTCCTATCCCAGGGAACAGCCTGACTGGGCAACCCCATTTAACTGAAAATTGATTAGGGGAGAAGTCTATCACGGTCTTCCACACCCCTCGCTTTGTGGGTGACATGTGCCTCGAGTCTCCCACAATAATCATGCCTGTGAAACCATTTTTGGTTCAGGTAGAGTAGCTTCAACGGACGTTTACTCACTTTTCTGGGTACCGATTTCAGCTGTATTGAGGCGGAAGGGGGATGCGTTAGCACTGGTTCATGGGGTGTGGACCGCACCCTAAGGCCACGAGCCATCAACCAATCACTCCAGAGCAGCCCTCCGGGCTTTGTGAGGCTGCTCCGGAGTAAGTGGTTGGTGGATCGCGGCCTGAGTCTGCAGCCATGACGGCGTTTCCTTGCAAGTAGTGCTGATATGGGGCTCATTTGTTTGTTTACTTGTTACCCGCAAGTAATACCTGCATTTTTGAGAATTGTCTTGAATATTCGATGGGTCACCTAATCACAGAATGGGCACTTGAATACCCTAAAAAACGGATAATTTCTGGTACCAATTTTTCAATTTTCCGGTTACTGATCAGAAAATTGGGATGGAAAAGCAAAGAAAATCAGTGCCAGAAGTTGACATTTTGGGACATCAGGTACCCAAATTAGGTCCTGATATTTTTGAGTCAGTTTGGGTACTGGAAATGCAACGGGTATACCTGGTTTTGTGGGTACTTGTTTCAGCTCTACTCGTGAGAAGCATTATTGGGTAAAGACAGATGTGCAGCTAGCACAGCATCCCCTTGGCCTGGGATGGGAAACAGCGGCTGCCCCTTGCCAGGTCACGTCAAGGCACCGAGCCAGCGTGCCCACAGGTGGAGAGCCGTCCTGCCACCCATACACATGGGTGGCTCTTACCCCAGGCTGTGACCTTGGAGTTTTTCCAAGGACACAACCCAGGCTGGCTATCTATCTGCCCTAGGACTGTCTGAGGCCAGGCGCGTGAACACATATGCTGTGGGTCCCAAGCAACAACTGACCAGTGTCGTGTCTGTTTTTACCCATTTACTTTGATGGGGTGTGGAAGTGCAATAGAGATACTTGTGAGAAAATGACTTCAGGATTGTGATTCAAGAGCTGCCATACTTGTGCCTTCTACCCATGCCCATCCTGGTTGTTGAGGCTGAGCGCTGGGTGGTGGCACCTTTATTGAAAGACAGTCTTAATAATGCCTCTTTTAGGTAGTAGAAGGTGCTGGTCACTCTCAAATGTGTGGAGGTCTGCCCCACATGAGCAGAAGAAACTATCTCTTGACATTGGAGTGCTTGCCAATTTTTGCCTGGTCTCCAATCTGCCTTTCTTTGGGAAGGTGATTGAGTAAGGCTGTGGCTGTGTGGGCTACACACCTGGACTCCAACAATATCTTGGAGAAATTCCAGTCTGAGTTCCAGCCTTCCCACAGGGTAGAGACCGCATTTGTCAGGCTGATGAACGGTCTGCTGATGATTTTAGATTAAGGGAAGCTGGCCATCTTGGTCATGCTGGACCTGACGGCAGCATTTGATATGGGTTGCTGCTTTGGTAGCTGAGGGATGTTGCTGGCATGATGGCAGCTGCCGGTTGGTGGTTTCAGTCATACCTGGAAAAGCAGAGTCAGTTGGTGGTGATTTATGAATATGCGTCATCCCCGGGAGGCCTGAACTGCAGTGTTCCTCAAGGTCCTGCTCTCTTGCCCATGTTGTTCAACATATAAATGAAACCTTTGGGGAATGTTATGACCAAGAATGGGGTTGAGTACCATGAGTATGAGATATCTCTTGCTCCACGAGCCTTACCAACTCGGCCTCTGCCTTGGAGGAATGCTTGAATGATATAGCCAGCTGGATGTATCGGGTAAGACTGAGGTGATGTTGGTGGGGAGTAGCAGCCAATATGAGGATGCCCTTGCCTCCATCGGGCCCCTGAATGTGGATGGGATCCGGGTAGAGAAAGTGAGCCAGGTAAAGAACTTGGACGGCGTTTTTGACCATGCTCTATCCATGAAAACTCAGTTGGCGGATGTTGTTTGTAGATGTTTTCTTCAGCTATGCAATTTGCATAAGTTATGCCCTTATTCATCCCTGGCTGACCTTTCCAGAGTTACCCATGCCCTGGTGACCACGAGGCTTGATTTTTGTAACTCTCTCTTGTACGGGCTGCCGGCGGTGCACGTTGTCGCTTGCAGCTTGTTCAGAATGCGGCAGCGCGGCTGCTGACTGGCTTAGGTAGCCTTGATCATATTACACCCACCCTGCATTCTCTGCCTATAGAGGGATGAATTGAGTTTAAGATCGCGCTGCTGGTCTTCAGGGTCCTGAGCGGTCGGAGCCCTGGCTATTTTCAAGACCTGCTCCTGGAACCTCACACTGATGGTTATCTTGGCGTTCAGAAACCACCCGCTGTTTGGGGATCCTGTCATCGTGTCTTAAGTTGGTGGGCAATTGGGTCTTTGCTGTGGCAGGCCCCTCAGTGTAAAAATTGAAAGAAATGATGATGATGATGATGATGATGATGAAGCAAAATAAAAAGTGACGGCTGTGTGGTGGCAATCTGGCTTGGGTCAGGAAGCCGCAGCAGATGCAGTCTGAGATGCCCATGGCCAGAGGATGGGGAGAGCAGGGAGATCCACCAATATGTGGTCACCTGGCGTCATCCTCCCCACTTCACCCTGTGGCAGCCGGTCATGGCGGACCCCACCCAGGCCATGTCCCTCCAGGGAAATAAGGTCTTTATCCGATGATAGGGCTATGTCAGAAAGGGGTGGGGACAAAGAAGCCCCCCCCCCCGCCTTGTCCAATACGGTAGCAAGTCTGATGTGGTCCTGCCCCACTGTGCTGTTATGGTGCTCTCTAAAGGGGGCATGGGGGAGTCCAGAGCTGGCCTTAGAATTTCAGGGGGGACCAGGTTTTAAAATAAAATGCAGGGGCCCTGCCCTCCATAGCCCCACCCTCCCTGCAGGGCCCCAATCCCCACCCTAGTAGGTGAGGAAAGGACCCCACAAGAAGCAGTTGCCTCAGGGGCTGAGAGTCACAGGCAGGGAGCCCTGTAGAAACAGCCCCTAGGGCTACCAGGACTGGCCTCTCTGTGAGACCCCCTACAACCACAGGACCTTTGCTCCTACTGTCCCTGCTGGCGGCCTAGGGTCATCGTTTTGCCCTGTCTTCTATTAAGATGTGGTATTGGCGGGACTAGAACTTGGACCACCAAGGTGCACAAGAAGGCATAGCATGTTCCTCCCAGTAGAGGGGCTCAAGAGCAACCCAAATCCTACACTCTCCTCAGGGACTTCTTAACCCTTGTCCTCCTGATTGGCTGCAGGGTTCTGCCTCAGGATTGGCTGGGAGGACACATAAATACTTCCTGGCCCAGGGTCCAGCCTTAACTCTGAGCTTCAGATAGAAAGTATCTCAGGCCTTTCTCTCTCCTCCCCAATTGCACTGCCTGTCCAGTTTTCTCACCCCAGCAATGGACTTGACAACACCTTTGGTCACCCTTTTGGACTTGCTACCTGATTGTGGACCTCTGAGCAGGGTCCTGGTGTCGGTCCACTCTTGCCGGTGCCCTAACTCTGGGCTCCTGACCTGAGGGAAGGTAGCCACCCTAAGACCCATTTCAGATGGGCTACGTACTAACCTGCAGATGCTGTTGGCCACACATGGCATGGGTCGAGTTCGAACAGGCGTAATAGACGGAAAAGGCTGCCTGTCTCCTGCCTGTTACAATTATGACCTCGACTTAGCTCTCGGGGCATCTACTTGTGCGGTGGCTTCCGTCACCTCAAAGCCACTGGAGAGTCTGTGCTTTAATTACCTTCATTCAATAAAGCACCAAAGGCTGTTTTGTGTCAGGCTACTCTGGGCAATTTTAACACTTCTAGGAATAGCCCAGGTGGGCCGAACGCGGCTCAAGTCAAACCAGAAATTCTGTGCAAAGCATCATGGGGGTGTGGTGGGGACTGTGGGGCAAAAATGCCTCCTTCTTCCCGGGCAAGGAATAGGTGCCTTTCTCACTCACCCAGTCCCGTTCTACCAGCTTGCTTTTACCTCATGAAAATGGCTATGGTGTTACTCGGTGAATCTAATGAATGCCTCCGCTGTGCTTTTTGTGCCCCGTACAGGTGCTAAGACGTGCAAAATATCACTCAGTGAGAAGTTTCCTCCTTTGTCTCTCTGTCCTGGCTAAAAGCACCTTGTCCATGTGCAGGGATGTCAGATCAAAAGGAACACTGTAGAGCTGAGGGATTCGGAAATAAGGGGTGCCCATGACATCCCATGGAGCTGTGGAACCCAGAATAAGAGACGCAGGTTGTGTAAATCAGGGAGGTCTGTTATGTTCTATAGAATGTCAGGGCTCTGAAATAATCCATGTGCACCCTTGAAATAGCTTATAGTGAGCCAACGAAAACTGGGCTGCAAGCAGCTGTGTGTGTGTGGGGTCCCTACCCCCCCATGAAGGTGCAGCTGTGGGTATTAACAAACATGACGAGGGCCCAGTAGGGCCCGCTTTAGCCTGACTGGGCCAGTGTCATGGCGTTACATTCGTTCCAGGCATGCCAGATGTGGGCCCGGTATAAATAAACCCCAGCGGAACAAAGCAGGCCCACAGTCTGGGCCTGGCAGCCACCCAGCTAGGCCGGAGGGGCTGGAACCGAGCGGGAACATCTGTTCCCGATCCCANCGGAACAAAGCAGGCCCACAGTCTGGGCCTGGCAGCCACCCAGCTAGGCCGGAGGGGCTGGAACCGAGCGGGAACATCTGTTCCCGATCCCATCCTGCCCGGTGGGAGTGTTGCCACTAGCCATGACTGGCCGTCATGGGGGGGGGTGGGATGCTGGCCACCGCGCAGGGGTGGAACCGGCCGTTCCCCACCTCCCCTCCCCCACAGGAGCAGGCCGCAGGAATGTCTGTTCCCTCTGCCCATGCTGCCCTGGCAGTGGGGGGGCGGGGTGTGTGTGCTCCCCTCTGCCCTGGGTGGGATGATGGCGGGGCCGTCATGTATATAAGTACCCTGTGTCCTCTACAGTTGCCCCTGATAGCCTGTGAGGAAACCTACCATGGCTACTGCAGTGTCTAGTCAGAACTAGAACTGAAACAGGTACCTGATCTGATACCCATCGAATTTGCAGTACCCAGTTCGACTTGATCGTTTTGGGTACTTTTTGCTACCGGAAACGGTGCCTGAATATTGAACTCCCGACAACCGAAATACTGGCAGCTCTCACATGGACGGCCCCACCCCACGCACATGTGTGTGTGCTCCTACACTCCATCCACTTCCACCGATCACCCACGTACGGACCAACGGACGCCAATGCCCGATGCTCCGTGCATGGAGATGGGTGGGGGTCCATGGGAATGCACCCCCATGCACTGCCCACCCACCGCAGCAGCCCCCCCCATCCCGTTTGAAAAGGAACACCGTAATATCCTTTTTGTCCTCATTTTTCAACTTTCAGTGCTGGATTTCGGGAAAAAAATGTGTGTATTTGTTTGGGGGTAATTTTAGGTACTCAAAAACCGGGAACCAAAATTTGTCTTTTCGGATACTCGAATGGTATTCGGGTACCTGTACAGATACCTGAAATTGTGGGTACTGACTGCGGGTAACATAGCAGGGACCCATTTAAGTTCCCTTCAGAACCTCTCTCCCCGTATTGGCCTGAGGGGTGTGTGTGTGTATCCCCAGGAGGTACATTTGTGTGTTACTTGAGACAGTTACAGAGGGACAGTGAGGAGTAGCCCATGGTGTCTGGATTCCTCCACACTAGGCCGTTCTTCAGCCTGGATGTTATGTGTGTATTCCTGAAAGCCAGGCCTTGCTGTCGTGCCCTCTCAGAAGGGAGTTGGACAGTTTTCTCTCTAGGGCCCACTCTGAGCAGACCGCCGTGTTTGTTCTGCTCACGGCTCTCGTTATCAGTTGGTAACACACACACAGGAAGTCCTGTCTGCGATTGTCCATCCCAATCCTGATTTATACAGGAAGAATGGCATAAAAAGCCGCCCTTCCACCTCCAAAGGAACCTCCTGCCTCTGAGGTGTCGGCTGACCAGTGCTGATGAGGAAAGAGAGAGAGAGAGAGCTCCGAGGCATCCCCCAGCCGGGGAGGGGAGACCGCAACCATGCCAGCACACCAAAGAGCAACAGAGAAGGTGGTGGCCAGCCTTGGAGAGAGAGTTATTGGGAGCAGGAGAAGGTGGTCCATGTTCCACGGCAGCTGCAGTGAGGTGCAAGGAGGTGACGACGGCATGGCAGGTAATGTATGAGCGCAAGGGGGTGGGTGTGTGTGTGTGTGTGGTGTTGTGTGTGTGTGTGTGTTTCAATGCCACCAGGCTGGGGATAATTTGGAAAGCAAGACTGGGGTTCGGAGAGGGGTGTTGCAAGGAGCTGGGCGAGGGGGTGCTAAGTCTAACATTTTATCTCAGCAAGGAGCCAATTTTCCTTGCTCTGTTCTAAAACCCGAATAAGGCCAAGCCAAAACTAAGGACTTGGGGATTTTGGCTTCATCAGTAATGATTCATGAATATAGCAACCATTCTTGAAGCAGCTTCCCCCCACCCCAAAGGAGACCAATCTACCAGACCAGCTAGATTCAACTGTTAAAGCAGGTGTAAATCTGGAGAGAGTCCATTGTCTTTCATTTCCCCAAAGGTGTAATTGTGCCTTTTTTTTTTTTTTTTTAAATCACTTTGACAGTGCTCAAGGTGTGTTTAAAAACCCAAATATTCCTGCACCATCTTAATTTGATTAGTTACTAAAAGTCTGCATGGGACAGATCGCAGGCACAAGCCCAGGCAGTTGTAGGAGCTATCAAAGGAAGCTTTTCTCTTTCTGCCTAATCTCCATGCATGTAGGGGTTACAGAGCAATATTGTTAGACCGGCCGCTGTTATAGTGCAAATTCAGTTCTAACGCAGTGCAAAGGACTCTCAACGTGTTTCGTCAAATGCATTGCCCTTTGTTATTCAATTCAAAGGGCATTGCGACTGTTCAGTGCATCCTGATGCAGGTTTTAAACACAATGCAAATGAGGTTATTTATAACGTGGCATGAGGTAACATTCCCAAATATAAAGAGGCAGCAATATGCATTTCCTACCAGACGTACAATTTGTTCCATATCTGGATGGTAGAAATACTGACCATCTTTAAAAATAATTCTTATTATTCTGAGCATGAGTTGGTTAATAATAATAAATATATATGCCAAATAATTTTTAAAAATGCCACATTTAGTGCGGAAAATGTCTTGGAGAATGGAATTTCCCAGCGATCTAAAATAGCTCAGGATCTAGTCATGATTGTCTCATACCTCTGTTTTGCTGATTCTTAATATTTATGATAATATATTTATTTTTGCATGACTCTGGCAAAAAAGAAGTCAAGCAGCCTCTCAAATTGATTTGTGCTGGAGTTAGGACTGAGCTTTTTGCCGTGATCTGTTGAATGGAACGGGGGAAGGGGTGTGTGGTGTGCAACAGGGTTGCCACCTTTTGCAGTTTGGCCTAGGTGAACTGACATGTAATGCTGCTAAAATCCGATGTCTGTGGGGCCCCAGAAGCTGTATAATGAGCACCGGATTGCTGTTGCATGAGGCCATTTGAGCAGCCCCGCTTTAAACTCAGATCGGATCATTAGATCTGATCTATTTGTCAGTTTAAAGCGGGGCTGGAACTCAGATTGCGTCATTCGCACGCAACAGCAATCCAGGGATCATTATTCAGGTTCCGGGGCCACCGTGGACATCGGCTTCTAGTAGCGTTGTGTGTGCGCTCACTCCCCGACTCCCATTTTGGCCTATGGGAGTCTCAGGTGACAATTGTAAAAGGTGAGAACCCTAGTGAGGAACGTTTTCCCTCCCGGGGGCCACTTTGACAATTAGTACAAGCTCCGAGGGCCGCGTAGAAGGGGGGCAGGGGTTGCTTAAGAGGTGCGCTCAGAAATAGGAGGGTCCAGATCCTGGATCTTTCCCCTCTCCTTGTGTGCCTGCCCTCATCTCTGCTCCCTTATCCTGAGCCCAGCCTTTCAGTGCTTGGGGGATAGGAACTGGATCCAGGAACTGGAAAGGGGGCCCAAAAAATAGCTGCAGGCTGCATTTGGCCTCTTGGGCTTGGTTTCCCACCCCTGATGTAGAGCTTTTGGCTGCAATCCACCATTTACTTACTCCAGAGAAGTCCTATTGAAGCTCACAGGGAATTCTCCAGAGTGTTTGGTGCATCACAGACTCAATGGGGTTTTCATGTTCCACCCCAGAGGATGCTGCATTTCAGCACTGGGTAGAATCCACAGTGTATGTTTAGTTCCATACCTCAGTCCATGGCAGAACAAAATGGCAGCTCTCCATGCTTGGAGGGGCAAGGTTTGCTCCCATGGCTTGTAAAGTTTTGGGGGTGGTTTGGGATCTTGAAATGACTAGAAATACGCTATCATCAATCCCTGGGTAACAACAGACGTGCCGGCGGCCCCTTTAGGCCTGCTTTGGCCCACCGTGGTGCAGGAGCCACGGCCCATCTGTTTTGGCACTGCCAGATATTGTCCTGCTTCCGCCCCGGAATGAGTAGATGGCTAGCCCGAGCTGCGTCCTCGGAAAATTTCCGAGGTCAGAGCCCGGGCTAAGGGTTGCCCATGCGGGCCAACGCAGGTTAGCACATCTGTGCGGCCTCGCCATACCTGTCCTGGATCTAGATTAACCGTGGGTATGGTAAAAACATCCATGCGGGCAGCAGGATGGCTCTTGGGCCGCGGGCACGTGTGTCTGTTGCCCCGACACGCTCCAGGCTGTGTCTCCTTGTGATTTTCCACCCTGGGGCAGGCTGGAGAATCACCCTGCTGACCACACCTATGTTTTCCCCCCCACTGTTAATACCTGAGCTATAGCTCGGGTTGGAAATAAAGAGAAAGTGTCCCCTTGCAAAACATTGCTTTGGAGCAAAGCACCGCCACTGGAACAACCGGATGAATACATCAGGGGAGGGAAGGGATAAGAGTAAAACCAAGCAAATAAAAACAGACAATTGTAGGCGAGGAGGCAAGAGAGATTGGAAAAGCTTCTGAGATTCATGGAGCCTTCATCGGATGAGCGAGAATCGAATACAGCAGCTGTGCTCAAAGCCATTCATTAAATCCAGATCCAGGTGGGATTAGCCATGGAGAAAGCAGCGCTGCCACTGTAAAGTGGGTAACGCTTTGGATGATGCTTAATTCCCCCAACTGCATTAGCAGCACCTGGCCTTACCCGAGGCTTGGCTCTGCTCAGCTCCCGTGGGGTAACGGAGAGAAATTGAATCTCAGAAGCTTGCTTGTTTCTGGGAGGCATCTACGAGTGCTTTCTGGGAAGGTGGGGGTGGGTGGGCAAATTTACATATTTGCAGCAAATCACTCAGTTGAAACACAGGGACGTAACGGAGCACAAGGCTGCACAATAGAAATTGTCAGAAAACCAACTGTTGTCGCAGGAAACAAACTGTTTTTCTTTTTAGCCTGTTCTGTCCTCCTGTACAGGTGCCTCTGTTTTCTCATCTAAGCCAGCCCTGATTCTGAAAACACTTACACACACATGCTATCCCGTTTAGCTCAGCGAGCCCAGTGTGCATGTTTTCAGGACTAGAGTCATCATCTACAATTCTGTATTCAGTCCTTACCTTCACACCCCTCTCCACCCTCCTCTTACTGCCTTGTCTGCTTCTTTGCAAGGAATGGGGAGCTTAATGAATAAGGTGTTGGACTTGGACGTAGGAGACCAGTTTTCAAGTCCCCTCTTAGCCATGAACTCACTGGGTGACCTGGGCAAAAATAACTATTTCTTAGCCTCGGTTTCCCATCTGTAAAATGGGAATAATAATGAGCAAAGTGGTTGTGAACGTGAACTAGATAAGGTTTGCCTAAAGGGTTGCCGTGTTGGTCCCAAATGTAAGAGATGGAGGCAAAGTAGTTCAGGTGATCTCTTTGAGTGGACCAACTGTAGTGGGTGAGATCGTACAAGCATTCAAGCCACACAGCGCCCTTCCTTGGGCACATAAAAAGGCGAGGAACGTCCTTACGTGGTCCGAAGACCTGTATAATCTCACCAACTAGAGTTGATCCAATCAAAGATGTCACCTAAACTTTATCTCCGTCTAGATAATTCTTGTAAAGCGCTTTGAGCAATGAAATCACTCGAGAAATTATAAATAATATTATGTAGAACGCTTTGGGGCCATTTAGCTCACGCGCTACTGGTTTTCACCTTGCAAGCGCCACTTGGGCGTCAAAAGGCTGGCGAGCGAGGATGATCTGGTTTAAAAGAATCTCTTAACTATTCATTGGTGCGTGCGTGACAGGGTATTGTCAGGGTATTGTCAGTGACAGGGTATTGTCAGGGTATTGTCAGTGACAGGGTATTGTCATACATCACTCCTGCCTGTGGCAAGGCCATGAGACGTGTCTCGCGTGGGCAATCCCGGCACCAGATCCTATAGCGTAACCCTTGGGGCCCCGTGCTCCAGCCCCATTAGGGGAGAGTCAGGGGGCTGGCACCGCAGGGAAGGTGCAGCTCGTGCCCATCAGATGTTTGTCAGGGAAAACATTTTGCCGTTCAAAAGGCTGGCTTAGCCCTGGTCTCTCCCCAGCTTGGAGCGGATCACATATGACATTGGCTGCGTGCAAGCAATGACTTCCATTTTATGTGCCCAAGGAAGGGCGCTGTGAGCACAATCACGCAGGTCGGGGATAACAGCTACATGATTGATGTCATGTACGACTGGCCCAAATAATCCTTGCACTGATTCCTCCTGTGTCCGGAGCAGGAAAATGCTAGACTCAGGGCTTGGGGTTCTGCTCTTTTACTCCAGAGTAATTCTACTGGAATCCATGTGAGTTTACTCCTGACTTACTCTGGCATGTGGTGGGGATTATCCCACCATCTAGGAGTTCTCTCCCTCTCATTTTCTAGGTCTGCCTTCTCTCTGGGTCACGCTTATGTCATCCTTCTCTGTAGCATCTAAATGTCGGGAGATATTAATATACAATTTATTTTATTTATTTGAATTGATATGCTGCCCTTCCCAGAGGCTCAGGGAGGCTTACAATCCATAAAAACATTTAAAATAGAAAACTCCCACAAAACCCATCCAACATCGCCTCCCCACACAACCTCAAAACCACACACCACCTCACCCCAATCCCCGACCCCTATCTCTGCCTACCAAACGCCTTTTCAAATAAAAAAAAGTCTTACACGCACCGCCTCCGGAAGACACTCGGACCTGGGTTCAAGCAGAGGGCCCTATTGCTTTGTATTGTTGCAGTTTTTTAAACATATTGTCAGCCACCTTGAGTCCTCAGGAAAAGGCGTGGCCGTGGTATAAATCTAAATACAGAATAAGAAAAGATGGATGCACCTGGAAACCGGTTTTTAACACATGGGGCTATGCATTGTGGAAGCAGCTCCCATAAGAGCATGGGGAAGGGTGGGTGTGTTTGTAAAAAAGGACTGGCTAAGTTCTTGGAGGATAGCTCCATTAATGGCTGTTAGCCAAGTAGGTTGGGGGAGGTAAGCTCTGACTCCATCTGACTGGAAAGAGCTGGGAGACTGGGAGTGAACAATGGGGACAATGCCCCCCCCCCCATTGTGACCTATTGGGTACTTCTCCAAAGTGACTAAGATTGGCTACTGTCGGAGACAGACCAATGGAATGACACAGAGGTAACTGGTGAGGGGAATATTGTTTCTTGGGTATTAGATTTGCAACAGGCTTTTTGAAAATACAAGGCATGGTGTAACATCCAGACTAGGGCTGAGTAGAGGGTATGGCATAGCACATTGGATATTATACGACACTAACTAGGTATAAGCATCTTGGTTTGAGTAGCTCTGTTTCTTGCTAAGTGGGATTCTTTTCTATTTCCTGCTTGTGTTATAGTTTCACTTTGGAATAACTTAAAGAGCCAAGAAAGGGCCAAATTTCCCCCCTTAGCTAGCACCAAACTTACTCCAGTGTAACTACACTGACTTTGTTGGACTTACTTCCAATTTACGTCTGACACACGGCGAACTCCGGCAATGCCGATACTAAAATAATTTCTTCCAGTAAATGGGATACACAGAAAAACACAGGTGTTGCCCGGCAAGCGTGACTTGCAATTAGAACTAGCCGATGTGATCTTTCCTGGGGGAAAAGGAAACGCTTTTTCATTATTATTTGTTTTCATTTTAATGACTTTGTAATGGAAACTAATTTACAAAATATTTGTCCTGTCAAACTTATTTTCTAAACTGAAACCAAACTTTCCTATTACCAAAAACCAACGAGGGCAGAAAAACGCCAAAATCGTTCTGATGTAAATTTTTAGCCTCTCGCCTTTTTCAGTGGGAATGGAATTTTTTTTTGCCAAAAATGTTCATTTCTCTGAACGTTTCTGTTGTTTTGCTTGGGGAAATGTCGTTGGGAAAATAACCAGTCGTTTGATGTTCTGCATCTCTGTTAATTGCTCCCCTCACAACCCGGCCCCCCCACCAACATGACATTGGATTTTTGCAAGATTGTATCATTCTAAATTAGGGTGCGGCACCTTTGGTCACGTTTTACCTGACACTTCCATTTTGGTCTATGGGAGTGTCAGGTAAAAAACCACCCCAGGTGCCCACCCTATTCTAAATGTTTGCCAACAGCAGCTGCAATGCACAAATGATTTGTTCCAGAGCTGTATGGGTTTCAGTGGGATTACTCACGAGCAAGTGGCTTGTGAAGCATGGCTAGTGTGTATTGATGGTGAGCCGGATTCTGCATTCTTTGAAGCCCTAAATTTTGTTTGTCTGGTCTGTACATCTCCTCCTGGAACAACCCAAAAAGAAATCGAGTGACTCACTCCTGTCTGTGAATAACGATCTATAACTTGGCTTTTGCTTGTTCCAACAGTAAGAAACCAGTGTCCCGGTTAAAAGAAGCATCTCGATTCATGACAAATGACTGATCAACATGGATCAGGTGAGTGATTCACTGGAATTAGGCCTTTTGTCTTTACTGGGGTAGGGAGATCAAATTTTGGCTTGGAACAAGTTTGATTATAAGATGTTGTCCAACTCCCAACTCCCTCATACGCTACACAAAGGTAGTTACTGAGCCTCTGAAAGGGTTGTCCGTGCTTGGCATTTATAGGATTAAATGAATTCCAGTGCTGGTGGGATTTGGAGTAATAATTCTTGCTCCATGGTGGTACCAGTCAAGATTCTGTAGGTAGGAAAGCTACATTGTCAGTCGGAGCCAATAACCATTGTCTTTGGATGGATTTGGTTACCGTCTCTGCCCTTCAAGACACGTGGAATCTCCTTTCATTGTTCATTCCTTTCAGTATTGGGGCCAGATCCAGAGTAGGGCAGACTGTGAAACTGTATGTCCCCCCCCCCCCCCAATATATGTGAATAAACTTAAAAAACGCCAACATGGCTGAGAAACACTGGGGTAAAAGATGGACCAACAAGCAGAGCTGAAACAGGTACCTGATTTATAAACAATGCATGATAACCAGGGTTCCGCGTTTTTTCCACCAGTGAGTTTTTACAGGTGGAAATTTCAAAGAAAAATCTGATTATTACGTTCTTTTCCCATTCTTTTCCAGAGAAAAACACCAGAATTCCTGTTTTCCCAGAGAAAAACACAGAATTCCAGGTTTTTCTGGGAAATATCCACCTGCAAGAATTCACTGGCAGAGAAAACTAGGAACTTTGATGATAACTCACGATTTGGGACACCATGACGGGGACCCAATGGCCGCCTAGGTACCAACTGGATACCTAATGAACTGAAAAATCAAGAATGATTGGTACTGGTTTACCAACGGCCAACTGGTAAACTGGGACATAACCTCAACAAATTGGTCCTGAAAGTCGGTATTTCAGGAGCAGAAGTTGGAAACGTGGGTAACCTGTTGGGCACTAATCGGGCAATGATTAATCCCTGAAGGTGGTGGATTGAGACGAGCACAGAAAATTCATCAGGTTTACCCATTTTTGTGGAGTCTTGTTTCAGCTCCACGCACAAGGCCTCAAATACAGGGAGCCCTGGCCTGGGAGGGAGGGGGGGGGGCAGCTGCAGTGATTTAGGAAGGTCTCCCACCAAACATATGGGGCCCAAGAATAAAGCAAAAATAATAACCTATGTGTAGTACGCAGGCCTGCAAGGGAGCCTTTCGCCAATTCCATCTTGTGCGGAGGATCCAGCCAGATGTTTCAAGCTCTGACCTGGCCACCCTCATCCATGCCTTCATCACCTCAAGGCTGGATTACTGCAACGTGCTCTCCATGGGGCTGCCCTTGATGACGACTCGGAAGCTGCAGCTGGTGCAGAATGCGGCGGCCCGTCTCCTGATGGGGACAGGCCACCGGGAGCACATTACGCTGGTGCTCCGGGCTCTGCACTGGCTGCCTATAGCGTTCCGGGCCCGATTCAAGGTGCTCCTTTTGACTTTTAAAGCCCTACACTGTCTCGGCCCCTCCTACCTGAGAGACCGCCTCACTCCCCGGGCCGTGGAGCGACCCCTCCGGTCTACCGGGGACGCCTTCTTGGAGGTCCCCCAGGTGAACCGGGGGGCCACGATGGAGAGAGCGTTCTCAGTGGCCGCACCACGACTGTGGAGCTCCCTCCCAGAGGAGGCTCGCCTGGCTCCCAGCCTGTTCGCCGTTTGTCGGGCCTGTAAGAACTGGCTGTTCGTCCGGCCTTTGGGGAAGGGGGGGGCGGGGGAGTAAGGGTGGGTTTTTTTACCAGTGGTTTTACCTCCTTTGTTGTTGTTTTGATTGTTTTAGTAATCCCTTTATGAACTGTTTTTATATGTTGTTTTAAATGTCTTGTGTGCCGCCCTGAGCTGCCGTAGGGCTGGAGGGAGCAGGATACAAATCTTTGAACAAATAAATGAAATAAATAAATAAATAAATTCAGGGAGCCCCCGGCTCCTGAAGGGGATGTTCTGTTTGACTGAGCATCAAAAATTAATTAGGGTAACATTTTCCGTTTTCTAATGAGCGAGTTCATGCGTGTGTCCATCAAACATTATTATGAATTATTATTGACTTATGTCCTGCCCTATCCCAAAATTTGACTCAGGGAGGCTCACAACAATTGAAAAAAACAACAACACAAACATGTAAAACGTATTAAATATATCGCACCCCAAACAGCTTATAGTAACTGAAACAATAAAACATAATTCATACAAAACCAATCCCACCCCTCCGCAAACCCAAGCACCCAAAACCCACCCCACCCGTTCCCACTTTCTTGTCTCTCACACAAGGGAGTTCCCAGGCATTCTCCTGTCTCTCATCCAGAGAGCACCCACCCCACAAGCCCGTACCCTGCCCTCTCACAGAGGGATCATGGCTATATCCCACCTCCACCAAACCAGTCACACCCCAAATCCCCTTTAAAGCACAACGTCAGTTCAAAAGTACATCACAATCCCCCGCCAACTCAACCCAACCCTCCCACTCCCATTCCTCCCGCTCTCACTTGGAGGAATTCCCTTCCTCAGACTAGTCCCCACCCGTCACAGAGGGGCCAAGGCTAAACTATAAAGTTACACAACCTATCCCCTCCCCACTCCCTCGACTCTCACCCCCGGGAGTCTGCCCAAACTACCTCACCCCACCCCCATCCTTCCCACTCTCTCTAGCCATGAACATTCCTAGGTTAGGAGGGGCCCCCATGACCATTTTGCACACGGTCCCTAGATCTCGCAGGAGGGTGTACCTGAAGAGAACCACACCCACTAAAAGAACATAATATGTATCGCTCGGTGCATACCGTAATGATCGTACAATAAATGTGTCGTGGGTTCCGTGGCCCATTTCCCTCTGTTTTTACCAAATCATCCTCCTTTCCACCAGTCCGGTGTAGTCTCATTGGCATGGTCTTGCCATCTCTTGTTGGCCAGAATTTTCCCAAGACTCAACTTTTCTGTTAGGATGTTTCAAATGTGTTCTGGCACGTCTGTGTGCTTACTCTATCCTTTCGGCTTCCTCTTTCCACCACCCAGTTCACTGTAAAGAACCTGCTTTGGCTGAATGGGCCCAGCACAGTGAAGCCAAGTATTTATTATCATTATTCTCATTATTTATGTAGTGCCAAAAATGTGTCTGGCAGTGAGACGAATACTCTCAAAAACTGGTATACCCATTGAAATTGCAGTACTTGACCCGGTAACATCAGGTACTAATCGGTATCTGACTAATGCCTGACAGGTTACCCACTGTACCAATTTTTCCGACTTTCCATCCTGATTCCTGTACCAATTTATCATTTTAACAAGGTAAATTGATAGCTCCGTAATGGCAATACCTGGAATTTTGGGGTAATGGGGTACCCAACTTTGATTAAGTACCCAACGGATTGCTCAAAAATGTGATTATTTACAGTGGGGGGGGGCACGCTACTCATTTCAGCTCAGCTCTTCTGGCATTGAATAGTCATGATTAGAGCCAGGTCCCTGCCCCAAGAGGTTTACAATCTAGAGTGGAAAAGGGAAAGGGGAGGAGGGAGAGGGGAACAGAGGGAGAGACAGCAAGAATAATATTGATTTTTATTTCACCCCTCCCCACTGCACTTCACACAGAACTAATTAACACAACTTTTAATCCTCATAACAACCCTACGGGGTAGGTTAGACTGAGAGAGTATTGTGACTGACCCAAGGTCACCCACTGAGGTTCTGGCTAAGGCAAAACTTGAACCAGGGCCTCCTCCTACCTCCCAGTCCAGGTACTGAACACTTAGTCACTACACCACACTGGCTCGTAATACAGCCAAGAATTTGAGAAACTGCAGGTATGCATGCTTAGCTTAGTTACAAGGGAGATCCTAGAGGAGAAGGCAGCAGAAGGAAAAGCATAGAGGACATCTTGGTGAAAAAGGAGAGTCTCTTCATCCAATTCTGGAGTATATTTCTTTTTGTTCTAATCAGAAAGAAAATCATTTCAAAGGGGGGGGGAGAAGAAAAAAAAATCTGAAAGTTTAGACATGATTCCCCCCCCCTCCTGCCGGACTATATTATTTGCAGGGCAAATACGAATAATTTCCCAGATGTTCAAGAGAGCTGTGGCCCAAGGAAAGCAGGGATAAAATTGGCAGCTTGCGCTGGTCCCTTGGGAAGAGGCATTCCAAGTGGCAGAGACTTCAATGGCTCCTTCCTAGCTGCTAGTGTCTCCCTGGTCACTATTTCCCCATACCCTCCATGCGCTCAAAACAGCAATGCTTTTTTACGATAACAAATAGCCCCGTGCGGATTGCATCCTGCTGCCCCTGGCATAACGTGCCAAACTCCCACTGGCTTCAGAGCCAGGCTCGGTGCGGACAGATGGCAGGACGTGGAGCTACGTCGTCGTCTCCTTTTTAAAGGAACAAAAACGCGGCCTTTGTTCCGATTTCCTCGTAGGAAAAGCTAGACAAAGCAAGGCCTCCGCTTGGCACAAACGGGCTGAATGATTTTCTATGATAAATGGTGCAGGCGTCTAATGAAATGCATCCGTGGGCAGCTGTGCTGCTTAACGGGCCCCTCTCGGGATGCATCCACAGAGTGAGCTCGCATTACTCTAGTTGGATTCATTTTGTCTGGAGTCGCTCTGCCAAGCCGGGCTATTATCCACCCTACTTGGCACTGATGTGCGCTCTTCTTCATACTGGGCAGGCATGCTCCAGGGTGAGCCAGCTTTCCCCAGTTCATCTCAGAGCATCGCAGCATGAGATCACCTTAAAATCCAGGGATTCCCTGGACGTCACCCCATTTTAAGACTTGTGGCTCCCCAGGCTGATAGCTGGGACATTTACATGGTGGGGGAGCAGGCTGCAAGACAAGGGGGAGGGGCAATTCTTTCAGTAAGAAAGTGACGTGAAAAACCTGGAACACAGCTTATTTATTACATTGGGGGGGGGGGGGAATTACCAGGGGCAGGAGTATCCCCATGTCCCCTTCTCCCAACTATGGCACAACTGTGGCCCCAGCCAGCAACAAACACAGGAAAAATATATCTAATATCAGAATCCACAAAGGATGTGGTACTGATTACTATCCAGTGCTACTGGAGTTGAGTACCATCATTTCAACTGATAAACCTGTTTTTGCGGGTAATTGTTTCCGTTCTATTCAAATCCCACCTTAGTTGTGAACTCACTGGGCAACCTTGGGCAAAATTACTCTCTCACAACCTCAGTGCCCCACCTGCAAAATGATTATTTCTCACGTCTCTAGCACACCTTATTTTAGCTCAGCCTCACAATGACCCTCGGAGGTAGGTCAGTATTTATTATACCCATTTTACAGATGGGGGGACTGAGACAAGGTGCCCCACTGAGGTCATGGCTAAGACAGGATTTGAACAACTACAATAACTACTAGGCGACCTGGGGATAATAACCGGAATGTTTTGAGGATGAACTAAATAAGGATTGTAAAGCAATTGAAATACTAAAAATTGCTACAGAAATTATTTATTAATTATTATTATTATTATTATCGGTAGCTTAATGGAAAAATAAAATAATAATAATAAATAATAAATAACCTTCTACCCTGATTTCGCCTTGTCACCCCAGCAATCAACAGCATGACACTGGGACTGTTACATGAGCGGATTACCACAAAGAACCACAACCAGGGGCCCACAGGTTTAGCTAGCCATATATGCAAAATTTCAGAGTATACTTATGAGGAATACAGGTTGCAGGGCTGCATTGGCTCCAGTGCAGCCCTGCAACCTGTATCTCTCATAAGTGCCCTCTAAAAATGTGCCTATCTGCCCAAACGCGGGTGGAAATGGGTGGGTGACTTGGCGCCCCCTAGTGAACATTGGAGGCATGTCATCAACCATTCCTTTGGCTAATCCATTGAAAGGAAAGGGGGCGTGGGAGAGGAACAGGGATCAGCTGTGCATTGTTTTGCAGGCGTCTCTGCTGCATCTCGTCTGGTTTGCAGGGGCGTGCTTGCTGCTGGGGGCATGCTGGAAAAAATAAGTTGGCAGCTTCCTGGAGAACTAATGTGTGAGGTCCTGGTGGGCCGTAGACATCAGTTTTCTTTCCCTTTCCCATGGGATTGATTTTAGAGCTGCAGGCAGTTCTCTCCAAAGCCTAAATCCTTCCACCTCTTCGAGGCTCCCCACGGAGGTCCCCTCCAGCCCCCCCAGTCTTCTTTCCACCCCCCTGGACAGTCGGGGGGGGAGTGGGAATCCGGCTTGGAATGTCAGCTGGTAGAAGGAATCCCCTAGCAGGAGGTGCTCCGCGGGGGGGGGG
>QEPC01012679.1:3887040-3929324 GCA_003113815.1 Sphenodon punctatus | reverse complement strand
AGTTCCTCTTCTTCTGTGCAAGGAATCCCTCGGATTCATTCCAGCGGTGCACAAGGCTGCTTTCTAATCTCCCTTCCCTATGAGCTCATTGGATTAAGAGGGACCCGGGAAAGGGGTGTTTTAAACTCGCTGGAGAAAAAAAAGGGCAAGAAACTTGGTTTGCAATCGCAGCTGGCTGCAGCCTGCTGAGGTCTGGATCCGGCCCCCTTCCAGAGAGAGAGAGAGGAAAAGTGAGTAGCTTGTATTGCAACTTTGCAACGCGCTTTTTACCAGGGGGAACTCTCAGCTGGGAGCTGTTCTGCATCTGCAGCTTGTTCTGCAATGGGATTCCTCTAGGACGAAAAACAGATCAAGGATCGGAAGCGCGAGTGAGATCCCCGAGGGGTCAGGGGGGAAAAAAAAGAGATTTGCAGAAGTACCAGGGAAGCTTGTGCATGGTAGAGAAATCAGATTGGATCAGACATTTCTCTTGAATCAAAATCAGTAGAAAAGCTCTGTTTGGTTAAGAGGCGTCTGCTGAGCGATCTCCCCTAGCGGAGCTCTGGCTGGGTTACCCTGGATTGCGCTACTTCCAGTGTGACAGTCACACACACACGTTAATTTTGCCCCTTGTAAAGTTCGCCACCTAATGGCGGCGAGGCGCCACTACATCCAAGATTGACAATTAGTTTAAGAAGTTTGTAACAGGTTTGTAATTTTACTATTCCGAGACGAATTTGACAGACTTAGACGCCCACAGGATGTTTTAGGAAGCAGAACAAGGCTTCCTATCAACGTGAATGTTAGGATGATGGGACTGAATCTTCCAAAAATTAACCTTTTTCTAAAAAATTAAAAAATGGATTAATTTGAGCCCGGGTTGATGTCATGGGGTAGTGGAAATCTCCCCCTAATATTCCTTGCTACTCCTCCTGCTACTTTGCCCACTAGAGAAGTTAAATACCTTCTCACCCTGTCCAGGTTCCAACCAACGGTTAATCTGATGTAGTTGATTGAGACTTGCTGCTGTTTTCCTCCTGAAACGTTCACGGGAACAGAGTGCTAAACGGATGTAATTCAGGAGTAAGAAGAGACGGATGTTACTCCTAAGAAAAACCAGGAGTACATACTCTCCTTTGGTTTTTATTTCAGAGTAACAATTTCCGTGAACACTTAGCTCTGGGTGTTTTTAAACGAGAAAGGTGGCGGGGGAGAAGGGGGGGGGGGGGTCCGTCGTTGCTGAGTGGCTCTGCTGTGGAGCATGAGTGGGGAGCGCTTGAAATGGGCAGCTTCCAGCCTGATTACATGGGCCACGGAAGCAGACACTGTACATTTGGCTGGCCCCACACAGACCACTCCAGATTTCCCGGCAGCTTTCCCTGCGTGGCCATCATCATCCCATCTCCACTAGGAGGAGAAATTGACACTCTATTACCTGAGTTTACACTGTTTGTCTGGATGCTACCAAAGTGGAGTCGTGACTTCGATTATAATTTACCTAAGCCATTACTTTGGTTTACAGGGTCCATTTGAATGCTACCAAAATGTTTAGTGCAGAGAAGACCCAAAGTTAGGCTAAACACGAGGAAGGATTTTCTAACAACAGGGACAGTAGGCAGTGGGATAATTTGGCAAGGGACGTTTTGGTGGCCCCGTCACCGAGGGCCTTTAAAAACAGGTTAGACAGGCATCTCTCAGGGATGGAGTAAGTAGAGTGGATCCTGCTTAATAGCAGGGGGCTGGACTAGATGACCTTTGGGTTTCCTTCCAATTCCATGATTCAGCTATCTGAAATGGCTCTCTGATGAAGCCCAGACAAAAAGTGATCATGGCCTTAAAGTGGAGGTTGGACTAGAATGACTTATATAGCACCAGCAATATGCATGGCACTGAACAGCCGTAACGAGAGACAGATCCCTGCCCCGAGGCGCTTACAGTCTAGGATGGAGAAAGAAAGGGCGAACATAGGGATACGTACCTTCCCCATTTTACTGATGTGGGAAACTGAGTCTGAAAGATCATAATTCGCCCAAGGCTACCCAATGAGTTGATGGCCAAAGCAGGATTCGAACCCTCGTCTCCCAGAACCAAGTTCACTGTTGGCTCAATTCTTTCACCTGCTCTGTCAGTTTGGGTGCAATAGCACAGCTGGACGGCTTTATTCAATGGAGCCCCATTCGTTTTTGTATGTACGGTAACAAAATCGAACAAATAAACAAACGCCATTTGTTTGATTTCATTCATTTTTGGTTTTTATTTATTTTATTAAAAATAACTAATTAATTAAATAAATCAATAAATCGCTGTGTGCGCGCAAATGGCTGCCGGGGCCATTCTGCGCCTTTGTGCCCTTTTCCAAAATGGCACCCACGCTGCCAGCGACAATTTGGAAAAGGGCTGCGGATGCGCAGAACGGCCACTTGGCGCATGCACAGCGATAATTCCTTTTTAATAAAACAAAACAAAAAAATTAAACAAAAACAGTAGAGTCCCTTTTGCACACACATAGTTGCTCTTTGTTTGTCAGTGCAGGCTGCTTGCTATCCAGTCCTAGCGTACTTTGCTGGATAAGATGACTGGCCGCATTCTCTCCAGCGGTGGCTGTGGTCTTTCATGAGTCACGCAGCTCTCCCTGGCTGTCTGCTGGGCGAATTATTTTGTGTGGTTTGGAGGCAGCGTCTCCGTCGCTGCTGGGAGTTTGGGCGGCATACGCATACCTCCCAATAGTCCCTATTTCGGAGCGACAGGCCTTCTTTGGGTGCTGAATCCCACTGTCTCTCGGTCAGGAGGGTGGGGAGGGGGAAGACCAGCATTCAAGCTGCAGTCATCTCTCTCCTGGTGGCCTCCCAAGTAAAGCCCTCTAGAGGCCAATGCGGAGAGGATGGAGAGACAAGAAACGAAGTGGAGTGAGAAGCGTGGAGCTTGTCTGTCCCTCTTTATGGGCTTGGGATATTGGGGCGTGAGTGTGCATGACAGGGCGGAGCTTACTCCTTGAGGGCGGAGTTTACTGGCTGAGGAAGGCGCGTCCAACTGTGGGTGAAAACCGACATAACACCAACTCCACTTTAACATTCCTTATGTTGCCTAGGGCACCAATACAGCCCTGCAACATGCATAAGAAACGTGAAAGTGGTGTCAAACTGAATCGCTGCCCACGTGGACGTTAAGAAGACGCCGCCGAGGTAGGCTATTACAAGAGCAGACCCATGGAAAACCACTCTTTCCGCCCGCTCGAGGAGATTTCATTCCACGGGAATGAAATCCTCATGCTGATCAAGATTTCATTCCTCGGGAATTAAATCCTCATGCCCCCTCCCCCTTTTTTTTTTTTTAAACTATCCCTCAAGCTGGCGGGTAAACGACTCGATAGGCTTTTGTGGCTTTCAGGGTGTTTCGTGTGCAGCTCTGGAAGCCTCCGCCTGGGTTTCACACGCGCCATGTGGGGAATGTTTCTTATTGACCGACACACTCGCTTCGTCAACACTGCTGAGTGTGGGGAATTTGGGACATGTTCTTGGACAGGAGTCAGAGGCAACTGCTGGAAGCGGCTCTCGCAACTAGCGCTCTCCTGTTGCAAGGGCTTGATGCCTCCTGGTATTCCAACATTAACCGGCCCGTGTGCTTTCTGTTCGTATAAACCCGGACGCAGTGGGGAGAGTGTGGCAAGATGCACTGTAACATCTTCTCCTTTCCCCATGCAAAGACTCTGCTGTGAACCAAACAGGAAAAGCTTTGTAACCCTGACTGGTTTAGAACGAGTGATCGGTTAGGAAGACCCAGGCCAAGTTTCAATCTGACAAATGCTATTTAGGAAAGAGATTCAGCCAGTTGGGCTCCTAAGAACATTGAAAACACATGCCTGGCATTGAGAATTTCTCAAGGGTCAGATCTTTATTGGATGCTAAACGACTGTGCTTTTTTTACACTTCATTGGCTATCTGTTTTGGCTATTCCATTTTGGTTTTTCTGTTCCCCCGTCCCTTGTTTTTTTGAGATTTCTTGGTTTGGTTATTTTGGTTGTTTGGTCATTTTGGTATTTTGCTTTTTGGCTACATTAGGTCTATTTGCGTAATTGCTGGAAGTGATGTAACCAAAGTACTGAAATGACCAAATAACTGGGCTGAAAAACCAAAAAAAAAAAGAACCCTAAAATGGAATACCAGCAATACAAGATCTGCGAGTACTCGTTTTGGTTGCGAGTAGTATTTACCCAAAACAGTAACGAATCCTTCATGAATAATAAGCCCATGCCCCATTTCAGCTCCAGTTCAACCCACCAAGTATCTGGAGAGTTGGAAACTCTTCTCCAAAACCAAAATTTCACCAATCCCATGCCCACCCTTGAGTCCCCTTGGTAAAAGCATTTAAACAACATTAGTGTTTTCTTTTCCAATTCCATTGAGTCTGTTTCCTATTAAGTTTATCCAGGAGCGTGGCATGGCTGTGGCAGGCTGAGACACAGTTATGGGCTCCTGTAAGGGCAAGGGGGTGGGGGTCTTCCTAAGCCTGAGTGCTTCTAGGAAATGTTCAGAGTGGGGGGTGGCATGCCCACCCCCCACTCTGACAGTTTCTCTAGTGGCACTTCTGGCTACTTACAAAGGGTCCCGAGCTCCATGGTAGCTACCTCTCCTGAGATTAAATGTCTTTTAGTAACAACTGGACTTGCTGTCACGCTGTTCTTGTCACTTTAGATTCTGTCACCTGGAGGTCAACGGTTTGTTTAACTCAGATCTTGCTATTGACCCACTGGAGCTCTGCCTGGCATATTTGCTGCCTCTTAGCTGAATCAATGCCTCTTTGTTCCCAACTTGGTTAGTATTGACTTTGTAGAAAGGACACGGGGAACCTCTTGAACACTTCTCTCTGGAGAGACTCTCTGGTCTTTAAAGGGGGAAGGCTGATCCAGCTGCAATTGGGGAGAAATGTCAAGGTAGCGTAGGAAATTACAGGCCGGCTGGGATTGGTCTCGCTGTCTGATATTGGCAGATCTCTTCAGGATACAGGTTTTCTCTCGGCTTCACAAGCAATTTAACCTACTTCTAGAAGAAGTGTGTGGCAAAGCCCCACCCCCTCAGCCAATAAGCTCCGCCCTCTCATCCACTTATACACACACCTCCTGACATTCAGGAACACCTGCTAGGCCCTAGTTGGGACCAGAACCCAGTTGTTCTAGAGCAGGAGTGGGAAACATTTCCCCTTGAAAATCAGTACAGGTTGGATAGGAGTTGGGGACAAGGGCGTTTAATGGGCGGTAACTTTCCCAACAAGTTTACACAAGGTCAAAACAGGAGAGAATCCAGATCACGGAACTGTACCCTCTGTGTGAGCGCATCACATCCACATCTCTGCTAGCTTCCCCTGAGCTCGCACTCTTTCAGCGCTTGAAGACAGAGGCTGGATCCATCCATGGGCCAGATTTAGGAACTGGATAGGGGCCAATTTAAAACCAGCCATCGGCTGGATTTTGAGCACAGGCTGGTGGTCCCCCCCTGCTTCTGCACAGAGCAGGAAAGTACCGTTCCCAAGGTCACTCAGAAAGTCAGCGGTCAGGCTGAGAATACAGCCTAGATCTTTGAGTGTCCCCAGTCCGATCCTCTGACCACTGGGCCGTGCAAAAAAATCTCAGGATTTTTTAAAGCAATCACATGATGTTAGGAGGGCCAGCCCAGAAATTAGGATTGGGTAGCCCTGTATGTGTCAGTTTTGCTTTTGAAACATTTCCCTCTAAACTCTAAAGTGGCTTATCGTACCATGGGGTCAGCAGATCAGCCCAGCCCCTCCAAGTGCCAGTAGAGCAGCCTGAAGGCCAAATCCACCCCACAGCTATTTGGCCCCCTTTCCAGTTGCTGGATCTGAGCTATGAATCCTACCACAAGCACTGAAATAGTGAGTTCGGTGGAAGGGAGCCGAAATGAGGGCACACTGCCCTAGAGCAGAACCTTCTCTCTCCCGGGGGCCACTTTGAAAATTAATGCAAGCTCCGGGGGCCACATAGACGGTGGGGGCAGGGATGCTTAAAGGGGGGCACTCGAGAAAAGGAGCGCCGAGATCATGGATTTGTGCCATGAATCCGTGTCATGTGTTTAAGGGGTGCACTTGAGAAAAAGAGCACCGAGATCGTGGATTTGTGCCATGGATCTTTGTCATGTGTTTAAGGGGGGCACTCGAGAAAAGTGCACTTATTGGAGGGGTGGGACTTATTGGCAGAGGGGGCAGGGCGTGTCCCTCTTTTGCCCCGTGAAATGTTGGGAGAGATGCTGCAAGAGGGACACGGTTCTCCATCTCGTCCTACCATGTCTTTGCCACACAATCCTCCTTCCTCTCATTGCCCTTTTCAAAACCTCCTTGGCCCCTGCCCTGCAGAGAAATCCCCATTCCCTCAAAGTGACGGTTGCAGTCCTCCCTCCGCCTCCTTTTCCTCTCTCCCCAAGGGGTTCTATAGAGACGTCCTTGGGCTCAATGTTAAGGTCATTCTTCCTTTTTTTGCTTGCAGGGGTCCCCGCTGAACAGAGACCCACAATAGGAGCCGGGTTCCCCTGTCGCAGAGCACCTCTCCTTCATGCCACACTGCGGGGGAAAGAAAGCCCAGCCGAGGACAGGAAATGCACGGCATCAGCTGCCTCTTCACGGGATTTGTCTTAATCCTTGGTGTGACCAGCACTGAAGGTCGTCTCCCCCGCTCAGGGTAAGCCTCTCCTTTTGTCCACGCTTCAGAAGGCGGCTTAGCCCTGCGGCGTACCGCTGGGCTTTCCTGACAGCCACAATGAGGATCCGCCTGTGGCGGCGGCTGGCTCAAAGGGGACGCGGAAGGCCACGGTCATCAAGCTGGCTGGGCGGCAACGGTGCAAAAGAGTCTTGCGAGTTCTTGGAGACCTCGGCAACGTTGTTTGCTGTACCAATTAGTGGGGATTTAGACCTCGGTTTGGTGCCGTGCTGGGGATACAGAGTGATCCTCTGTCAGACACAGAGTTGGCCGTCGCTGCTGCTGATTTATGATTCCCTCTTTCATGTGCTGGGAACTTAACGCTGATGGGCCAAGTCCAGCCCCTTTGCCCTACGCATCTGATGTGGTCCCACCTTATCCCGGTTTCCCCTCCCCCAAAAAAACCTCTGGAAGGTCCCAGTTTGGATAGACGCCTGCTAAACCAGTCGCGGCTCTCTGTGGGCGTTAACTAACGTGGCGCTGCCCCCGTTTGCCCGTTCTGGTGCGCCTGGGCCAACGCCAAACCCCACCAGATGTGGGCCCGGGTTCAAACCCCAGCGGGATTGGCGGCCAGGCCAGAAATGTCGGCTCAGGATGAACCAGGCCCTGCGAGCTGCCCAGGTGGCCCAGAGCTGGGCGAACCGGTTGGGCGCATCTATTTTTGTACCCGTCTGGCCCAGCGTCAGGGGTTGCCATCGCAGTCAGTTACGGCTGCTGTTATTGGCAGCCATGGCTGCCTGTCATGGCAGGAGGCGGAGCACAGGGGCGGAGCCAGATGTCCACTTGTTGCTCCCCACCCCTGACCGGGTCAGGCCAGAGGAACGTCCGTTTCCGTCCCCCGACCTAACCAGCCGGGGGTAGCCCTCCCCCACCCCTGGGTGGGATGACAGCCTCCCATCACGTTAGTTAACACCACCCTATCTCATGGACCATACTAGAGCCCCAGCTTTGAAAAAACATTCTCTCCTCCCCCCCAAACATCGGGAGTGTCTGGCTTTGAGCACCACAACTGGCCCTAACCAATTCAGAGAAATGTTCCACTGATTTAGGGAACTCTCAGCCCTCTCTCTGGTTTCGTCTGCCTTCTCCTTAGTCCCCTACACTCCCACCCCCATTTGACAGACATATGGTGAGAATGAATTCTTGCTACTGAATTCAGCCTGCGGGCGATGTACGCCACGAGCTGAGCTAGTCGCGCACACGCCTTTGCAGATTTCTCTTTGCTAGCTAAGCCTGAAAGCATCTGCAAAATAAACTGCTTCCATTCAAAGCTGGGGATGCCTGGAAGTCTGAGTTAATGGAAGACCTCTGATATCAGTGTTAATTTCCAGCGCATGTTCCAGTTCATGTTTCCCATTTGGCTTGGAAGCTGAACACGGGTAGTCGGAATTTTTTGATGGGCTGTTGCTCCAGATGTGAACATCTGCGCTCGGCCTGCTGAACAAGAACTGGCAAACGGTTCGTGCGGTTTTTGCAGAGGTCTCTTGGCTCTGACTTCCATGAAGCATTTGGGGGGGGGCCTGGGAGTTTGCTCCAAGTGGCTGGGCCGGATCCAGGGAAGTTGAGATTGCACGGGCACGCAGGACCCTGTTCAGTGAGAGAAGGGGGGCCCTACGTTGGGATGTGTTTGTCAATGAATCAACTTGAAATGACAATGTGTGTTTGCGAAGCACTGATGTGAAATATGGGAGCCTCAAACACGGGGAGTTTTGGTCTGTACAACATATCTCCCAATCATCCCTATTTCAGAGAGGCCGCCCCTTTTTGGATGCTCAATCCCACCGTCCCTCTTTAGGCGGGTCAAAGAGGCAAAATCCTGTATATTCAAGCTTCGTGCACCTCTTTCCTGGTTGCCTTCCAAGAAAATCCCTTGAGGACAATGGGAAGATGATGGAATGACAGGAAACTGAGTGGACTAAGAAGCAGGAGAGCCTCTTTCTGCACTTGAAACGTTGGGAGATGTGCATGAGGGGGTGGAGATTATTCACCGATGGGTGGAGTTTATTGATTGAGGAGGTGGGGCTTGTCCCTCTGGCCACTGGCAAACAAGAGGGATGCTCTAGGGGGCCTGTGGCGATCCAGGAACGCACCCCCCCAACACGTGAACAAGTTGGAAATGAATATATGTAACCTATTGGCCTGCAATGCAGGGAGCCCTGGCTCTTAAAGAGAATGTGCTGTTTAATTAAACATCAGAAATTCCCCCCATGTCACACCCCTTTCTGGTGTGTCATGATGATGTGCCTTTCCAACATGTCTGTCCCCGGAAGCCCTGATTTCTCTAGCCACCAAGGGCATCCGAGCGGACCCATGATTTGCCCCACGTCGGGTTTTTACCCACGCCCAGCTGGCAGCATCAGGCCCCGCTGCTCGTGGCCTCGTGCCCCAGTGTTTGAGATGTGCTTTCTTGTCCTCAGCCACAAAATATGCCCCGCGGAGACCCGGAGTGGCACAATCTCCTACCTTGAATCTCGTGTGCAGCCGGTCCACCAGCCGTACCTCACCATGTGCCAGGGGTACAGACTCTGCAGCACCTACAGGTAGGGAGAAATGCCCGGTTGGCAAAGGAGGGGGGCAACGTTTGCTGGCAGGATGCAGCCGCAAGAACTCAATGAGTTTGGCTAGGAATTGTCTAGGGAAACAGCAGACCTCCAGGTGGCCACCAGGGTGGGCCCTGGTGCAGAAGGTGGAATGGGGGACCTCTGTCCTCCTCACACGGCGGCAGGGACCGCAGCTGCACCGGGAGCCGTGCCCCACCCCCGGCTCGTGGGTTCTAGCGCAGCTCTGATCGATAAATCCTTTCTTGAAACGCATTGCAGGACCACGTACAAAGTGACATATCACCAGTCTTTCAAGAAGCTGTCTCGGCCAGTGTACACATGCTGCCCAGGGTGGAGAAGACCCAATGTCCACGCGTCCAGCTGCAGCACAGGTAAACCTAATCACAGAACGGCAGCCATTTTGAGAGCAGAACGGATACGGTGTTGGAACTCGGACCTGGGAGACCAGGGTTCAAATGCGGTCATAGTCATGAATTTGCTGGATGGCCTTGGTCAAGTCACTGGTTCACTGTCAGTAAAATGGGACTAATAACGACTTACTTTGTAAGGATGCGGTGAGGGGGAACTACGTAAGGATTGACAGGGATTGTTGTGAGGGGCAACTACGTAAGGACTGACAAGAACTCTAAATGCCAAAAGCACTACAGAAATGATTCAATAATAGTAAGATGGAAGTTTTCAGAGTGGGTGGGAGTACAGTGGCGGCTCCAAGCTGGCCAGTATCCTCCTCAAACTGAATGCAGTACCCTATGTGAGGTTTGACCACAGTCGAGCGGAGAGAAACAGTCCCTTCCCTAGTCTTCCAGACTGTGGGTGTTAATAATAAACACGACGCTGGCCCGGTTCATCCTGCTATGGCCCACCTGGACCAGCGCCTCACCCGCGCATCTGTTCACGGGCTGCCAGATCTGGGCCCGGTACAGACCCTGGTAGGGTAGGGGGCTGGCCCAGAAATGTGGGCCCAGAAGGCCCAAGGGCCCGAACCAGGTGCGCGTGTCTGTTTTCACACCAACCCAGCCCAGGGTGAGGGGTTGCCATGGCCACCACCCATGGCTGCCTGTTATTGGCAGCCATGGCTGCCCATCATGGCGGGGTGGGGGTGGGCGCTGACTGCAGCCCAGCAGCGGGACCAGCCAGCCGGGACCTCCTCAAAGTCTTTTGTCCAGGAACGTTCCCTGGTTGGTGCTCGGTGCAAAGGTCCTGGACAGCTCAGAAGCCTCCTGCGTGTGCTTCCCTGTGCCACCGGAGGCCTGTTGTCGGCGGGAGGTGGGTCCAGCTAGGATACCCTGGCGTCTGCTTCACCAATGCTGGTCTTTGTTTTCCAGCTGTCTGCAGGCCGCCTTGCCAAAATGGCGGGCGCTGCTCAGCCCCGAACAGATGCACCTGCCCTCTGGGATGGACGGGAAAGTTCTGCCAAACAGGTGACGGGCGCGGCCTTCTTGTTCGGGCCTCTCTCTCCAGTTCTAGCGTCTCTGCGGGTTTCGCTTTCCAAGGGGGCGCGGAGGGTGAATGACACGAGGTGATTCCTGCTCTGAACTAGGGTTGCCACCTCTCCCCATGAGGAAACCCAGACATTCAGGGCTGGCCTTAGAACTGGCAGGGCCCAGGGCAAAGGTAAAAGACCCTGGGGTGGCGTCCTCTTTTCCTGGGGCCTCGCCCTCTCAGGGGCACCCTCTGTGGGGCCCTACAGATGGTCGTCTTGGGGCCCTGCTGGGAGGGAGTGGGGCCCCCAAAATGGGGGCCAATGCGGGGCCCGCAGAAGTAGAGAAAAATGCTGGGCCTGAGGCAGTCGCCCTGTGGTAAGGTCAGCCGTGGATACAGCGGAGAGGGCAGAGAAAATGGACTGTCAGGCCCATTTCTGATGTCACCCGACCCTTGCAGAAGTATCGTGATGCCACAACGTTCCACGGGGGGGAGGGGTGTGGTCATGTTAGAAAGTGGGCGGGGCAAAGGAGCTGGTGGAGCGTCATGATGTCACAACGTTCCGCAGGGGGGCGGAGCCATGTCAGAAAGGGGGCGGGGCCAACTTTGCGCTATCATTCCCTCTTTCTGGCATAACCCTGCCCTTGTGGAGTATCTCGACATCATGGCGCTCCCTAGGGGCGAGCCCAATTTGGAAAAGAGGGTGGGAAAGTCCCTATGCTCCGCCCTCTGAACCCTGTCACCCTGATTGTCTGGTTAGCCGTCAGAACCCCTGGGTAAGCGTGAGAAATGCCCCAGAGCTGGGAGACTCCGGGTTTCAACCTGGATTCTCCAGGTAAAACTAGGAGAGGTGATAACTCTCCTCTGAACTGGGATAAGAGCGGCGTTCCAGTGGCCCCCTCTCTTGGTTCTCTGGAAAGACTAGGGGTGGGCAGCTCGGATCCGTATCAGGACAAACCATCCAAATTTGGGCAATTCGTATTGATATTAGAATCAATACAAACCTACCAGGGAATACAGCTAAAGGTATGTATTCCCCCAGCGGGGGGGGGGATTTATCAAATCGCCAGCTTATGCATGCCAAACCCCTGCCTTTCCTTACCCAGACCCCTGCCCACCCCACCATCTACTGCAGTGCTGGGGTGGGCAGGCAAGGGTCCGGGGGTGGGGTGGGGGCAAGGCAGAGTATGGGGCAGAGGGGCAGTAAAACAACTATCCCCCTCTCCCCACCCCTGTGCAGCACCTCTGCCCCCAGCTCTGCCTCCCCCAGACCCCTGCCCGGCGCCCTCCTCTCCCCGTCCGGGGGAAGCAGAGCTGGGGGCAGACGTGGATTTAGGCCCCTATTTCTTTGATACAAACTGAATCCAAGCAATACGAGCCAAAATCCAAACAAATTCTGGTTCGCTTCGGGTTAGAACAGAATCAGACTATTCATCCGAATTCCCCACCCACCAGAGACTGAACTTAATCCCTTCCACATAGGGTGGCCCTTTAAAAGAGGGCGGTTATGACAAATACATGGTGCAGGGCTGCAGTGGTTCCAGTGCAGCCCTGCACCATGCATTTTTCATAACTGCCCTCTTTTTAAAGGGGAGGTGTGGTAACCCTACTTCTGCACCACGAGCCTCTGCTGCTTTCTCTGTGGACGTAGCCCCCCCCCCCCCCCCAGACATCCCATTTGACCCGCTTAGCAGGCTGTGCGATGGGAACCGCAAGGGGGAGCCAGAGGGTAGCTTTTGTCCTGCTGACTCTTGCCAAGGTAGCGAGGCTGCAGAGAAGGAATGAAAGGAATTACCCTTTTTTTTTTGTCCAGCGCTTAGTGCGGGAAGCTCTTTCCCCTTCGAGATGAAAGGGTCAGGAGCTCAGTCAGGCGATAGCTGCAAGGCTCCTTGCTGTGGTGGGAACTGATTCTAGCTCCGAATACGCCCACCCCAAGCCCTTTACTTGAAGATCCAGCCTTCTTAATTAATTAACGTATTGTTTTTAATGCCTCTTCCCTGGCTGCCCGTAAAGCGTCGCTATTGTTCCAGGAGATCCATAAAGCCTATTAATTCTACGGACAGAAGATTTTACAGCTGGCAGCGGAGTGGGCCTCACTCCCCTCTGGCATCTACTGGGGCGAACGGAGGGTAACGGCGTTGAAGGGAATGGTGTAAAACTCAAGCTAAGGGAGAAGGCAGTCAGGCTTACGGGGCCAGCTTTCCAGTCTCGCTGGCCTTGGCACAACTCAATCCTTGGCAGCTGAAGCGCAACCATTAAGCGCCGCTCCTCCGCCAATAAGCGCCGTCCCCTCGCCCGCTTTCATGGGCACACGCCAAACACCGGCCCGCTTCTCATTCCACAATCACCCGCTTGTGAAAAAGGGCATGGGTGGGGTTTAGACCCATGGGGACGCACCTTTATAGCGCTCGCCCATTAATTTTTTTTAAAGGCGCCAATTAAAGTCCTCGATCATCAAGGTCTTTAATGGGTGCCTTTAAAAAAAATGGGTGAGCGCTATACTCTTATCCCGCCCTTCCCTCAGAGGCTCAGGGCGGCGTACTGAAATATATAAAACATAAATAAACATAACACATAGAGCACACCATGATCTGGAACCTCTTCTTCCTGAGGGCACCCCTTAAGCAACCCCCCCCAACTTCTATGAGGCCCAGTGCTTCTTTGGGTGCTGAAGCCCATTATCCCTCGTCACGGAGAGAGCGCCAAAAAGACCAGTATTGAAGCCTCGATCATCGACGTCTTTAATTGGTGCCTTTCAAGAAGCACGCAAGCGCTACAAGGCGCTTCCAAACCCCGTCTGTGCTCTTTTCCGCAGACGCGTGATTTTTAGGCGCGAGCACACGGCCCCCGTCTAACAACGGCCTTAGTTTCTTGCCATTCCATCCTCTTCCCCCATTGTCCTCTCAAGGACAGGAAAGAGGTGCGTGAGGTTTGAATACTGGTCTTTTTGACTCTCTCTCCATGACGAGGGACTCCCAGGGCCACATTGAAGCCGGGGGTACTCAAAGGAGTGCCCTCAGAAAGAAGAGGGTCCAGATCATGGCTCTGTCCCCTTATCCTTGTGTGCATGCTCCGCTTTCTTATGTGTTAGGTTTGTTTATGTTTTCTATATTTCTGCACACCGCCCTGAGCTTCTGAGGGAAGAGTGGAAGAAAAGTTGATTAAAATAAATGCCCTGTCCTGAGCTCCGTCTTTCAGTACTTGGGGGGTAGGAAGAAACTGGATCCAGGGACCAGAAAGAGGCCCAATAAAAACTAGCCCCAGGCTGCATTTGGCCCCCGAGCCGAAGGTTCCCCCTCCTTGAGCAGAGGTCCAGCTTTGGGGGCAGGAGGACATGGGGCTACACCAGCAAGGAAAGGAAAGGCAGGGGGCCCCTGGAACGAAGGGGGCGTTCCAACCTAGCTGCCCCTCTGCCAGCAAGGGCAGTGCCGTCCCAAGGTACGACGCGTTCCCCCTTCTGTGATTCCAGATGTGGACGAGTGTGCTGCTGGCAAGAGCCACGGGTGCAGCCAGATGTGCGTCAACGCGGCTGGGAGCTACCACTGCGCCTGTCAGGAGGGGCATCGGCTCCGCGCCGACGGGAAATCATGCCAGGCTTTGGAACCGCCTACACCGGCGCCAGCCACCAGCTGTCCAGGTAACGCCACGGCAGTTCCCTCCCGGGGCTGGAGTTCACTGTTTGTATTGGGTTACGTTTCCGATAATACGGCATTAGCAGAGAGCGCGGAACATGGCGAAACTTACAAAGCCCAAAATGTCACGCTGTTGGCAAATATCTCAAATTCCCTTTTGAAAGGTATTAACCGATTATCTAGGGACGTTCCACTCCCCCCTCATCTCCTCTCTGCCCTACATTGTAAACCCCTTGGGGCAGGGATCTTTTCCTTGACCTGGTGTGGTCTAGTAGATAAGGTGTTGGACTTGGACCTGAGAAATCAGGTGTTCAAATTCCATTTTAGCTGCAATCCCATTGTGTGGGATAGGCTAGATGACTTCTCAAGGTACCTCCCTACCAGCCCTATGACACTGTGACCTCTAGGAACCTTGGAGCCAGGATTCCTGGGTTCTTTTTCCAACTTTGCTTTGTCTCCTTTGAATGGAACAAAGTCCTTCTGTGCCATCCTGTAAAACAAGGCTAGTCCTTTCGTTGAAGAACTTGGGCGTCACTTTCAATCACGCTCGGTCTGTGAAAAGTCAAATAGCGGGCACGGTGTGAAGATGCTTCCCACCCCCACCCCCCAGTAACGCAGTATGGATAAGTGCTGCCCTTGTTTATCCCAGGCTGAACTTGCCACAGGGACCCCATGCCCCCCTCGCTTGCAGCTTGTTCAGAAAGCGACAGCGCGGCCGCTTAGGAGTTTGGGCAGCTGTGATCCTGTTACGCCCATCCTGTTTTCTCGACATTGCCTGCCCTGTAGAGCGACGGATTGAATTTAAAACCGCGATGCTGTTTTTCAGGACTCTGACCAGTCTTTGCCCTGGCTACATTTGAGACCTGCTCCTGGAACCATGCTCTGATGGTTTATCTGTGCTCAGAAACCACCTGCTGCTTGGGGAATTCCTCCATCATGCCTTAAGGCGGCGGGTGATCAGGCCTTTCCCGTGTGTGGATATCCCTCCCTGTGGTTGTCCATCCCAATTCCTCCCGCCTCACCTTTTAAAAAGCATCGGAAGACTTATTTATTCTACAGGTTGCTTTTAGGTTCCCCTCAGTGTAGTCTGTCCTCCCTCTTTACCTTCTCCTTTTGAATGGATATTATTGCATTTTATGACTGTGAAGCCCTCCAAGTGCCATTTGGCAGGAGGGGTTGCTATATAAATAAAAGCTATTATTATTAATAGTATTATTATTAAAGCTCAGCCAGTGTCATTGAGAATCTCCACTGATGTGTTTGTAGGGAGACAGTTGCTTTGACTTAGGTACTAGGGATGGAATTTTGGGCAAAATCTGGGTTCTCCGTTTTATCGGTTCTCCCTCTATCGGTTTTGTCGTATCTGTTGGCATTGGATCTTTAACATTGTGGTTTTCGCCATTGACTTCAATGGGGAAAACTGCAATGTTAAAAATCCAAGAAAAGAAGCAATGTAAAAGAACCGATATTGCCGATACTGAAAATTATTAGTATTATCGGATTAGAACCGAGGGTGCCATTATCAGCCACTCTTGGTTCTCGGCAATATCGAGAGTCTTATCCCTATTAGGTACAATTTCCGTCTCCTCTTCCTCCTCTCCAAGCTTAGCCCACCATCACCCCGCGGCAGCCCTGCAGGAGAAGGAGCAGCAGGCCATGCCGGTGACAGTCCATTATTACTTTTGGTACGCGCTGTGACACTTCAAACTCGTACCGTGAGTAATAATGCGCAGTGACTGGCGCTCACGTCGGATGGAAGCAATGGCGGCAAAAGAAGCTTGTGTGAGCACCTCCTAATCTGAGTGTTTGATCTTCTGGGGTGCAGGAAAGATGCCCCCTTGTGGAGAATGAGACACTATGCACTCGTGGGCCACTGTGAGCATCTGCGTTCATCGTAGTTCATGGCAAAGAGATTCCGCCTATTGTCCGGACAGAATTGTTTATACTTCATTTAGCCAACAATTACCCATATTACCTATTCCCAACTGGGAGTTAACAGAGCCCTGTGCTGGCAGGCAAGGTGGTACCCTAAACTCCAAACCTTCAAAATGTATAGCCAGGCTCAGCCTAGTTTTACAGCCCAAACCGGATTGCCGGCAGATCAAAATTGGCATTGCCCATTGAAGCCAACAAAAGAAGACTGAAAATCCATCCCAGTGTGTTGGTAGCTAGCACGTTATCAGCTGCTCTGTCCGCATGAATTTGGATGACAATGGTTTTGGTTTTTTTCTTTTGCAGGGGATGGAGGTTTGTTAACCAAGGACTAACTGATGTTTTTATCTGCCAGGAACCTCGGACGAGATGAAGGAAGAAGCAAAAAACTTAAAAAACAGGGTGGAGTTGTTGGAGCAGGTGAGCTTATGCAGAGCTAGCTTTTAGCATGGAAAATCAAGAGTTCTGGGCTATCCTCCTCTCCCCTGCTGCTTTAGAGTGAAAATAATCGGCATGCTAGCCAACCATGAGTGGGTGCTGACTGGGCCATTTATTACATCACCATGGACCAGGAACGTGCGCTCCTGGTCCGATGCCCCTCAACAAGGTCTTGCAAAGGCAGGGAGAAGGGGGGATGGTGTGTGGGTCAAGACGCAGGTCTTTTAGGGAGTAGTCAGGCAGGAAGGCGGCTCCATGTGGCGGCCGCGAGCCCTGCTTATCTCATTCGCACCTGAGGAGATGGCAAGTGGGGGTTGAGGCCGGGGCATGAAATTTCCATACTGGCCAATGGCCTCACTCAAACCCTTCTCATATCTTTCGGAGGTACGAGCTGTGTCACACAAGACATTCACCCCCCATTTCCTTCTGTTGAGTGCTGATGGGATGGGGGTAAGTGTCATGTAACATTCACAGCTTGAAAACGGGGCTATCGTCTCTTTCATTAACACCCAACATCTACATTTTTTCACTTGATGATAATAATAATAATAATAATCTTTATTTTTATATAGCATCCCAACCCCCCGCCATGGCACTCGGAGTGCATTCCATAGAACTAATAAACACAACTTTTAATCCTCACAACAACCCTGTGAGGTAGGTTAGGCTGAGAGAATAGCTCCCCCTCCACTCTCATCGTTGCCAACGGAGTTGCGTGCCGGTGGCAAAGAATCGTAGCTATGCTCTCCAGGAGTACTGGCAAATAATTAGATTTGAATGTTCAATGGCAGATAGGTCTGGTCACTGCTTACAGCTGAAATGAGATCTCACAAAAGCGAGAGATCTCATCAAAATCCTGGTTCGTCTCTGATGAATCAAGAACTGGGACTGTGAGGTTTATTTATTTTTTAAGCCATTGCACATGGGCAAATGGCCGATGGACTGTTTTTCGCATGTGCAAAATGGCCACCACCCTTAACCAAAATGGTGGCAATAGCATCACCACCATTTTGGTTAAGGGCAGTGGCCATTTTGTCTGGTGGCCAGTTTGCGCATGTGCAATCCGCTGCCCTTAACCAAAATGGCAGCAACACCATTGCTGCCATTTTGGTTAAGGGTGGTGGCAATTTGCACACGTGCAAAACAGTCGGGTGGCCATTTTGCCCATGCTCAGTGATTTTTGTTATTACATCTCGGACCCGGTTTTTGAAATCGTGAGTTTTCTCACGAGAAATTCCCCCCTCCCAATGTTCAGCCCTAAGTTGCTTAATTCCCTCCCTCCCTCTCTTGTATAGAAACTTCAGCTCATGTTGGCTCCGTTCCACAACCTTGTGGATGACGTCAACACAGACCCCATCAGCTTGCTGTCCTACTCCTTCCAGCAGCTGGACAGGATAGACTCCCTGAGCGAGCAGATTTCCTTCCTCGAGGAGCGGCTGGAGACGTGTAAGTGATGAGAAGGGTTTCGGAGTCCAAGGTTCTTTCCAGCAAGGGTGGGCTCTCAGCCTGGTTGTTATTGGAGGGCCAGACTTTCACAGCTTGGAGCTAGATGTTCCTAAGAATTCAGCTGCCGTTTACCCGGTGCTCTGAGCGCATTAGAACTGGGAACTGCTTGGTTGTCCAACATTTCTGAAGGTCAGGGCCTCATCTCGGTGCCTAAAGAAGAGAGGCGCTCTTGGCTCCGATTTTTTGGGTGCTCGGCCTTGATAAATCTGGCATTTAATAGCACTTCTGAGGCCTCACCAGGTAAACGTTGGGTGTTATTTTGGTGTGGTTTTTCTTTTGGCAATTTCAGTGATGTCATTTTTGGCAATTGTGGGTGCAATGAACACCACCATTTATGAATTGTGTTATTTAAAAAGATTACATTTTTGGGGTTAATATTGATGAATATTAATATGATTTATAAATAAAAATAATATAATTTATAAATTTATTTGGGGGGGGGGGGTTAACATTGCTGAAATGATGTCACCGAAACACCAAAAATGACCAAAATGTTAATAAAAACACCACCACCAAACTCTCCAAAACATGAAACAGAATACCCAAAGCGGATACCTGCCGGAGCACAAAACAAGATTGGTTATTACCGAAACCGCCATTTTCAGTTTGGGTAGGGTAGATTTGATGGGTTTACCCATTATTGTTGTTGTTAATAATAATTTATTTTTGAGTACCCATTTTAACTCTTTTGACAACCAGTAGTTTGCGCTGTTAGCCCCTATTTCTCTGCCTCTCTGAATGAAAGACCTGGTCATAGGCCTTTATGAAAAGCACCCCAAGACTGGCCGTTAGATCAGACTGCCTCCCCTCCCTTCCAAGTCCAATTGAATACACGGGAGACTGGCAGAGCCCTGGATCACAGATGTAAACACTGCAGTCAAGTCGCTCTGTAATTAGCACAAGATGAACACAAACAGCCCATCAGGTTTCATTTCACAGCTGTTTGGGCTGGGCTGGAGAGCAGACTTGGATACGTACTGCTTTGCAGCTTCCAGTCATAATAAAATGATCATCGAGCAGCAGGGACAGACGGCTATCCCGGCTCCCTGGGACGCAGGGGACCTGTATTTCCATTATTTTCCTTATTGACGCCAATGGGGGGACTGCAGCAACGAAGGATCCCTACTGGTATGTTGCTGGAGTGCAGGGCATGTTAATAATGTGGGGAATGCATTGTGCCATGTGGAATCCACAGGGGACCTGCTCGGATCCCGTGAGGATTCCACGCGGAGGGGTTTGGGATTGTGGCCAGTGTCCGCAGCACAAGCTGCCTCACCTCCCAAGGGCTGCTGCCACATTAGAACTGTCTCCGGGATGAAATTCAATACAAAAATGAACCATCTGGGAGCCACATCCAGTAAGACAAGAGTGAAGAAATTAATTGGAGTCGGGGGAGAGAGCAAGAGGATCAAACAGCTTGGCAACTTTGAGGAGAAACCTGGTTTTTGAAATAAAGGTATAAACTAGAGATGAAATGGATACCTCCTTTGGCACCCATGGGTAATACCTACATTTTCGGGTACTATTTCAGGTATCCGAATCGATACCCAAATACTAACCAAGTACTTGAAAAATTGGTAACCGAAATTTGGTTTTTCCAAGTACCCGAAAACCCAAAATAATACCTGGAAAAAATCCCAAAATCTGGGATGAAAACCAGTATCTCAGTTGTCGGGATTTTGGTATACCAGTTGTCGGTATTTTGGTTACTTGGTTGAAAACCAGTTCAGGTACCGAAAAGTACCGAAAAGATTTGGTTTGATTCAGGTACCGAAAATTCGATGGGTCTTCCTGTTTTTGTAGTTACTTGTTTCAGCTCTAGATAAACCCGATGGCGTAGCAAGGCTGTGGTGGGACTAAGTCCATTTCCCTATTATGCCCCACCCCAAGGGAAAGAGGGTGGGGTCTCCGGGAGGGGGTAGGCTTACCCATGAAGGCAGTGCCGCTCCATCTCCCAGCATGTCCCCCCCACACGGAGCGGCAACAACCCTGCCAGGAAGTATGTTTTAAGCGTGGGTGAGTGTGGGACCACTCTGAAAACTTCTCCACCTCCGCTTACCCTGAAAACATCCTTCCTGGCAGGGCCCTTTGCAAGTAATCGGAGGACGTCCACTAGGAAATTTTCAGAGTGGGTGGGGATGGCATGCTGCCCCTGCTCCCTCCTCCTCCAAAAAATGTCCTAGTAGTGCTTAGGCCACTTGAAAAGGGCCCCCGCCCCAGAGTCCAGGGCCTGGTCTGAACTGTGCCCCCTCACTCTGTGGTAACTCTGCCCCGCGCCCCATCTGACACATCATGCACAAACTCTCAGTGCGGTGTCGGCCAGAGTTCAGACTAGAGTTGTTTGAAACGAGTACCCAAAAGACCGGTAAACCCATCAAATCTATCCTACCCAAACCAAACGTTATTTCAGTTATTTCGGCAATATTAACGTTGTCACATATGCACAATTGCCAGAAATGATGTAACCAAAATACCAAAATGACTAAAACTCTTAAAAAAAGCAAACCACCCAAAACAAAAAATCAACCACCAGAATCCTTGAAAAAGTGGATAGGTGAGTACCCAATTTCACAGATATTACTGGGGCACTCGAAGAACAACCCAAAATTGTAGATAATACCTGCAAACAATACCCATTCCAGCTAGCGCACGTGGACCACAGCAATCGACTCAGCTCTGCAAAACAAACTCAGTGGCTCATCAATTTAAAACCTGCTCATTTATTTTTTCTTAATCCCCATAGACAGGATTCCCTCCAGAGCCCCGTGACTTGAGTTGTTGTTTTCACTGCCCATTAAAAATGTCTGTGGTTCAGCGTCTAGCGTGCCATTTTCCCAGCCCTTTTCAAGTTTACTTTTGGCAAAGAGCTCGCCGCAAAAACCTTTTGATCAGACTTGTTGCCGAGAAGCTTGGCTGCTGCGTGTCTGCAGGAATGGAAATTTGGATGTGGGTCTGCGACCGCCATTCCACAGTTACTGATAGTTAACTCTCTGCCCGGGACTGCTAGCAAGAGGAGATCGACACTGCCCCCAAACTCCTTAAGATGTTAAGAGAGCAAGCCCTTCTAACCTTGGCTTTTCTGAACACAAAGGCCACAATCCATGACCTCCTAAATAGCCCCGTTTAGAACTGAAGTGAGTACCTGCAAGAACAGGGTGGTATCGGGTAGCAAACGCTTGTACCAATTTAGCTGTTTTCCACTACCTAAATCAGCCAATAAAAACAGAAAATTGGTAATGGTAATACTCGGTATTTATTTATTTTATTTATTAAAAGATTTAATATCCTGCCCCTCCCGTGACAGGCAGCTCGGGGCGACTTACAACAACAAAGATAATATAAATATAAAACCAGAAAATTATAAAATTATAAAAACACATCCCTCTCCTCCCCCACCCTCTACCCATCTCCCTCGCCAAATGCCTGATGGAACAGCCAAGTCTTACAGCTTTTTCGAAAGGAGGGAAGGTCCGGGGCCAGACGCATCCCCACCGGAAGGGAGTTCCACGGCCTCGGTGCGGCCACCGAGAACGCCCTCCCCTGCATGGCCCCCCGGAAGACTCGGGGGACCACTAGAAGGGCGTCCCCCAATGACCGGGTCATCGGGGGACCCGACGTAGGGGTGGGACTCGGGGCAAAATCTCAGATCGGTTTTATACTGGTTTTATATCGGTTCTTTTCTCGGTTCTTTCGGTATCGGATTTTCCCCATTGACCTCAGTGGGGAAAACAACAATGTTAAAAATCTGATTTTAAAAAATGCCAAAAACCTGATACCTAGAAAAGAACTGAGATATTGGATGAATCCGATAGGCCCATTATTGGGTACTTTTGGTTCTCGGCAAAACCGAAAGTCCCATTCCTACTGACTTGGTACTTGGGCACGTGACAAGACTACCCAAAATTGTGGGTATTACTAGCAAGGTAGCAGATGTGCTATCTCCGTTGTAGCTCCAAGGCTTACTGAGAGTCCTGCGGTAGCACTGAAACATGTAGGTACCTAATTTGGTACCTGTCCTGGGTATTATCCACATTTTCAAGTGCCGTGTTGGGTATTGAGCTGCGCAACAATTGACTGGATACCCAATTATACCCCCAAATCAGTAATTTCCAGTATTGTTTTTTTAAAATTTTCGCGTTACAATTGGTAAAGCGAGATGGAAAACTGAAAAGTCACAATCAGACGTCAACATTCTGAGACATCAGGTGCCCCAATCGGGTTAAAAATCCGATACCAATTTGTACCTGAAATTTTTGAGTCGATTTGGGTACGGGAAATTCGATGGGTATCCCTGTTTTTGCAGGTGTTCGATTCAGTTTTACCCTGCGGCCTTCAAGGGAACTTCTTTGAAGTAAGAGGTTTGTGGATTGCGCCAGTGGCCGATTCCCATAACACCTCTACCACCTTTTCCGATGACTAGTAAAGCTGGTTGAAAAATTTCATGCAAAGAATTAGCAGTAGATTCAAGACACACATTTTTGCACAAATCTTACTGTTCTGCCCAAAGTGTTTCAACCTCAGGCTTTTGCTTGGAATCCTGGTTTTCGAGGATTCCCTTTTCATCTTTGTGACTTTTCACTTGTGGGTAAAACTTTTCCACTTCTGTAAAAACCAGGAATGTTTTTCATGCAACCCGTCTTCAATGGGCAGAATTTTTCTTTTTTTGGAAACAAACGCCAACTCACTGAATCACTGTTTGGAATTCTGATTCTCTCCTGCTCTTTCCCTGAAGAAAAGGTGGTTTTGGGCCAGCTCTACGTTATGGGTGTTTTTAGACGACCAGCCAAATGTATGGCAGCCACTTCCACGGCTGGGGTAGCCAGCCATGCTGGGAGACGCCCATTTGAATGGCTCCCCAGCAACTATGGACATCATCCCCCATTGCCTTGCCCGTTTTAAAACAGTAACGCCCAATGTTGTAAGTGGTGATTTTTCTGTGTTCTCATATTTACTGAATATTTTAAGAGCTGGAGTAATGGCACTTCCGGAAGTAGGCCACAGTGCAGGTAGCTATCAGTTGAACAAGTCGTCTTATCACCATTGTGGCAGTGGAACTCCCTTTGGAACGCAAGTGACATCACATTCACAATGGAGTGAGGAAAGTGACCATGTCATCGTTCTAAAGTTCACACCAGTAAATCATTTGAAACAAGCCAGCAGCTGCTGGAACGAGACTTTGTCCTTTTGAAATAATACTACCTACACCCAAACTAAACACACAACCCTGCTTCCAACTAGCACTCACAGGCAGGGACCTGCCTGCATTACGGGTGTTTATAGATGCCGGCAGCATGTCCCGGGGAGGGCGGGCCGTTCCCAGCTGGGTCAGGTCGAGGAACAGAACAAACTTTTCCCCGGCCTGACCTGGTCGGGGGAGGGTGGGCAGGGAGTGACGTACGGCTGGCCAGTCCTGCCCTCATGCTGCAGCCATGACTGCCAATAATAAGCAACCATGGCTGGCGGTCATAGCAACACCCCCATGCCGGAGCCGGCACAAAAAACAACATGCCCAACGGGGAGACCCTTGGTGGGTCTGGTTCCTTCTGGGCCTACATTTCCAGGCCAGCTGCCTACCTCACTGACGTCTGTACCAGGCCCACAGCTAGAGGCCTGGAAACAGACAAGTGGGGGAGGCACCAGCGGGCCAGCATCCTGTTTAGAACACCCTCATTGCCGGCAAGAACGCAGTGAGCGCGGCTCTGTGTGACGAGTGGAAAAACTCCTGTGATGGGCACATTCGGATGAACAGATACTTCGGTGCATCCTAAATCACATTTAACTCCTGAATCCTCCACACCTCAGCAGCCCGAAACTGAAGTTAGTCCGGAGGAGGAAGAGAAGTGAAAAACGAGCCCATACTCCGCTTTGCCTTCGGAATAACTGTAGCGTGAACCCTTCTGATGTTTGGGTTTACCTTAGCGGCTGTGACCGTTATTAGGGGGGGAGACTGGCACCGTTCTCACTGCAGCTGCAAACAGCTACTCGGGAGAGGGCAGCAGTTACTTCAATTAAGAACAAAATCCAATGAATAATTAATTGTGTCGTTCTGGCGTGTTCACATGAACCGAGCATTAAGCCAACGTTATTCACGCTTGTAAAATCAGCAGGAGTGCGTGTGCGCCTTTGGTTTGTATTGCAAAGCAACTGTTTGTGTGAACGCTTACCCGTGTGAGGATGGTGGCCACGGTTCAGTGATCACATTGCAGCTGGGGCGGGCGGGGGGTGGGAATTGATGTGGTTGTATTTAGGTTTTACACTGTTGTGTGATCCCCCTAGCCAAGCAGTTACTTGGGTTTAAACGGTTTGTCAGAACGTGCCCTTAAAAATGAGGTTCATGAGATGTGCAGAAATGCCTGTTAATGGGTGGCAAGAAATGGGGTGATAGCCCTGTTTTTGAGCTGGGGCAGCGGACACTCAGCTCAAGAACATGGTTATCCTCTCTCAGGCCCCCTTCTCCTCACACGGGCTGCGAGCTCCGCTTCTCTCCTTTCCAGGCAGGAAGGAGACGGACAGGGCTCACAACCATTGCGTGGAGCCCTCCCTTCCCAGCCGGGGCTCCCCCAGCAAACACCCTACCCATGTGTTGGCCCCACACTGGCATCCTGCCACCATCATCAGGGGAACAGCAACATTCCCCATGCAGAGAACATGTTTCCGGTGCGCTAATCAATGGCTGTTGTGCCATTTATTTTCACTCTGAGACTCAATCTGCAGCCGAAATTATTACCAAAATCCATAATTGCTAGCACATAACCTTGGCTGAAGAACTGAAGGAAGGAGCTGATAGGACTGTTGCCCAGACTCACACACTGGGAAGCACAGCTGCAAAAAGTCAGCTGGAGTCAGCCCTGCACGGCGAGAAGGGGAGCTATTTCAATATCCCCCATTGTATTCCGAGCCCACTCCTGCAAACTCCCTCCAACACGCACCTTGCTCTGCTGCTGCAAATAGTGACAGAGTATGAAAATTGGCAGACCCAGGCCCTTGGCTTTCAAAACTGATGTCCAGAGCATTGTATCGCCAGGGGTGCTTCCCTCGGAAGCTATAACACGCTAGGATACTGGGACGTCAGTACATTGTTGGCAGAAGCTCAACGGCTTTCCTTCTTGCTGCGCTTTAAGAAGCGGTTGATTTGGGTTTAAAGTTTGTTGGCTGTATCTACTGGTCCCCAACGTTGCTGTTGCTTGGCAGGAATAATTTAAGTTGGCCTCTGCACGGGAGCAGAAATCTTCAGCCTGGCTCCTGACCCCAGGCGGCCTTGTGAACTGCATCCTGCAATACTTTCCAAAGCCACCACCCTGGTCTTGTTAGAGCCAATTTCAATCTTGTACCGCTCTCTCAGGGAAGTGTAGCGGCTCTTAATTAAGCGACATTACTGGTTATTACAAAGGGCTGAAAGGAATCTTAAGTCGATGTGTGCACTGCCCCTCAGCAACTGAACAAGGCTGGGAAACAGGGAAATTTGCTTCCAGAATAAGAATGGAGATTAAAGTTGTGTTCCTCTGCCCCTCCCCCCTGTGTCTTCTAGGATCTTTTTTAAATGGATCACCCTTGGGGAAGCACTCTGTGATCACGATGCTGCAGGGTGGGGTGGGGGTGGGCGCATGCCCACCCCCTGCACAGAGCAACCTGTGTTTTTCAGTTGCTCCAATGGAGGGAAGTGAATGTTTCACGGGAGCATGCCCACCCACCCGCCACTGCTCTCAAACAGGACACACCTACCCACGGCTGCTGCATGGGGGTGTCTCGTTCAAAAAGGACCTGAGTAGGAGGTTCTTGAACGGGTGGATGGCCCCCCCCGGAGGATACAAAATATACACTTTGGGGTTGGGGAGGTGTGTGAGGAGGACCCCAGCTGTCAAACACCTAGTCTTCTCTGAACTGGGGTAATCTCCAAAACAATAGTCACAGGGGTGGAAGGGACTTTTAAGGATTGGTTTTGTCCAGTAGGGTGGCCAGGTACAAAAAATTTCAAAAGATGCTTATGAGAAATGCAGGTTGCGGGGCTGCATTGGCCCCCTGCAACCCCATAACTTGTATTTCTCATGTGTCCTCTGAAACTTGCATGCCTGGCCACCCTAACGTCTGGTCCCCTGCATGACCCACCACGGCAAAGGGTCAGGGCCAGCCTTAGAATGTGTGGGGCCTGCTGGCCCTGGCCCCTTGGGAGCACTCTCCACAGGTCGCTAGAAGGGGGTGCATTTGGGGCTTTGCTGAAAGGGAGAGGGGGCCCTCGCAGCCTGCCGTGGAAGTAGAGGAATAGCAGGGGACGAAGGTGGTCATCCTGTGGTAAAGCTGGCCCTGCCTGGGGGGAGGAAAATGGGGGAGGAGGGGGGAAGAATTAAAGTTCTAAGCAAGCCAAACCCCTACCAACCACATCCACGTTCACACAGGTTCCTGCAAGAATGAACGCTGAAGTCGGATGCCTCAAAAAAAGCAAGACGCAAGAGAAACGACGCTGCATTTTGGAAAGTCCCATTTAACCTGTCTGCTCCTCGGACTCCCAACTAGAAGAAGAGACCACCAAACTCTTACTGGTCACCACAGACCAGCAGGATAAAGGAGTTGTGTTTTTTTTTTAATATCTATGTTGCATTTGCCGAATGCATCCTACTGACTGGAGAGGATGCAGCTGCTGTTAACTGAACTTGTAAGCCTTCTTCTCACCCAGCTTCTCCTTTAATGGCAAAATAGTGCCCGTGTCCTAGGCCAGTAGCAACACCTGCTCCAGTGGGTCAGCCTCAGATAGCTCAAGAGGAGAGTCTCTGGCTGGTTGAGTTAGGTGAAATCCTAGCCAACACTTGCATGGTCCAACCTTGACAAGAGCAAGCCACAGTTTATCTCAAATTGCTCAGTTGACGTTGCTTGTAAGAAGCCAAGGTTGAAACCCGCACCCCCACTCCTAGAGCTCCAGTGGGGCTACTCTGGGGTAAATGGTGTGTGGGTTGTAGCCTAGATCATATGTCCAAGTCGCTATTGTAGAAACAGTTTTTCAAACAAGGGACTTTTTTCCTCTGCCTAAAACTTTGGCTAGTTGCTACTGTTGGAGAGCCAACAGAAAGGTCCCCCTACAGGAGCCAAGTCTATGATTATTTTTTTTTGGGGGGGGGGGGGGATGACACAAACAGGAAGTGCACCTTTAACTACAAAGCCAGTGTGTGTAGGATTAGTCTCTCTAGATCAGGTGTGGAGAATCCCCCCACCCCCCGGGCCACTTTGAAAATTAGTACGAACTTCAAGGGATTCGTAGAAGTTTGGGGATGCAGGCGTTCAAAGAGGCTCCAGTTCAAGGCTCCATCTCCTAGCCTTGTGTCCATGCCCTCCTCTCTGCTCCCTGAGCCCAGTCTTTCCCTGCTTGGGGGTAGGAACTACATCCAGGAACTAGAAAAAGGCCAAATAAAAACTAGTTGTGGGCCATATTTGGCCCCCCGAGCCCAAGGTTCCCCCCACAACTGTACTAGAATTAGCTTCACTCACATCACATGGCTCAGAGGAGCCTCCTCTTGCTGCCTTTGTATTTCTGCTCCTTGGAAGAAAATATTGCTTCTTGGAAGCACAAGGGCACAGAGCGTCCTCTGCAAAAGGGCAGGGGGGTCCAGGGATACTTGGCCAACTCGCAATAAGCGAGCAAGGATCTGGCCCCCGAGCAACTTTTACTTCTGCAAAAGGAGTCTCAAATCTGAAAGGTGAAAATAATCCGCACACAACTCTCAGCTTAAAGGGGTCTGCGGCCACAGGTCATCTGCACTTCCTGGATGTTACGCAAGGACAGGGAACCTAGGACAGATCACGCAGGATTAGGGGCCTGAAGCCTTGCGTGGTTGGACTAGGCCAAGAATCATTTGGCTGTAGCTGGGTCTGCAGCCGCTCTTGTGACGCCCTCGCAGAGTCCAAGTAATCCGTAGACCACATGGTTCAGGAATTATCCCTAGAGCACTTTCCATTCTGAGATTCTGGAGGGGACAGCAAGTCTTCATCTTACTGGACAGCAGAGCAGGGAAGTAGCGGATAAGAGCAAGCACACGCCAAATCCTTTTGCGAGCTGGATTCAGTGACCCCTGGACTAAAGAGTAACCTGTTTGCCAGTCAGCAGCTTCCCCCCCCTCCCCCCATAGCAGCAGCCATTTTATCCAGGTGACCCAAGCTTTTACTGGAATGGGGCATGTTCACCCAGGATCAGCACCCAAGGCTTATAAGCCTTTGCCACTGATTCCAAGAGTTTCCAGCTCTTGAGGGGACCTCCCAAAGAGCCCCCCCCCTTCTTGCCACTGCTAAAGCCCCTAAGTAAGCAAGCATGTTCCCACTAGAAAAATCCATGTCACCAATGGTACAATGTTTTATCCCATCTGTACAAGTGCAAACCCATTAGCCAAGTGCTGTGTTGGTGAGGTCATTTTTTAAATTAAAGTCACACCTGTGAGATTATAGCCTCAAGGCCTGTTATTGGAGAATGCTGTTCGGATGCAGCACAACCTCTTAGCACCGTATTTGGGAGCCATGCTGGATTGTAACACAGATGCTTAAATGTTTGGAAATGAAGCGCCCTTTAGTTTGTGTTAAGAGGAAAGACTCTGTGGGCTTGCACGGTTAAGCATAAATGACCCCACCCAGGTTCCTAAATGGCAGGGAGGGACTGCTTTGAAATAAAATACTCTTCCCTGCCTGCACAGTGGCTGCAATGGGTCATTAGCACATTGACAATGCAAGTCTTTACCCCTGGGGAAATCTTATCACACACCACCTTTCGGTCTGTGATCTAAGGGCTCTTTGATGAATGAACGAAGTGTTGTTCCCTTTGCAACAGTAGCTATGAGCAAGGACCAGATTCATGTTTGCCAACATTTCTTGGTGAACAAGAAGCAATTGAGTAGCAAACACATAGAAGGTCACAGGTAGGCATAACATGATGTGTGTTTGTCACAAAAGTGTGTAGCCTCATGTTTGGCAACACTGAGTCTTCTGCTGCTTTTTAAGTAGTTGTCTGTACAGACAAAGCCCCTTTGCGTAATAAACACACCACGCAAAAGTTCTATTTAAATAATTGCTTTATAAAAATTGTGTCCATTTCATCAAATATACAGTCATTTCCACACCACAACTAACCACCCCACCCCCAACAAGTAGAGGCACTTTTCCCTTCCGTGGGCAAAATAAAGTAGATTTCTACATCCAAGAGGATCATCTTTGGCTCCCCACTCCCATCACCTGCCACTCAAGCAGCTCCTGGATCAATTGGCTGAGTCTGCACATCCAACCAATCTGCTATTCTCACACAAGAAAAAGTGCTGGTGTGATTTCTGTCCACAACAGAATGAAACGTTGTTCTTCCCTTAGCATGTCATTCTGAACATCTAGCTCAACCTCTGGACTGGGCCGAATTGATGCTGGATAGCCATGTGCCAAGCCCAACATGTGAAACTATGTGCAATTTCTTAAAACCACTCCATTTTTGGTCACTCCTAATTCTACACTAGTGCTTTCGTTTGGGTGTCAACCACCAAAACACAGTTGTCTTGATTGGAGAAGATGACACCATCCATTCCCAGCCACAAAACGAGCTGCTTGGGAATCACTGTTTGAAACCATAGAGTCTTCCCTGCCTGCAGAGTGGATACAATGGGTCATTAGGACGTGGAAGTCATCCATTTGGTCACATCTCTAGGCGTAACAGCCTTAACCTGAAAGCCATCCAGTCACTACGTGCTCCCACACCCCAGGTCACCTCACTAAGTTATCGCAATCTCCTGACAAATACAACCATCATGGCTGTCCCTTTTAAATAGGGTCTGCCTCCTCGCTGTAAGGAGTGTCTAAATAGTTCCTAAAAAAAATCCATGGATTGGATTAATGGGTAGATTCTCCTGCCTGGCGGCGAGTCTGGAGAGCTCCACTTGTGCTGGTTTTCAGTGCATCCTTCATCTCTATTGTGTGTCCCAAAGTCTTATAACTGACATCTGGGCATCGGCCCTGCTAGGAAGCTGAGATGTTTTAGATTACAGGCACTACTTTTGTTCAAGACTTTTGTTGATTGGCTAGAACAGCAGAGACAGCCCTTCAGCAAGTAGGAGGTACAAAAATAAATGTCTTCTAGGCGAGATACCTAGATCGATCTCCCAGAAAAAAAGTACTGTGAATATTAACACTTAAACACCGAAGCCAAGCCAGTGCCCCCACGAAAGGGAGATCTAATCCCTCCCTTACTTCATGTCCCTCAGCTACGGCAAGAGCATGAGAGTAGGAATAGTGCAAGTTCCAGTGCAATGGGGGGGAGGGGGGGAGGAAGGTTTCTGGAAGCAAAAAGAGCAGTAACCTCCCACTGAAAATCAATTCGACAGGAGGGCCAGGAAACCACGGGTTCAGCCCACCAGTAAAATCAGTGGGGGTTTTGCCGTTGACCAATGGTGGAAGAGTGCACCCCAAACATCATTTCTGCCTCTAAAAGCTCAAACAGGGCACCTATTGACAGTCTGGATTTTCTGATGGGTTGGGGAACATCCTTCCCTTGAAATGCTGCATGAATCACTTCAAGCCTGGACAGGACAGTATGGTCTTCTCAAAACGTTAAGCCGAGCGACTGCTGCTAGAATACATGCCTCCCCCCAAACTCATTACACATCAGATTAGGCGAGTGAGGTGGTTCCTCATTCACCCCCTCACCAGTAAAATAGACACGTCCCATAGCACATGATACCCATTAAGTAGCCTGCATTAAGTGCATGAAGCAACAGCATGAAGGGTACTTGAGTCTTTCACCAGCCTCTCAAGAGACTCCATTCAGGTTCCTCTTGAAAAGAAGAAGTTTGGCAGCAATCCTGCAGGTTAGAACTCCTTCCGAGCACAAGAGGTACCATTCCGCTCTCAGAAGCAGGAGCAGAAGCTTTGATACAGTCGCTGCTCAAAGAGAGTCCTCTAAGGACATCTGGATGAGCTTAAGAAGCAGACTGAAACACCCTACTAGACTCTCCCGACAGAATAAAATCTTCAGCCGCAGGGAAGTGCTAACGTCTGGCCCCCATTCTTTGACACAATGTTCCTATAAAACAGAGCAGCCACCCCAGAGGCTTAGGAGTTCCATTTAGGAAGCTTCCAGACATGGTTTTGGAGGCTCTGCACACCATGGAAAATGCCTTGGTGGTAACCACGTGATGGGTCACCCTTGACTTCTTGCGAGATCAGAGTTCTTATAGGAACTAAGTAATCCACTAAACATTCAGGGAATTTTATCTCGGGTGTTCACCCCCAGGGTAAAAGAATTCAGCCACTACACCACCACTGTGGGAAAACTACAGTACTTTCCCCCCACAACGTCTGAAACTGCCCTTAGATTTAGAAGAACCTGTTTGGCCCAAGACCAGGAGAGGGTTTTTTTGGGAGAAATTAACCTCACAAACCTAGCCCTGCAGGTCTTTACCCAGCATAATGTGAGATGAGACATGTCTACTTGGCCTCTTGCTAGCAATGTCAAAACCAACTAAGTGTGGCCACACAAGACGCATCGTTAGGAAAACACTGCTATTTCGGCAAGCAAGAATGATACTCCTCATGAACTTAGTTGGGCTGCTAGCCTCCGATCCATCAGGGATACGTAACACAGTCTTAAAATCTCTGCTTGAGAAGTTGACAGCATCCCCAGGGTTGATCCAGGAGGCCAAAGGAACGTGTCTTGCCGTGCTAGAGGTCAGAGAGGTCATGGCACCTGCCGTCCACACACGAGTCCTTCCTCAGTGCTTAATGACAGGGAAACGTTGGGAGAAACTCGGAGGCTGTTTGAAGACAGGAAAGAACTCACAAAAAACATTCACCGAACAGAGCCAGCCCCAGAACGTAGGACACTTTCACGCTAAGGGGTGGGGGAAGGCCCTGGACTATTTTGGCAACAGAGAGAGGTCCCTTTGGTCTGGTCTGAGCAGAGATGCTATTGGACAGCGGGGCAGGCAGAGCCGTTGGCTTCACTCGACATGCCGGACAGTCTGAAAAAGGTCTCCCGCATGGTGTTGCGGCATTGCTCGGTGAGCACGGTGACGTCGTCCCCCGTCAGACCCTTGGTCTCTATGGGCGGCAGAACCTCAACCTGGATTTTGCCTGGAGATGGCGAAAAGAAAAAGAAAAAAAGTCTCCCATTAGTTTGTTCACCAGCCCTGCCAAATGCAGACGTGGGGGTGAGGTTTGCTAGTTTAGCCAGACGTACAGCTGTGTCCTCTTCCCCCCAATTTACTGGAGTTGTTCCCTTTCAGCTGTGCAACAGCCCTGGCCTAATCCTGGGAACTGACACCCTAGCTCTTAAACAAGACCCTGTGTATTAAGCAATGTTTGTGGGGGGAACAAATTCTGCAAGCAGGAAACCCAAATTCTGCAAGCAGGAAACCCAAATTCTGCAAGCAGGATAAAGGATCCAAGTCAACCATATCATGAACAATTTTGAATTCCAATGATTTTTCCCCACATGCTTTCTCAATCTTGAAGGCCTCACTTTAGAAATAAAAGTACCCCCATGACTTAGCAGGGGTGAGGGTTCGACCCCTTCCCCAAGGGGAGCAGCGGATGTCGTGGGCTGGACCGCTTCAGCAACACTCGCATAGGGCTGCTGACAGTGCTGCCATTCCACTGGCTATAGCTCACAGTGCTCCCCTCTCAGGCTGCAATTCTGTGTTGCCTGAGGCAAATTTTGCAACAACATAGCCAAATGCAAAACCCTGCAAAAACTGCTAGGGCGGCAGAGTTGACTCTTCAGTGTGCGTAGGCCTCAGCACAGGAGCCGCCCTCAAATTACAATTTTAGTCAACTAAGCAGGACTTGTGACACCATGATATCCTGTAAATCAGTAGCAGGGAGTGTAGAGAGGCCCTGGTTAGACTGCTATGTCTATAATCAGAGCAGTGAAAAACAAGGTGAATACACTTAGGGGACTTGCAAGTTGGTTTTTCTAACCAGTGCTGCACCTAGGGCCTGGGAGCCGGCTCTGAAGATTAGTGGAAGAAGCAGAAGAGCTCCTTCCCCCATCTGCTCTCCCGATTCCCAGCCCTGAGGCTTGGCCTCAACGCTGCAGATGGTGGCCGACAGTGGTAGCCATTTTGCTGCCCGGAACAAGCCCAGCCCTCTCCTACCCCCATTACTGAAGCTTTGTGCAAGACTGAGATCAAGGCCTTTGACACCCCTGCTCCATCCAGCGCAGGCTGGGCTCCCTGCTCTCCACCCGGCGGCTGACAAGAGGAGAGCAGAGAAACCCCATTTGCAGGGGGACAGGGAATCTCCTGGCTGGGGGCACGCTGTACCCAGTCTGCCAGCTGGTGGGGGGTGGGGTACAGGGAGACCAGCCCACACTGAATCACTTGATGAAATTGCTTAGTGCCACACTGACTAGAGCCAGGTCACACACACCAGAGCCCAGGGTGAAAGGGAGAGGTGCTTTAAAAACAAACAATAAAAAAGTACCCCACCCCAAACCTCTTCCCACCCCCCTAAAGCCCTGCCTAAAAACAAGGTAGTGTTTCTTTAAACTTGCGCATCTATTAGCCCAGCTCGCTAAATTCCTGCTTGGAAGCCAGCGAACACCGCCACACACACACGCACGTTTCCCCATCACTGCCATAGGGGTTAGCCTCCGGCCGAGGAGCCAAATGGAGACTACTTTTTATTCACCCCCCCGTTCAAGCTCCTGGATTTGGCCCCTGGAGCCAATTCCTATCCTGCAAGCACTGAAAAACTGAGCACTGAGTAAGGGAGCAGAGATGAGGGGTGAATCCGTGGCACGGATCTATGATCCGGACCCTCCTCTTCCCAAGCGCTCACCTTAAATACTCCCCCAACGTCCGTGCGGCCCTTGGAGCTTGTACTGATTTTCCAAGGCTCCCCCCAGCCCGGCTGTACAATTCTCTCAGGTTTACTCGGCTCAATTCCACAGCCCTGCCCACGCTCTCGTTGGGTTGGGCAAAGCGTCCCTTTCTCAGCCGGCGCCACTGGGCGAGAAGCACCAATCACTCGGGTGACATTTTTAGACGCGACACCTGCTTTGGGGCTACAATTAAGAGAGATGCAAGCCCGGGCGTAGGACTCCCACCAGGGCAAGCTACGGCAGGAGTTAAACACGGAGAGATCAGAGTCCAAACGCGCGGCTTCTCTTCGACATGACCAAACACGTTGACCGGGAAAGCAAATATGCAACAGGTACAAGGTAGGGCAGCGTGCGCTGGCTCGGGGAAGTGCCCAGTTCAAGTTTATTATTAAGCAGTCAGCTTCCGCCACAGCCATCGAGTGCCCAGTTATCCCCCCCCATCCTAGGCACGTGCTGCGGTGCTATGTAGCAATGCAAGCCCCACCGAGAACCCCGAGGGGAGAGGGTGCCCACCCACGGAGAGAGGGGATGGAGCAATGGGAAAGTTTAGACACCCACCAGACTAGGAGGATTATTTATACCCGTGCTCTGCACCAACCCCTTGAATTGGGCCCTGGTCTAATTCTCGGCGAAGATCGTCAACCAACACCACAAGCGCAGTCTCGGTGCCATATACCGGGCGAAACCCCGACTGGGAGGGATCAAGAAAGCCGACACGATCCAGATGCTCCTGCAGCTGCCGGGCCACTACCCACTCAATAACCTTCCCTAAAAAGGGACGGTTAGAGACCGGCTGATAACTGGCCAGGGCGTCAACATCAAGCGATGGTGTCTTGAGCAGGGGTCGCACTACTGCCTCTTTAAGGCAGCCCAGTACCCTGCTCTCCCTAAGGGAGGCACTGACCACCCCGACAGTGTTTTGCAAGGGGGGGGGGCTTAAATCCTGGCAGAGACGTGGGGGGCCCCTCGGGAACTCAGCTTTGCAAAGGGCTCGTCCGTTCTAGCCAGAGTTAGTCAGGGCTAGTCAGCTCTGGCAGAAATTCAACTTGTGTTACAAAAATAAATGGGGCCAGTCGATTTTATTCAAGCATTCCCTTTACTCTCCCAGCTAGGAAAATATCAATTAAGGATTTCTTGACAGCATGTAGTTAAAATTGTCGTCGTCTATCCTCTCCAAGACTGCAAGGCAATACACGGTACTTCCATTCACTTAAACGGCAGGGAACAGAAGGGCTAGACCAGCTACTGCAAAAACCACACTGGGCTCCAAAGCTTGCAGTGCAAGGCCTGCACATTGTTCCTGTTCCCTGCTGTTCTTCTCAGCAGGAAAGCTTCCAGTGCAGGCAGGGGATGGGGGCACGGTGGCCATAGGTCGAAACAATAAAACCAAAATAAATGATAAAAACAAACCATACCAAATACACAACTCAAAAACACAATAATATACAAAGCAAGATACAAAATATAGAGATCTCTGATCAAAACCTAAATGAAGAAATATCGCCTCAGGAACGCCAGATTGTTAAACTACAGGGGGATATTGCTGTGGGATCGCCTCTGCACCGACAGGGCATGAGCCAAATGTGCCGCTTTAAAACGTTCAGCAGGATTTGCTAGTAATAAAGCTGTTTTAGATTGGTTATCCCAATGCAGTTTCCCTGCAAGTAATGAGTTGGTCAACGTGGAGCACATTTTGTCAGAAAACAAATCATTAAAGTAATGCAGTAGATCTTCCCCCTGCGCAGCCCACTCTCCCTAAAACACTGGTAGGCGACTTTAACACTCACACTTGAAATGACAATTATAAGATTGCGTGCATCCTAGAACATCTAGAGACCCCATTCTTAACGCTCCTGGATTACAATTCTTGAGATTCTTGTACAGGATCAACTGGAAGATCTTAACTGGGAGATCTGATTCCAACAGTAATGGTGATTTAACGTGGATTTCCAGTGTTGGAACCAGTATCATCGACTACATACGTGTCTCTACCCAGTTAATTAAGAGTTTTGTGAATTTCACAGTCCTCACTCATGGCTGTAGCGATCAACCACCGATCATGGCTACTTATATGTCCCAGCTAGAATCAGCGTGGTCCAAGGAGGATGACCTAGGTCTTATGCAACTTGATTTACATGGTCCCAGAACCCTGAAATGGGGAGATAGTTGTGGAAAGCAGTAAAAAAAAAAAAAAAAAAAAAAAAAGTTACATCTGATATGACTTTTTGTAGGGAGACCTTTTTGACTATTGACCCAATGAATGAAACTTTGCCCAAACTATTTAATAGCGTCCAAAGCCAGAGAGGAGGAATCTTATCCGGAACCCATTTAAGATTGAATTCTTCCACTTTTCATGCACCCGGGTTTGATTTTGAGTGCCATACACTCAAAATCTGCAGTCAACAAGGCCGGCAGGTGTGTTAGAACCAAGAGATCCTCGCAGGCTTTAAAAGTCTATACTGACCTTAAGAGTCCGTACAGAACCAAGTTAAGAACCAAGAAAACAGCTCATCCGCAATCCTTGTGGCCTTGCTTAGAAGTGGCACTCAAATGGAAAGACAACACCCTATTTTTGAAAAAGCCATCTCTTTTCCAGCCCCAGGGAAGACACATTTCGCTGGTACGAACCCAGACGTGCGAGTTACGCAAGTTTGATTTAAGTGGACGCCGCAGTAACACGTGCTAACGCTGGACCGAGGAACACAGCCAAGACAAGGGAGACTTGGCAAGGTCTGTGTTCAGGCACAACCCGCTCCCCTGTGTTGCCAGGTCCGGGTTCATCCATAAATAAAAGCCTCATTTGTTTCCCCCAATGCTGCCAAAAGGCTAGCCTAGTCTCAAGCCCCATATGTTACCTGATGTGAACAGCTTCTTTGCTGGATTGTAAAATGCAGTGAAGGTCGAATACACCACAGGAATAATTGGAACCTAAAAAGAGAGAGAGGAAGGATCATCATTAGAAGGCATTTGCAGGCCAGTAGCATCCTACCCCCCAGCGTGTCGAGGGAAAACTCAAACCCAGACCGTTCCTGCTCCAGAAAGATTTACCTTGATAGATAGTATTTACCTTGGATGCTCTGCCCTGCTTCTATTCACTTTTCAGATAGGGAAACTGAGGCACGAACAGGGCTCAGTTTGTGCCGAGTCTCGTCTCCTCCAGGCTTTTGCCCAGATGGGGGCAGCGCTATTTTGTTAGGGGCGGGGGCAAAGAGCCCATCACACTCCTTTTGGATGTAATCACCCCCCGTTTCATTGGGGGGGGGGCAACCTTGGGCCCAGGGGTCAAATGAGGCCCGCAACAAGTTTTTATGTCCCCCCCCCCCCAACCCCTTTCAAGTTCCCGAATCCGGCCCTTGGATTCAAGCCTTGCCTCCAGCCACTGGAAACCTGAGCTCAGGAAGGCAGCAGAGATGAGGGCGTACACACATGGCTAGGGGACAGATCCATGAACTGGGCCCTCCTTTCCTTGAACGCACCCCCGAAGCATCTCTGCCCCCAACTCCTTGGAGCCTGTACACATTTTCAAAACGGCCCCGGGGATGGAAAAGAATCCCCACCCTCACCTTAGCGTGTCCTGAGTCAAGAATTCCGATGAAGTAAATAGTAAAAATTTTTATCCGCTGTTAATATTCAGCATTCTGGTCAGTTTGGACATTATTTGGTACTGAATCAATTACCATAGGTTCACCGCCAAGCCCCATTACTGGATATTACCGTTACGACTCTTAGATTGTAAGCCCCTTGGGGCAGGGATCCATCTTTGACTACTGATTGTACAGCACCAGATACATTGCTGGAGATAAATTAATATAGAAATTTAAAATAGCAGGTCCGGGGAGTTGGGGGGGAAATTATGGACAAACAATAATGTGGTGAAATCAGTAATTTAATGAATGTATTTATTTAATATATTTATCCCCCGCCCCTCCTGCGAACAGCTCAGGGCGGCTGTGGTTAACCAGTTAACCGGCAACGTGGTTAACCAGATTAACCGCCAAATGCTAACCAGATGCCATCTGGTTTCCAGCGGAATTCTCGTTTCAGCTTTCGTCAAGAGTCACACCAACACCTCCGTGCATCCCTGCGTTGGCAGCGACAGCCTTTTCCGCTCTCCGTGTCTACAAGCGTTTGCAGCCGCTGCGTCTGCAGCCTGTGCCTTCCCCGGACAGGCAGGAGGGCGGCAGCGAAAGCCCATTCTGTTTCCGGAAAGAAAGAGCTTCAAGGAGCCAGACCAAAGAGACGAGATGATGACGACGTGGGGAAAGCGACGGCCGGATTTCAGAAGGTCGCAAACTGAGGAGCAGATGCAACGCGCCAGCTTCCATGGAAACAGCGGCCACCGTCCCCTTCGATCTCTCTCTATAGAAGGATTTTTCAGCTCAATCCGGGCTTGTGGAAAGCGACGCTCCGAGCCAGCGACGGTTAAAATCAGCAAGATTCAAACTGACGAAGCCAATAGCTTATTGAAGGGACGGCTGGGCCTCCCCGGGCAGCGAGCTACCCTGCCGCCGAGGCATTAGGATCGGGCCGCCGCCGTCCATGCTTTCATCACCTCGCGGCTCAATTGTTGGAACGTGCTCTATGGGAGGCCACCCTTGACGACTGTTCGGAGGCTGGAGCCGAATGCAGCGGCTGGGCTCCTTTCAGGGATGAGTTGCCGGGAGCACGTCACCGAGTCTGCACCGGCTGCCTACAGCGTTCCGGGCACAATTCACGGCGCTGGTTTTGACCTTCAAAGCCCTGAACGGTCTGGGTCCCATATAGCTACGAGACCGCCTGTGCTACCATGCTCCAGCGCGGCCCCTACGGTCAGCTGGGAGGGTTGGGGTTCTTGCCGGTTCCATCGGTTATCCTCAGCTGTAGCACGGGGGTGCGGCGATGGAGGGCGTTCTCGGTCACTGCCTCAGGTTTATGGAATTCCCTTCACCGTGAGGCGTGCTTGAGCCCGGGCGTAAAACGTTTTCATTTGGAAGAGAATTGGCGGGCGGGGAGGAGGGCTGTGGGGAGGGTGGGAATTTTGAGGGGAGGCAGCGCTCGGCACAGATTTTTATTGTTGTGTTACGATTACAAGCCGCCCCGAGCCCTTGTGGGAAGGGCGGCCGGCATGTCAATTTGAAAAATAATTTAAAATACAAAACATTAGCATCCGGCTACTGAGCTGCCTTCCCCCTGCCCCCCGGGAAGAGGAAAGAACGAGTCGGAGTTCTGCCCTCTCTCTTTCCGAGCATCATCAAGTTACAACGTTTGGGAAAGGGCGCGACCTCCATGCCCCACCCCTTTCTAAATGCCCATGCCCGCCTCCTCCCCAGCGTTCCTGCCCCACTCCTACGCGCCTGGGGGGAAGACAGGCTGTCACCCCCCGGGTGATACAGGGGAAACCTAAGCAGCACCCAGGCCCAGCCTTAGAATTGATGGGATGAAGGGCAAAAAGAAAATACGGCCCCTCCCCATCTCTTTACTCCCTCACAGGCACCCTCTATGGGGGCCTAGAGGTGGACGGGTTTGGGGCCCCCACATCCTGTCCTGGTGAAAATGGGGGCCAGGAATTCGGCCCCTTTCCCCTCTGCTCTGCCGTTTTCACCTTTCCCGGGCCTCCGAGCTGAAATAAGAGGCCTGTTGCCAAATGATCTGTCTCCAGTCCCTAGCACCCTCATCCCACCCCAATCCCCAGCATGCCCTGCTCTGCAGTTGCATACCTCCCCAACCTTGAGGGACTGGAAAGGGACAAGCTCCACCCCGTTGGGCAAGAAGCTCCACCCCGTTGGGCAAGAAGCTCCACCCCGTTGGGCAAGAAGCTCCACCCCTCTGGCATACATGCCCATTCCGTGGGCATAAAGAGGGACAGACGCTCTCCTGCATCTCATTCCACTTAGTTTCCTGTCCCTCCATGCTCTCCCCATTGTCCTATCAAGTGCTTTGTTCGAGCAGCAGCCAGAAGGTGCCCCCAAGGCTTGAACACTGGCCTTTTTGTTTTTCCTCTCTTGAAAGAGACAGTGGGATTCAGCACCCAAAGACAGACTGTCCCTCCCGAGTAGGAACTGGTGGGAGGTATGCAGCTGGGAGAAAGTGTCTTTTCCTAGCGAGAGCCGTAAGCTGCTCTTGGGGCAGCTAGTGTCCATCGAGCCTGGTCCATTTCGAAGGGAAGGGAAGGGGACGGAAAATGCTCCTGGTCTGGCAGTCGCACACCGTGTAGCCTTAGCCTCCCCAAGCGTACAACTCCCCTGCAATATCTGCGCATGGGAAGTCCCAAAGGCCCCTTCAGCCGAGGCTCCCAAATGGGGGGGCCGCACCCCCAAAGCAGGCCACAATCTCATTTCATATGGGATAGACGTTGCCTTGTCTTTGATGCTCTGTGGAGCCAAGCAGGACCAAAGCTCGGGAACCACCACAGAAAGTAGAACCCCTCAAGCCAGGGGGTTCAGCATCATCACTTATTTACATAGCCCCAGTAGCGTACGATTGGCAGTCTCTGCCGCAAGGGGCCTACAATTTAAGAAAGACAAGGGAGAGTGGGAACAGAGGGAGAGACAGGGAGACCTTCATGAAGTTGAGACATTGCAGGGACACGCGCTTAGCTTAGTGACAGGGGAGGAGGGGACCCGGAATGAAAGGACACCAGAGGACAGTCAAGGTCATCAGCTCCCTGCCAGGGGGCTAGTTCATGCCCCATATCCTTGCAGCATGGTCCGGAGCCCCTGGAATCTGCGGCCAAGCCCGCTTCTTTATAGTGAGCTAGGTCCTTATTTAAACACAGGCCAGAGCAGGACTCTCCCAAGCACTCAGGAGAGCTCATCTGTCTTCCCTTTCTGTGTAATCATCTCCCCCGAGTGCTGCCCGGCCCCCTGAAAAAAAATGAAAGCTCCTTTGGAAGGGACACAAGATTTAAGGGTTTTAAGCGCGGCTGGCTTCTCTGGAAGAGAGGACTTGTTTGGTCTGTTCCCTCAATTAGCGGCTCATTGATCTTGTCACTGGCAGCAAGACGGCATTAAAGGCAATATCAACAATGCCATCTGGCATTTCCCGTTTCCATAGAACGTTGCGAGAGGCAAGTGGCGGCTCAGGATTCATATCATCCTGGCGTTGCGGGGAGGAAGCAGAGCGTTGACAAGAGCATCACAGCAACGTACAGAGCTTGCAAGATGACGGGTACCCCAAACCCATTATACAGGGCAAAGAAATGGACTCCGCACGAGCTGGTTAAGAACGTGCTCGGTTAGACCACGGGTTCTCAGCCTTTTTCCATTTGCGGACCCCTAAGAGATTAGGTCACCCTAACTTGGAGATCTCCCTTTAGCAATTAAAAATAAAAATCAGAAGGAGCGTTACCTGGGTCTGTACGGCAAGATGAAAGGATCCCTTCTTGAACGGTAGGAGATCTCCATTGCCGTTCCTTGTCCCCTCTGGATACACCCAGACCTTCACCTGTGTGACGAGGAGGAAAACCAGACAACTGTGTTTACTACGGAGCATTAAGCTACGGCCCAGTGTGCTAGCCATTTATGACAGAATTCCTGTTCCAGGATTCTGTTCCTGCTGCGGGACACCACTTCATAGACAAGATCTCAAGCTTGTTAGCGTGTTACGAGTTCAATTCTTCTGGGGACAGGAAGCCAGGGAGAGTGTGAAACTTTAGGGTAACTTTTGCAAGTGTAGCCTTTCCTAATAAAAGCTAGGACGTTTGCTGGGAAGGCGAGTCGTGCTCTAGAAGGAGAGACTTTTGCTGACTGCTCCCTTGTCATCTCTGGCCCTGCTTTCACCTTGACCCTCGCACTCCTGCTCAACCCTCCCCAGCCGAGGTCATCCATTTAAGCTGGCTGCTTGGATCACGTCCGACCCCGCCTCTGCACCCTCTCCCCCCTTTGTATTCAGCACAAACTCCTTGGCTTCACCTTCAAGCAGGGCCCCAGAGTAAAACAAGTGATTTTTTGCATGGAATCCGGGCGACATCATGGCACGCAAGCCAATCAGAGGCTTGTGTGCTGTGAGGTTGCCCGGCGAGGGAAATCAACACAAGCTCCGGCTTCCTGCTGCTACTGCCTGCAATAATCTCTCTCCCCCCGGCCCCCCACTCCTGAGCGGGCCGGGGCGTGTTGGCTATGGGATGAGCATCCTGGCCAACACACTCCAGCCTGCTTAGCAATGGGGGAAGCAGCGGCAGCAGGAACCCAAGCACAGCAGGAGCCCCGAGCTTTGCGTTGCCGAGTGGGGCTGGGGTGAGCTAGCCGGGGAGGAGGGGTGTAGCTGGGGCCCACAAAATCTTGGGGGGAGGGGGGGGGGGG
>QEPC01012679.1:3859373-3887013 GCA_003113815.1 Sphenodon punctatus | reverse complement strand
GGGGGGGGGGGGGGGGGGGAGGGAAATCCATGGCAGAATCAGGGCCCTGCCGTCAAGATTCTTCCTTGCCTGGTTCCTCCTTTTCTAGAAAATTCCCACCTGGGAACCTCGCTACCCGTCTGCCGCTGCCCCCTTCCTCCTCCCCCCGACTCTCCTGCTCCCTGAAGCGCGTTCACCTCCTTCTCCTGTGCTGCCCCTTCCGCCTGGAATGCCCTCCCGACGACTCTCCCTCGCTGCTTTCCTGCTAAACCCCTCCTAAAATCCTCCCGCTACCCTCAGGCTGTCCCTAGCTCAAGGGCAGGGAACCTTTTCCCTCCCGGGGCCCGCTCTGAAAGCTTGCACACGCTCCGAGGGCCGCACAGACGTTCGGGCGGGGGTGCTTATGGGATGCACTCAAGGAAAGGAGGGCCCAAACCATGGATCTGTGCCCCTATCCTTGTTTGCATGACCTCATCTCTGCTCCCTTCCCTTGAGGCTCAGTCTTTCAAGTGATTGGAGGTAGGAAATGGATCCAGGGAGTTGAAAGGGGCCACATAAAAACTTGCTTGGGGCCACATTCGGCCCCTGGGCCCAAGGTTCCCTACCTCTGCCCTAGCTCCTCATCTCAACAGGCTGCTCACTACTACTCCCTCTACTGCTTGCCACCAGGGAATCCCCTCTTCTCCTAGTAGCCGAGTAAAACACAGGGCCCTGCAGCTGCTCAACTTGGCGAACGTATTCCTGTCTCTCCCTAGGGAACCATCTCCCCTCGTCTCTCCTACATTGCAAGCCCCTTGGGGCAGGGGCCTGTCTCGGATTAAACTGACAGTTCAGCGCCAGGTACACGGCGGGGGCTTAACCAGACGGAGCCAACTTCAAGAGGAGGAATTCTGCATCCGGATGGAGGAGTTACACCTCTACTGGCAAATGGCACAATCCCTCCTTGGCGCTTCTGCATCCCCGCCCTTCCAGTAAAGGGAAACCAAGCGATGCCCAGCGGCATCCAATGGCCCTAGAGATGAAAGCGATACTCACGTTCTCCTCCATCATGGCTTGGGCCACCCCGGACATCACCGATTTGGCATTGCTCGTGCTCTTTCGGTTGATAAAGATGACACCGCCCAGGTACATAACGAAGCCCACGGGGCCGGTAAACAGCAGCTCCCGCTTGCCTATCTGCACACAACCGTCAGGAAGGATTTCCATCAACCCTAGCCAGAGAGAGAGAGAGTGAGGGGATTGCTCTGCCGTCAGCTAAGGAATCCAGTCTTACAGCCCATCTACCCGTACAGTTCTAGACCGGCCCCTGCAGCCGTCCAGGGCCACCGTGCTGGAGGTCCCTCGGGTTTCCTGGCGGGCCACGTGGGATAGGGCGTTCTCGATGGCCGCGCCGCGCCTCTGGAATTCCCTCCCGGTGGGGGCCCGTCTGGCCCCGGACTTCCCGACCTTTCGCAGGAATCGTAAGACCTGGCTGTTCCATCAGGCGTGGGCTGGATGGGGGTGGGGGAAGGTTTTTTTTTTCCTGTTATTATATTGGGGACATATATATAAAATATATGTATTTTATATTTATTACTGTTGTTAGCCACCCCGGGGCTACCTGTGGCAGGAGGGGCGGGATACACATTTTGTAAATCAATCAATCAATCAATCTACGAACAAGGTCCCAAGCAGAGATTAACAAGCTCAAAAAGGAGGCCAGCTGAGAGCAAGAGTTCTGCACGGCTTTTTGGTGATGGTGGGGACTGCGGATGGGGAGGCGCGGATGCCTTCAGGAAGGTGTCAGTCTCCCCCCCCCCGAGGTATTTCAGCGATTCTGCTCCAAAAGGATCCATTCCTGAACTACAGTCAGTGAAAGGAAGCCCTAATGGCATATCCAGTTCCTTGGTACAACTAGGAGATGGTCCAACTTATCTGAAGAGAGCCAATGAACTGAGCAGGGTCAGGCAGCCTCATTTAAATAATATTTACATAGCATCCTCCCACCAAATGGGGCTTCACAAAAGGAATACAATAAAACAGTCTAAACCCAGTTTAGAAGGGGAAAGGATACGTTAAGGGGTAGCCAGCAGCGGAACCTCGGAAGGCACTTGGAGGATCAAGTGTTCCGATGGGTTTTTGAAGGAGAGGAGGAGCGCGCTCCACACAGAGGGGCCCGCCACGGCAAAGGCCCAATTGCCCGCTGGCTTAAGGTGCGAAGGCGGGATCCGCAATTAGCGGGCGTGTTGGAGCACAAACAGCCGACAGGGCGAGGATCCAGGAGGTGGTCTCAAATCTAGCCCGGGCCTGTGCCGTTCAGGGCCCTGAAAACCCAGCAGCGCATTCCTGAATTCTAAAATCAGTCGCTCGACAGGCAGCCAAGGTCGAGAACGCAGGGCGGGCGTAAGCCGATCACGGCTGCCCAAACCAAGAAGCCGCCGCGCCGCCGGACTCCGAAGAAGCTGCAAGCGACAGAGAAGCACTGCAGGAAGCCCGCAGAAGAGGGAGTTATAAAAACCAAGCCTCGTGGTCACCAGGGCATGGGTCAATGTGGCACGGTCAGGCTGGGATAAAGAAGCGTGTGGCTTATGCAAACTGGCATCTTTGAACCACGTCCGATCGCCGAGCGTTTACAGAAAAACGCAGATCTCCCCTTTTTGAAGAAGTCCAAAAGGATGTCTCAAGTTCGCTCCCTGGCCCAGTACCTCCACCGGTCCCGCCGACAGGCAGGCTGTGGTTTTGGCACAAGAGACTGTCACATAGAAACACCAGTGGCATAACGAACTGTAGGAGAGCCAGACTCAGTCACGTCCCAATCATGTCCACCTCCGCAAGGGCAAGGCAGAGCCTGGGGGTCTTCCTAAGTAACGACCCTCCGTCTCCCCCCACCCAGCCAAAAGTTTGTGGTGTCACCCTGACTCCCAGCGAAGCCGCTTGGAACAGCCGCCGCTCCAGCAGGAAGGAAATGTTAAGCGTTTGTGGGCCAGCCCTCCACCCCTGCCCACTCTGAAAACTTCCTTTTTGGAGGGGCCTGTTGTAAGCAGACTGCGCGCCGCTAGAAAATTTTCAGAGTGGGTGGGGGCAGAGGGTTGACCTTACTCCCCTCCCCCTGAAAGTTTCCTGGGGCTCAAAGCACTTGCGAAGGACCCCGCAGAGTCCAGGGTGCAAGCCCCAGTGAGCCTTCTGGCTCCACGGTAGCTACACCCCGGAGTAACTCCTATACCGCTACTATTAATCAGTTCTATAGCGCTACTAGGCGTACACAGAGCTTTACAGTCACAGATTTTCAGAGACAGGTCCCTGCCCAGTGGGTTTACAATCAAAGATGGACACGAGTGAGGAGAACTCACACAGAGAGAGAGAGAGACACACACACACACTCCCGTTTTACAGATGGGAAACCGAGGCCGAGAGCTTATGACTTGTCCAAGGCCACCTAGGAAGTTCATGGCTAGGGCAGGATTCGAACCCTGGTTTACCAGGTCTAAGTCCAGCACCTTGTCCACTACACCGCACCGGCTCTACCACCGAATTGCTTCCCAATTCAAAATCTGGAAACACAGGGGACCGTGTATGTTGTGGCCAGCATTGCACCCAGTCTAGAGAGAACCAGGAAACAACCTGCGCCAGCTGTGTGCCGACCCAACCCCCATCCTGCTGACAGCCTCCAGGCTCCCAAGCTTCCTCTCCCGGTCGCCCTCTCACCCATCATGTCCAGGATGCTTTGATGGTTCGACACAATGACGCAGGGGCCCTCCGTCTTAAAGTGCTCCAAACCTTTCACCTCGAACCTCAGGCCGTAGAGGTACTTGAACGTCCGGACCACATTTTTGATGATCCTGCAGAAAAGGGCAAGAACAGAGCTCGGTTAGATACCGGCAGGTCCAAAGGAGTCCTATCACGCCCAGAACGTGGGGAACGGAACGCAGAACTCAAGTGGGAGGGGACAGGGATCCAGTGTTAAACATAGGCACAGAGAAAAAAACAACAACAATTTAGCCGTTCCTTACTCACCATGTCCCTGCCTGGACCAGCCACATGCCTGGCACTGATGATAATTACAGACAGGCCCCTGCCCCAAGGAGCTTACAGTCTAGGCAGGGGCACAGCTAGGCTGGAACAGGCCCTAGGGCAGGAGATGGAATGGACCCCCTTCCCATCCCTCTCCCAGCAGCAGGGGGTGGTGCAGGAAGCTGCCCCCTACCCCCCAAGCTTGTGGGCCTTGTTGCCCGTCTGTTCCTACGAGAGCCGTGCCCTTCGGACACGGGGGAGGAACGTAGGGAGAGACAGGGACACACATTCACGAAGCGGAGAAGTCGCAGGGGCTCGTGCTTATCTCGGTTACAGAGAAGGGAACCCTGAACGAAAGAGAAAAAGAATCCGCTTTGAAATGGGGTTCAAAACTCTACTCCGCTCCATAGACGCTAGGAACAGAGCTGGCAAAACCAGCCCCGCTCCAGACATCCCAGCTGGGTCGGAAGGATGAGACGCCAGGACGCGGCCTCTCCTACAACCAGTAAAGAGTCCACCGCTAGGAGGCACTTTTAAAAGCGCCATTTTCAGGGATAGGTAGGTCCCTGCCCAGTGGGCTTACAATCAGAGATGGACAAGGGGGAAGGGAACACAGGGAGGGACAGAACACAACACACACATTTCCCTTTTACAGATGGGGGGAACCGAGGCTGAGAAACTGCGACTTGCCCAAGGCCACCCAGTGCGTTTATTGGCTGGGGGGAGATTCAAAGTCCGGTCTCCCAGGTCCAAGTCTAGCACCTTATCCACTGCGCTCGAGTAGCCAACATGAAGCGGGTCGGTATTTATAACCCACCCTTCCAATAAGGCTCAGGGCAGCTTACAACATATAGAACCATGTACAAATATAGAAACCCCCCCTCTACCCAGCCCCACCGGCCAAAAAGAAAGGCCTTGTGTTGCTTCGGGAAGATACGCGGGCTCCGATGAACCGCCACGGTAAGGCGGTTCCACAACACCGGGACCGCAGCCGAGACTGCCTCTGCGGGGGCCCTCGCACTCCCAGCCAACCACAGGGATCATGACGGAGATAGCGGGAGAGCTGATCTTTCCGACATGTAGGGCCCAGGCGGTTTAAAAGCTCTCATGCCCGTTTGCAACTCGGTTGCACCTCATTGGCTGCGAGTATTGCAGGCGTCCGGCGACGTCTGGTAACAGTGGCTCCAGGTAAGGCACGGGGGGGACGTGCCGGGGTGGGGGGCAGGCAGTATCTGTAGCGAGAGTCGGTGGCATCCGTGCTCCTGACTCTCCATGGGGTTGACCCCGTTGCAGCTTCCAAAAAGATTCTCCACCGCCACCCACCCAGGTAAAGCCCGGAGGCTTCCTCCACAACCAGCCAGCCACCGAGCACGCAGCTGGGTGCAACCAGGAAGCGTGTGGCGTTTCCGGTTAGGTCTGGGAAGAGGCGTCCTGGCAGCCATCCCAACCGCTGCAGAAGCTTGGCCCCAAACCAGCATTGCATCATGGCACTGTTTTTAGCACCAAAACCAGCTTAGCTAAGCATAGGTTTGCTACCTGCCTTCCTTCAGGCTAAGCGGCATTCCCCAGCCCATGGATCCTGCATGTCTGGTTTTACCCTACGAAGGGTGGGGGACACGATAGCTTTGGAATATCTAAAAAGATGCCAAGAGGAAAGTTGGTGAACGTTTGGTCACAAGGGAATGGTCTTTAATTACAAAATCTGGACGTTCTCCAAAACTCAACCGGACAATCATCTGTCTGGAATGCGGTAGGCAGAGGAGATCCTGCCTTGGAGAAGGGGGTTACGCTAGGTGACCGTCGAGGTGCCTTCCACCCCAACAGGACTAGGATTACAAACCGAATTTTAGCCACACAGAGCGTGGGCTATTCTGGGCTGGCAGCCCCAGCAAAGTCTCACGTTGAAGCAAAAAGGCTCGACGCCCAGTCGGAGAGGGCGTTTCTGTCCATTGGAGAACTCAACCCACTGTTGGGGAACTCAACCATGCTCGAGTTCCCCAAGCCTGCATGCAACGTGCCTAAAGCATGGGGGGGTGATCACGGCCTTGAGAGCTTTTGACATGTTCACCCTCCACCCCAGCCAGATCCCTTCGCTGTAGTGTAGGGTAGCCTCGTGGGCTTCTGGGAGATCTTGTGCGGTTGCTACTCCTTGGGCAGGGGAGGGAAGCCTCTGGCCTGCGACTCAAGAATCCAGCTCACAGTTGTACTTTATTTGGCCCATTCGAGCTCCTGGGTCTGGCCCATGGATCCAGTCCCCTCCCCCACCCCTACTTTCGAGCACCGAGTGGAGGAAAAAGGGACAGGGGTGGCATTCGGATGTCAAGTTCCAGACAAGTTTGAGAAAATATGGGCAGACTTCCTAGAGTTAGTAGATTAGCCATGTCAGCAATGCCCCTCCCCTCTGTTGCTGTCCATTACATTATCTCCCCCTTAGTCTGATTTTTAGTAAGTTTTGAGAGAGGTCTTTCCTGAACCCCATCTTCAGGCCTTCAAATATACCCCCAGCCTCTCAGAACTGTGTCTTCCAACAGTGCCAATTCAGGAGGGACAATCCCTCTTTGGGTGCTGAATCCCACTGTCCCGCATCCAGGAAAGAGGGCCAAAGACCATTATTCAAGCCTCAGGCCCCTATCCTGGCTGCCTCCTAGGAAAAGCAGTTGAGAGGCCAACAGGGAGATGATGGGATGACGAACTAAGCAGAATAAGCAGCAGCAGAGCATTTGTCCCTCTTTACGCCCTGGGAATGTTAGGAGGTGTATCGGGGCGGAGCTCAGAGGGGTGGAGCTTGTTGACCAAGGGGCGGGGCTTCTCCCTCTTGGGTCACTCAAAATGTTGGGAGGAATGCAGAACTGATCATCAGGAGCAAACTCCCCCAATATTCAGGATACGGGCTCCAGCCCTACTCAAACCGTAGCAAATGCCCTGCCAGATCACCAGGTATAAAACCTGCCAAGCCTATCAGCCTCCCCTCCCCCTGGCACCAACCCCCAGGGAAAATCATTCAACATACAAGGGACCAACAGACGCATCTGGAGTACTTCATTCAATGCTCCAAACGCTCCCATAGAAACTCTGTTGATGAAATCAAACAATTCTTGATTAAGCAAACGGAACGCATGCAGACAGAAGATTGTGGCAGAGACACTGGATCACCTGCCGGTGTTCTGAGTCCCCCAAGAATGACGATTCCATTGCTGACCTCTTAACCCTTGTCCCAAAAGGGGAACTTTTGTACAACAACTTGAGAAGACAGGTCTGGAAACCAAAATTCATACCTCTGTTGGGTCCCCGTGACAATGGACTAATGACAGAGTTAGGGCCTTATCAGCCACCGTAGAAATGTGCAACAGGCTGCTGTTAATGTTAAGTGCCCTACTGGGTCGAGCCAATGGTCCATCTAGCCCACCATCCTGTCTCCGATGAAAGGACAATGGGGAGATGATGGAATGACACTAAGTCAAAGATGATCTTGGCTCTTCTGCGCCTGACTGTTCAATTGCTTCAGAAAAGCTCACAACGAAGTGATCTGTTCTCTGCTTTTTACTCCCACATCCTGACTGTTCGGGGTTATGCCCCCGGCAGGGCCGGCCTTAGAATTTGCAGGGCTCAAGGATGAAGATTAAGTGAAGGGATCCTCGTGGCCCCATCCCCTCCCCCCTAGCCCACCCCTCAAAAGGCACCCCAAAGACAACCACCTCTAGCAAGGGGTTTGCTGGGAAGGAGTGGGGGCCCTGTACCCTGCCCTAAGTGACAACAGGGGCCAGAAGTACAGGAAATAGTGATACTTACGGGTGTAGCTTTGGGCTGAACTCTGCTCTCCTATTCCTGTAATCACAGGGGCAGGAAATGTGTTGGAATGTCCCTTGCTATATAGTTACTCTTACCTGCTGTGTTCCCATCATTGTATTTAAATGCTTTCAAATATTAACTACCTTTCCTAGGGGCATGCCATCTCCAGCAGCCTGCATTTAATGTGTTTTATCATTTAGTTATCCTTCTCCCCTTTATTGTATTTAGATGCTTGAAATGCTAATGGCTGGTTTCCAAACAGCTCCCGCCTGACTGGACTGACTGTGCATTTGCTCAGATGCCCAAGGGCGGACCCTGCGTGATCCAAAAAAACCTGTACTCTCACAGAAGTTGGTCCAATGAAAGATCCATCTTTTTCTTTGGAGAATAAGAAATGGAGTCGAAGTAGCTCAAAGGGTTTCTTTTATCAGACACAACTTCTGTTGGTGAGAATATGCAAACTAGTGAGCCACAGAGAGCCCTTCCTCAGGTACACAGCAAGTCAGAAATACATAGACGAAGCTAACGTAGGTCATGTGTATATACAACTATCCTACATTTGCTTTTTCAGAGAGGGGCACTTCATGGGCATGGAGTTGGGGACAGCAGCAGTCTCTCCCCAAACAGGAACTGCCCTCTCCATCCCATCCCATTAGTTACTGTATACAGCAGGGGTGGGGAACTTGTTCATTGGTTTTTAAATGAGTTTCAATTAATGCACTAGTTTGATTTAATTCTAGTTGATTTCAAATGGTTTTTTGATGTGCAGTCCCCGGCATGTTCAGGGACTGACAGTGACAACGCAGCCCCCGGGCATGAAACTCTGATTTACCGTGCGCCTGAGGAAGGGCCCTGCAAGGTCCCAAAGTTTGCATATTCTCACCAACAGAAGCTGGTCCAATAAAAGACCGTTTGAACCACCTCGACTGCGTCTCTTACATTTGGAGAAGCGCTGAAACAGGTAGCACATTTGCTAAGCAAATACCAATTAGCACCTGACATTACCAAGTCAAATCTCTAATGCCGACAGGAATACCTGTTTTGCAGGTACTCATCTCAGCTATAATTCGGGTCCAACACGGCCACCACCCTCTCTCGAAACTGGAGACCGAGCCAGTAGGCACCTTCTGCAACATTAAAGCGACACCAAGGCTGGTGGGTTGCTGCACTGCTGAAGGCAGACTTTTGCCCATGTCAGGAGAGAGAAGTCAGAGGAATCCATGAGTCATCGCAAAGTTTACTGGCATCCCAACCAGGACGACGGCCCAAGTCCTAGCCCAGCCCCATTAGTCATTTGCTATAAAGAGGACTAGAAGTCATGGCTTGGAAAGTTGGATTTGCTCAGAGGGAGGCTGCAGGAAGGGCTGGTTACACATTTACCCAAGGCCACAAGCAAGAGCAAGATGCCCCAGTCGTCTCTTGGCCAAGGTCCACATTGTACAACGCGTGGTCTGAGAGGCTTCGGGGAGAACAGAAGGTGAAGTATCGATCTGGGTCCAAGTTCATGCCACCACCTGGTGCCTAGGGGATAGGGGGAAACCCAGGAGGTGTCAGCCAGTCGCATGAGAAGGATAGAAGGTCATACACCTCTTGCTTCAGGCAATTGTCTATTCTCCGCTTCCATTTCGCCTCCCTGGATGCTCTCGTACAGGCCACACTTTGCCATGAGGCTGCCCCGTCTGCCTAGTTAACCCCCTTCCATGGAAACGTTAGGCTGACCCCAGCTTTCACACTGCTCGGCAGTACCAGGGGCACCTGCAGGGGAACGCTACCCCAGGGGAGTGCTTCATGTGAACAGCCTTACCCTGGGGTAAGCAACTCCTAATTCAGGAACAAGAGGGAACTTTACCCCCCAGAGTAAAATATACCACTACCTTCCCTCACAGGAATTCCTGCATGTTACGTGAACGCACCGAAGTAGACTGCTGCGTTCCCCTTGGATAAGCCTCCCCTTCAGGTCTCCTAGATTGTAATCTCATTGGGGCGAGGACCTCTCTCAAATCATGAGCGTTATGGACCAGTAACACTGTCGACGCAACCACCTTGTGCGGCTAAAGCCAGCCCCCTCCCCCCCCAGCATCCCATCTACAAGATCGCCAGCCTTGGCAATTCTAGGCTTTCCATAAAGACTTTTTAAAGAAAGTCACAAGACTTGCACAAAAAGGATGAGACTCTCAGGATTCCTTCCCCGAAGGAAAAAAAAACATTCCAGTTCTCGTGGACAGAGAGCAGACTGAAATAAAGTGTCTGCGTCGCATTCAACTCGGGCAGCCTGATCCTAAACCCCACACTCTGTGCGCACAACGCCCGCGCAACCTGCATGCCAAGAATGTTTAGGATCAGGTCCACAAACAGGATCTTTTATTATTTATTTTTAAAACTAAAAAAAACCCATGCAACAGCCAAGCAAAACTTGCAATTGCGGGAGGCCTGTCTCGGGATTTTACATTGGAGGTTGGTAAGCACATATTCAGCAGGATTTTACTGGCAAGACGGGTTACACAAGTACTGTCCGAAGGTGAACTAGGACAAGTGCCCCAAGGGCGATCACAAATGCCACGGCAGCCCTGTTTTGTGAGCTGTGGGCGCAGCATTACATTCCCCCCCACGTCCTCTTTGTTCGGTTTCAATACTCGTGGAATGTGGGGCGGGCGAGTGTCACATGGACGCTCAGCTTGGGGTGGGCCGTGGCTCAGGTGGCAGAGCGCACGCTTTGCACGTATAAAGGTCCCAAGTTCAATCCCCGGCATCTCCAATTCAGGATCCCCGGTAGCACGCCTGGGGGAGGCCTCTACCGGAGACCCGGATTTGAAACCCTGCTGCCATGTCAGGTCGTGACAAGACAGGGCTAAGATAGACCATTGGTCTGACTCCATCAGGCAGATCCTTATATCCATGCTGTCAGCTGCTCCGCTCCCCTTCCTGGCCAGCGCGAACCCCTGCAAACGGCACGCCAACACTCAGCATTAGCCTGCAGGCTGTTCTCGGTGGATTTAGCATGGGTCTTTTTTGGGCTGTTCTTCAGTGCCCAGTTTTGAAAACATAGTAAGTGCCCTATTGGGTCAAGACCAACGGTCCATTCAGCCCAGTATCCTGTCTCCAACAACAGTCCCCTTTTCTCTCTCTCTCTCTCTCTCTCTCTCTCTCTCTCTCTCTCTCTCTCTCACACACACACACACACACACACACACAACGGAGTGATCTTCTGCTATTTACTTTCTACTTCTGGCTAGTTGCCATTTATGGACCTATCTTCCAAGAACCCATAATTGGGGTGTTTTTTTGTTTGTTGTTTTTTAAAAAATTGGACACCATGTGCTTTCACAAGATCCTCCGGCAACAAGTTCCACAAGTTAACAGCCTATCTGTTTATGGCAGCACAAAACCGACCCACTTGTCAGTTTCACACCTGTTGGCATTGGTGTGTCAGTTTCACACCTGTTGGCACTGGTGTGTCAGTTTCACACCTGTTGGCACTGGTTAAGTGGTAGATCCAGCATCTCAGCTCACCAAAATCATTAGTGTTTGGCCAGAGATATAGTCTTAACTACAATGAACATTTTAAGAGTGGAAGCTTTTAGATTCTGAAATGCTTCTCGTCTGTATGTACAGAAAGGCTTGTCTGTATTAGAGGGTGGGGGTGGTTATGCAGGTTTTGATTAATAAGTTTAAAAACATGTTCCAGCTAACTATAAACCTCCCAAAGGCTTAGCAGCCAGTAGAACTAGCATGTACCGCGCTTCTCTCCAACACCCCATCTTGCGAATTCCACCCCGCCACTCCTAATTTAAATTGGCCCCTTCCCAATCCCTGGCTCTGGCTCCAGTCCCTGCCCTCGAAGCACTGAAAGACGGAGCTCAGATGAAGGGAGTGGAGGATAAGGGGCAGAACCGTGATCTCAACCATCCCCCTCTCTTCTGACATCCCGAGCGCCCCCGTCGCATTCTTATTAAAGCCCACAGAGCTTCTACTAATTTTGCAATAGCGGCCTTCAGGGGGAAAGGGTTTCTCCTCCCCCCCCCCCCCCGCCCATCCCTGCTGCCGTAAGACATTAGCAGAAGCTCCCCAAAAAGGGTTTCAAAACACACCCTACAGATTGCATCCCTTCGTTTTCGAGCCATTCGGCAAGATTGCCATGTTCCCCACGGCTTAATCAAGCCACCCCTCACCATCGGTCTGTACGGTGCCAGGGGCGGCATCCATGCCAAGGAACTGGGTCGGCAACAGGGCAGGAACTGCTTTATAAGCTAAGTCTCCTCTTACGTCCCCTGACCTAGCTGCATCATTTCCTCAAGACATCTTATACATTAAACAGGCATGTCGAACCATAACCTTTAGACGGACGGGCAAGCCCGGGGTTGAAGCCAGCCAGTCTGTCTAAAAGCCGCCAGAGAGAACCCGCTCGGGAAAGAGACTCGCGAGTGAATTGCTTTGAGCTCTGATAGGGTACCTGGAGAAGATGGTTAGGAAAATTATTGGCAAACCATTGCCCCTTTAAACGCTTGCTCCGGGCCGTTACATTTTGGTGCCGTATCTAGACAACCACCTTCTCCCCTACATTCCTTGGTGGCCCTTTGGATCAGCTGGTGGGTGCCCTCTTGCAAGTTCCATTATCATTAGCAAGCATTTATATAGCGCCAGCAATGTACCTGGTGCTTTACAAAGTAATGGAATAGACACGGTTCCTGCCCTAAGGCTTACAATCTGAGACCGGGGAAAGGGGAGGGAGAGAAGAAGGAGGGGGACAGAAGGAGACACAAGGGGAGTCACATTGACTAAGATGCGAGGTCCCAGGTGCACGTGCTTGATTTGGTTACAGTGAGAATGATGGCTGGTTGGTCCATGTGGTGAGGCTATGAGCACACAGAGCTCAGGTAACAGATTGTACTGGATGGAGGGGATCAGCAGGAGTTAGGTGAGGGGAGCGAGGAGTTGGGGAGGGCAGAGTGGAAGAGGTGGGTCTTGAGGAGGGATTTGAAGGTACGAAGGGAGCGGGCGAGGTGGATGTGGGCAGGGAGGGAGTTCCAGGCGTGGGAGGCAGCTAGGGAGAAGGGACAAAGGCGGTTAGGGGAGCAGGGGAGGGTGAGAGAGGGGACCCTTCATCACTGCATAAAGTCCATACAGCAGGAGTAGGGAACTTGTTCCCTGCCAGGGGCCACTTTGAAAATGAATCCATGCTCTGGGGGCCACGTAGAAGTTGGAGACGGGTGCGCGCCGGAAGAGGAGGGTTCAGATCATGGATCTGTTACCTATCCTTATGTACATGCCCTCGGTTCTGCTTCCTGTCCCCAGCTCGATCTTTCACTACTTGGGAACAGGAACGGGATCTAGGGGCCGGATCCAGGTTCTGGAATGGGGCTAAATAAAAACTACCCCCAGGCCTGAGGTTCCCCACTCCTGCTGTACAGGAAGGGCGCAGAGAGACGCACTCTCAGGTGACTGCTCCCCAAGTTTAGAATTTCCTTCCCTCAGAGGGTCACCAAAGCCCAAGGCCGAGCATTTTGCAGAGGCAACACAAGACCTATTTATTCGGACGGGCTTTTGGCAGGAGGAGATAGGGGCTGGGAGTAATATTTTTAGCAAAATTTATATTTGGATTAGTTTTTATTTTTTGTACATTTGATATTTATCTGTCCATCTACTCTTGCAAGCCGCCCTGGGTGGGGGGGGGAGGGAGAGGATAGAAATCCAGTCGATAGATAACTCACCGATGAATCTGCATGAGCACAGGTCACTCCTCAACTGGACAAAGGCTTAAAAAGGCAGAGCTGGATTAGTAACTAACTGCTTAGAGAAATCCCAAGGCGGATCTCTATTTTGAGACGACGCGCGCACACCTCCTAAAGCTCGCCTGGACCGAGTTTCACAACAGGACACGGGCAGACTGGGAAGAAAAAAATAATAATCAGACCATGATCTACAGCAGGGAACCTTTCTTTCCTCTCGCGGGTCCAGGTCTGCAAGAGAAACCCACTCACACGATTGCCTCCGGCGAGTCAACGTTTTGAGTTGATGTGCGGAATTTTACCCTCCTGGGTTCCCCTTTCTCTAGAGTCAGTTTTTATGCCTGGCTAGTGAACGACGTATACAGGGTCTTTACAAAAAGCAGCAGCCATTCTATGTTGTTCCGTGGGGCCCGGAGGCTGCAGCTGGTGCAGAATGTGGCGGCCCGTCTCCTAACGGGGACGGGTTGCTGGGAGCACGCAAGACCGGTGCTCCGTTCTCTGCACCGGCTGCCAATGGTCTCCCGGGCCCGATTCAAGGGGTTGGTTATTATTACTTTTAAAGCCCTATACAGCTCGGGTCCCACTTACCTGTGCGACTGCCTCGTCCCCTCGTGTCCTGGATTGGCCCCTGCGGTCGGTGCCCTGTTGGAGGTCCCCCGGGCGGGGTGCGTTCCCAGTGGCTGCGCCGCAGCTGTGGAGCGCCACCCCGGGGGAGCTTCGCCTCTCTCCGACCCCCCCCCCCTTCTGTACACAGTGCAAAACCTGGCTCTTTCGACAGGCGTTCGGGGGGGGGGGAACGGATCACGGGTGGGGAGTTCTCTTTCGGGCCTCAGTTGTTTTTTGGTTTTAGTTCATGGTTTTATATTTTTGTATTTGTTTTAACGCGGTTTGTTTGCTGTCCTGAGCTGCCACTGGGCAGGAGGGGGCGGACTAGAGGTGCTGAAAATCAATAATAAACAAACGGTTCTACGCGGTACGCCATCTTGGTCACCAGGGTAACGATGGTAACCGGACCGATTCTAAACGGATTTAGAATTCTTAACTCCCAACGTTCCTGCACCCAGCGATACCCGCTACAAGCATCTAACTGTAGGAAATAAACGCCAGGCAAACGGTCGCTTCTCTTTGTAAAGACCGTTATTTATACACCGGGCCATTTCGAAAGTTGGTACAAGGTACCGGGGCCAGATAGGAGTTGGGGCTGGCGGGGGGGGGGGAAACGGGCCCTGGGGCAGAAGATGCAATGCGTCCTCTGCTGGTGGGGCACTCCTCTCCAGTGCACATATGCACGCGTACCCCCCACCCCATCCCCTAGGCCCCCAGGGTGGCTGTACCTGCTGGATCTATTATAGCTATGGATCCATGCCATGATCCAGCCTCTGCCATTGAGGAGAGAGGCCAGGCTGGAGGAGCCTACTGCTCTGATCTTTTTTTTTTTGGGGGGGGAGAAGGAAGAGATATACCACGCTGGAAGGGCCTATTGCTCTGATCTGGGGGGTGGGCAAACTGGAAGGACACAATGCTCTGATGGGAGGGCTGGACGGGGTGCGAGGAGGGCAGAATATGCCAGGCTGGAGGGGTCTATTGCTCTAATCTGAGGGCTATATGAGAGGTGGGATGGACCCATTGCTCTGGGGCAGGGGAAGGCCACACTGGAAGGACCCATTGCTCTGATCTGGGGAGGAAGGCCAGGCTGGAGGGCAGGATTGCTTTGATCTGGGTGCACACCCTCATTCACTGCTTCCCCCCCGAGCTCATTCTCATTGCTGAGGGTACAGAGCGGTTTCACATACCAAATGCAGGGACCACATTAAAGCCAGCCACGGGCCAGAGGTTCCTACAATTGTACGGTGGGAAGCGCCCTTGAGGATCATCTCATCCACCTGGCTCCAAGGCGAGATGTCCTCGGCCTACAACCACAAAGACAGATTCTTGTCCAACAGCTGGATTTCAAAACCATCCCAGGAGCGAAGATTCCACAATCTCCTTCAGCAATTTATTCCATTGCCCGACGGTTCTGAGCTAGGAAGTTTTTCCTAACATCTAACCAAAAAACAGACGTCAGCTACTCTCACACTAATCTTTATGCACTAAGAGGGGACCAGATCCATGAAGTCTATCCAGTTTATCTAGGTATAAATGATTTAAAAAAAAAATATCAATAAAGGATCAGCCCATTTCGCATTTTGCTAGCGCTTTCACTGTTCAAAGTACTTTAGAGTCTTTATCTAGCTCACCCTCTCACACCAACCCTGCAAGCCGGACTGACCTTAAGATTTGTGGGGCCCACAGCCACGATAAAAACCCAGGGCCCCCCGGTGGTCCTTCTTCCCAGCAGGACCCCAAACATGACTAGGGTTCCCATACTTGCAAATTTTTAGAGGGCACTTATCAGAAATACAGGTTGCAGGGCTGCACTGGCTCCAATGCATTCCTGTAACCTGTATTTCTCATAAGCGCCCTCTAAAAATTTGCATATATGGCAACCTTAAACATGACCACCTTTAGGACCTCACAGAGGGTGTCCACAAAGGAGGAAGTGGGACACACCCACCCCCTGACGTGGTGAAAACAGGAGCCACTACAGATCCCCCGGAAACAGAGGCCCAGGGCAGCCGCCCCCAGGTTGCCCTGCTCTGCCTGTGAGGTGGGTCATTCTTATTCCTATTTTACAGACAGGGAACTGAGGCAGAGAGTGACCGACCAAGGGCACCCAGCGTTCATGGTCATGGCAGGATTTGAACTCGGGTCTCCAAGTCCAACACCTTACCTGCTAGACCACACTGGCTCTCATTTAGCTAGAACATAATTCTTGAGAGCCCTGCAGAACTCTCTTGAGAGCGCACTTGCAGTGCTTTGCAGTTAACGCAGGGTTTAGGGACAGAAGCTGCTTTTATCAGTATAGCACACAGAAAACCACTACTTACAACGGAAGAGACCAACATGTCACTTAGGAGGGTCGTTAATACCAACCTTTAATTCTAACAGGGGAATTTCCATTTTTATTTTTAATTCAAGGAAAGTTGGGTTTATTTGGATCGGTGCAGTGCCCTCTTGTCCAGTGTCATTACTAGCACGACAGCATTCTCCTCGCCTGGCAGCTCAGAGCTCTGACAGCCACTAGCAACGTAACAGGAAGGCAGTCAGCAATCAGCAGTCAAGTGGGCATGAGTCAGTCCGTTCCCCCCACGCTTCCTGTGATGCGCTCACGCTAGCCACATCTTTGTCATTCTATCTCCCAGCTGCCCAAATCTCGAGTCTTAGTGGGATAGATTTTTGAAGGGGTGTTGCGAGGGAGAACTAGATTAAGGGCTAGTTTTAAGACACTGAAAAATTGGAGCAGGTTCAAAGATAATCAAGGGTCCAGAAAGCAAGTCTTACAAGGAAAGGTTGAAGGAACTGGAAATGTTTAGCTTAGCAAAGAGAAGATTAAGGGGAGACATGTCAACAGTCTCCGAAATACTGAACTGGCTGCCGCCAGGAAGACAGCAAGGAACAGAGGACGAGACTAGAAATAATGGGCTCACATTACCAAAAGTTAGATTCGGGGTAAATATCAGGATAAACTTCCTAACAGTGAGAGCTGTGCAACAATAAGCAAGTTGTCTAGGGAGGTGATAAGCCTCCAGAGATGGAGAGCCTTCAAGAGAGGCTGAACAGCCACCTGTTGGGGATGTCGGAGCTGTAGTCGGGGGCTGGACTAGAGGACACTTGGCCCTGATGCAAAATAGCAGCGATTAGAGACACAAGTCCCTGCCCCAAGGGGCTTACAATCTAGCCTGGACAAGAGGAGGGAGACATTCAGGAAACCGACAAGTTGCAGGTGCCACGGGGAAGTGGTGGATCTTGAAGGACGAGACAGTAGAAGCAGCAGCATAAACTCACAACCTATTTATCACACACACACACATCCTGCCGTGGCACTTGGAGCACTTTATATATAACTACCAGCACACATTTCTCCCCTCCCCAACCCCTGGCAGGGGAGATTCACAGATTGGAGACTTACTGAAAGTGAGGGCTGGGAGGGCCCCAAGGAAACAGCCCATCTCGGGGACCCAGGAGTCCTGGACCCGAGGCTAACGGGGCTGGCATTCCTTCAGGGCCCCCCTCTGACCACAGGGCCCAAGCCACTGGCCCTGCTTCAGCTCCCCACTAGGGTTGCCGCCGATGCAAAGTTTTAAGGAACACTTATGAAAAAAATGCATGTTGCAGGGCGCCCTGCAACATGCATTTTTCATAAGTGTTCCTTAAAATTTTGCATCGGCGGCAACCCTAGTCCCCACCCACCCCCCGAACCGTTCCCTTGTAACCAAGGTGAGTACGAGCACCTGCAAACTCTCCGCGTCAGGAACGTCTCCCTCGCCCCCTATCTTACGGAGAAAGCCGTACTTCACAACAAGGGACCCGAGTTCACTGCACCAAAAAATCTTAAATTCTGCAACCAGCGAAGCCAAATTCTGCAAATTCACCGCGAGCATTCATATTTGCATAACTAACTTGATTTGCATAACTCTGCATGCTGGGAAGCAAATTTGCAACAGGTTTGACATAGAATCACAACTTTGCTAATCAAACACGACACAAATCCTCTGGAATTTCAGCCCCTCAGAATTCCCACCTCATATTAAAACCCCCGACCTCCCTCACCCAAACATAGGGCCTTCAGACCCCACCCACCCCCAATTCATCACCCAGGGGCCTGTTTACCCTCAGGTCATGGTCGCACCTCCCGGACAGACGGCAGCTGCAGAAGCAGTTTCAGTTTGGGGTCAGGCGACACGTTTATGCCTGAGCCAGGATTTAAAGATCCGGCAGACAGCCCCCACTGCAGTGTCACTGCAATTTCAGCCTGGCCCTGCGAGGATTGGCTGATTCTGCAAAAATCACTCAAATTGCAGCAACGCAGTCAACTCGGGTCCCTGGTTTTCACTCTGCAAGACGGTGCCGAAAGACACTTTTGCCAAAGGGAGCCCAATCCTTCACCTCATAGGAAACAACAATGTTCGAGGTGTGTGTGTTACATTAGCAAGAAGGGGGGTGTTACCCTGCGGTAAAGTTGCAGCAGAGCACACACACCCCAGTTTCTCTACCTCGGTGGTTAAAACGCCACTTGCTACCTCAAGGAAACACATGCCTTTTCTTGATGCAGAGGAGCCCCAAGTTGCACTCTTATTTTTTTTTGCAGGCCACAGAAAAGCAAAGCTTCACAAGAATCCCTCTTTAGGAGGGACAGTCCCTCTTTGGGTGACGAATCCCACTGTCCCACGTCTAGGACAGAGACCCAAAAAGAACAGCATTGAAGCCTCAGGAGCCTCTTCCTGGGGGCCTCCTAAGAGGCCAATGGGGAGAAGAGGATGGAACGACAAGAAACTAAGCAGAATGAGAAGCCGGAGAACGTCCGTCTGTCCGTCCCTCTTTATGCACTGGGAGGGGTGTGTCTGCATGCAAGTGTGAGGGGGCGGAGCTTATTCGTTGAGGGGCGGAGCTTATTGGGTGCCTGAAGCGTTGGGGATTGGAGAAGCTGGAACACAAAACTCGAGCCTCCGTGTGCAAGTTGAGACACATGCGAAGCGGGGGAGGGGAAGGCGTATAGGGTAATAAACTCCAGACTAATTAAAATCTGGTTTTCTAAGGGAAGTATGGCTAATGGGTAGAAGCGGGGGCAGCCACAAAGCTCAATGTAAATCAGTGGGATTTTCCAGCTACAGCAGGGTTCAACTCTTCCTTCTAACCGTATCCATCACCACAAAAATTTGGCTTCTTACTTCCCTTTCAGTTCTCTGCTCCTCTACCCGAATTTGGTAGGTACAAACCTGAAGGATCAAAAGGTTATTCCCTGCCTGATTTCATAAGCACTAAGCCTGTTCCTCTTTTGACAGCAACTTAAGACTTTTCTATTTGTCCAGACATTTGGCAGGCAAGATTAGGGTTTCGGGTACTTTGGGAGAGGGGACGTTACTTGGCTGTCTATTTTTTTAAATATATTTTTCTTACAGTAAATTTGAAATTTACTGTAAACTTACATATTTTATTTGTGGTCCTCAGGAAAAATAAAAAAGCATTCTTTCTACATGGGGGAAAAGAGAAGTAATACATAACTACTGAAAGAGTCAGGATTCAAAGTCTGTGTGATCATGGAAGTCTTCAAATCACAGCTGTAGTTTAACACTTCCTCTGTAATGGTAATTACTGGGGGGGGATTATACCAGAGCCCAAACCAGAGGTCAAATAAAGTACAATTATACTTTCCCTTCCTCCAGGGAAGTAAGGCTATTTCATAGAAACGGGATGAAGAGACAGCAGTAGCTAACAGAAGATTTTTCTTTTCTTTTCAGAATGGGTTTGCAGCCAGGAAAGATTAAAGGTTTTAAACTGAAGCCAAGAGAGAAGTCACAAGAACTACTGCAACGGAGAAGACTCCCTCCGTGTCCTCAAATAAAGTAATTTCATGAAATGATATGATTAATCATGAAGAATTATTGCAGCATTATTATCACCACTGCCAACCTAAAAGTCCGAAGGTCAGGCCATCAGAAAAACGTTTCAAGAGTCCCGACAACACTGCCCCCCCCCTCTCAATGTTTCTATTTTCTTATCATTTGTCTTGCGGTTTGTGCGCTTTCAAGCTGTGTCACAAATCACAACAGCTAGACCCCCCCCCCTTTTTTTTTTTTTAAAAAAAGCAAGGCTGAGTTAAATTCACACACAATTCCAGGTGCAGGAGAATTTAAACCCAACACTATTCTGGAGAGCCGCAACACACGATTCGAGATCCTATCTTTCACAGCCAATGCCAAGGAGCCGCTGTCAAAAGGACGGGCACACGGCATCCAGGTGTTGGCGCCTCTGCCACGCCAGTGCTAGGAGCTGCAGCATTTAAAATACCTCAAGCAGGAAGCAAAAAAATAAAAGCAAAGCTACTTTGCTTTGAGTCAATCCTTGGGCAAAATGAATTGAGCTGCAATGACAATACACTAGAAACCCCATTAATCTGGATCCTGGTTTGGCCCCTTGATTCGGTTCCTATTACCCCCACACACACACCCCAAGCCAGGGGTAGAATTTAGAATTTACAGGGTCCCCATAGCCCTACTCTTTCAAACCCCTTCCTGCAGGGCACTGCTCCCCCAACCCTAATAGGTAAGGCAAGAGAGGGGGCCCCATAGGAACAGCCACTCTGAGGGTAGAGAGTCACAGGTAGGAATGGGCTACTAGGACTGACCTCTGCGCAGGATGCCCTCCAACCATGGATGGGGGCCTGTCACAGCCCCTACCAGCCCTGCTTGAAGTCAGCCCTCAGGGGACGGGAGCGGAGACATGGATAAGGGAATAGATCCATGATCTGGATGCTCCTCCTCCTGAGCGCACCCCCTATCCCCAACTTCTGTGCGGCCCTTGGAGCATGTTCTAGTTTGCAAAGTGGCCCTTGGGAGGGGAAAGTCCCCGCTCTAGGACTGCCGTTCCAGAGGAGACCGGTTCACCCGGTTCTCAAGATGCAGAAGTGAAAAACTGTCTTACGGGCAAACTAGAATGGAGAGGCTGGGAATAAGGGCATCCTGCTAGCAGAGGAACCCTGGGTTTGCAACCCGATCAGAAACTGGACAGGATGTGGGAGCATTAAAAAAAATGCCTATCTAATTCACTGCTTTCCTCCCCCATTGCTGCCCCCATTGGGGGGGGGGGGGACCCCAGCAGACAAGGGTCCCTGCCTATATTTCTGACCACAGGAAGCTTGGGCAGCTACTAGCCCCTCCAGGAAGTAGGGATAATTGCAAGGAGGGTGGGGGAGAAGAGTCAGCACTGGCCATTTAACACACACACACACACTCCACAAAATTGCGTTCAACCAGGAAATTCACCGCAACGCAGCAGCATCCTCAAGCCAACGCCGAGTTTACACCATCAAGGTAATTAATTATTCCCGAGAACTTCAGGTTGGAAGTTATGGAATAGTGAAACAAGGAGACTAGCAGGGTAAACAGTGGTGCATCCTATTAAAAAGGGAACGGAGAAGGTCTCTTTCCAAGGACAGCTGGCTCGTACTCTCAGTTGCTTAGTCTGGAGCTTTCCCATCTGCTTTTTCAAGACGAGAACCCTTCTCGCCACACCACCCGTTTCCCCAAGGCTGCCCGTAAAGTAGGCCACATTTAACCCTCCCCTCCCTCCTCTTGTCACGTCTACGTAGACCGCCGCCAAAATAAAAATTAAAAATCTCACAATCATGTACCCAGTGCTTAATTTCTTTTTTAAAAAAAACAAAACAAAAGCAAAGTGGTGGAGCCCAATCCTGCCCCAGAAGCCCCAGGTGTGTCAGGGCAGGGAGCTACACCTTAGTGTCCAGCTAGCAACCCGACCACTAGACACACCTGCCTCTCTATAACTGAATATGAAACAGCAGCTCTTGCGATTTAATCTATACGGTGACCAGCGAGGGGAGGGAGGAAACTTATTCATGAACAGCAAATACCCACCTAGGTTTCTTCTGGGTTTTATTTCTAATTTTGAAGTGGCTAATATCGAGGGGGAATCGCTCTTTGACAACTCACCAACGTTCTCAGGTCCCCTTTCTTCAGAGCCTCTCGGGCAGTCGGCTCCTGACCGCTGAAGAGAACGCAGTTCCGGGAGAGGCTGCCCGAGAGGCCCCGAAGGAAGGGATCCTAAGAACGTTTGGGAGTTGGCAAAGAGCTCCCCTGGGACTAGGTCTGGCTGGCGAGGCCTGTGTTATGGACTATACGCGAGCGTGAATCAGCTGTGATCGAGCTTCACTCTGCCGTGGAATTTTCCTTGGGTGAGGATCCTGCAACCACTCACCCAACAGTAAAGTGGGGACTGTGCGACAGTCGGGCTTTCCAGTGCCCATAATTACCTGGGGGAACAAATACGCCCAAAAGATTTCTAAAACGTGAAACAAAATGTTATTTCGATTGTCCGTATTTCGGGTTCCTGATTAGACACCGTTTCGGATGCAGCAAGTACCCAAAATATTCCAATCGGGGACTGCAGACTCTATGCATAGACCCGGTTTGTGGTACTCATTTCCGCTCTAGGGCAAATTCCTGTTCAGATTTTGGGGGGCCCAGCCCCCCCATTAAATTCAGCTGCTGGGATTGTGCCCTAGCAGGCCCTTTCCCACAAATTAAGCTCTGAACATTCCCCGTCCCCCCCACACCGTAGACGTTCCTGATGCCCATATTGGAGAGGCCCAGGATTACATGGAGCCTTAGTTTCCAAACATAGGATTTAAACAAACAAACAAACAAACAAACAAAAATCACAAAAAATAATTGAGACCCTTCATTACAGCCAATACCTCTTTCCCCCACCCCTTTGTATATAAGATTGTTAGACCCTCACCTTAATTATCCAAACAAAAACAGTGTTTTGGGTTAATAAAAATGGGCTATTGGAGAGTAAGGGCTTGTTTACAACTCCAGGGGCAAACTAATCTAGAGTATGCATGCACTCCTCTTTAAATCAGGAAAACCTACCACTCCTTACTTGGCTTTCAACGCCCCGTGTTTGTATGAACAAGAGAAGTGAATTAAGGGTTCGTTTTGGACAAGGTGTGCAAACATGTTTTAAGAAGAAAGTGACTATGGGGAAGGCGAGTCAGGAAAGCAGAGGCTAGGTCAGCACAACAGAATAATCCTGCTTGACGTCTTTCCAAAATGAACACTTGCTTCTCAAAAACCAGCACCTGCCCAGGTAGGAGCGAGGCTTTTCAAAAGCCGAACATTGAGCTGCCACAATCAACTTTCACCTACACGTTAGCTAGGCCCAGATAGCAACTGGTCTGACTACAACAAAATTAGACAGTCACGTTGTTTGGGGGTTTTTTTTAAAAAAAATTCCAATCCAAGTTTTGCATCACCCTTCTGGTCACAAGGTACACACTTATGTAACTTCTTATTTGTCATTCGGTTGCTCAGCCAAACAGCTCTTCCCTCCTGCTGGGGCACTTTTTTCCTTCCAAGCAGCAGAGATGCACAAGAACAAAATATTAACGGAACCATTTTTAATCTCTTTCGATGAACAGCCTTCTCTACAATGACAGCCTTACTTGTGTTACCCAAAATGCAGTCGCCGCCCACACCTACCCCACAACCAGCCTACTACATTCCAGTAGAGCCACACGGCCGTTGACGACACATATTTAAGCCACAAAACAGAGTGGCAGGACGTTTGGGGAGGATGCAGACTGTACTGTGTCTCAACAAGGATTCCATTGAACAGCTCCATCCCTTGCGCCCAGATCATAGGTGTTTGGGGGGGGGGAGGGGGGGGGAGCATTCTCCCATCCCGCCCCCAGATTTTCCTAAGAAGCCATTTATAAGTTGCCAAAACACGAGAGAATGGGACATGTATAAAACCACTGCATCTAACTGCCCAGCTTACCGCCACATACTCAACTTCAATATTTTCAGTGACAGCAATGTACCCGATGCATTACTGAAAGGGGATATACATCCAATCCTCGCCACCTTTTAAGTAGGGCCGCAACCATTCATCGAACCGATTTATTGATTAATCGATCTAACACCGATTAAAATTTTGTTCCCCCCCCCCGATGAATCGGTTAGCTGCCAGGACCTTCCGACAGTCCGTAGTTCTGAGTCCGTAGCTCAAAGGGACACGTTTCAGCGGAAGGCAAGTTTACCCAACGCACGCAAATTAGGTGAACCTATGCAAACGTATGTATATTTATGAGAATTTATGCACATTTATGCAAATTTTAACCACTTAAATCAATCAACAAAAAGGCTTAATAGATTGACTAAAATTTCTAATCAGGTTGCAGTCCCTACTTCTAAGACCTTATCCCACCCCCCCTTTATAGGCTTACCTCTAGCTCCTAATAGTACCCATTCCCAAGCAGAAGAGTCCCATAAATTCTGTGCCAGCGACAGCAATCGGCAGCCGCACGAAACTACAGTAGGAAAGTATGTAGTGTAATTTTAGCTGCCACTCCTACAGTTTGGCGGATGGAAAGAGTAGAGGTGGGTCACCTCGTGCGACTACAAGAGGCATCTCTGTGGAGACAGGGCTTTGAGAAGGGAAACCAGGCGCCTTCCTTGGGCTACCTATATCAACAGTACCCAACGGTTGTGATTGGCAACAGGTCACTGCCCCAAGAGGCTTGCAATCTAGGCTAGACAAAGGGAGAGGGGAGACGTGGGGAAGATGGGCGGGGTTCTGATGAACAGAGGTGAACCAAAGCAACGATTCCATTTCATTAACATCGAACCAATTTTAATTAAATTAAAATCACTAGGCCACTTTGGTGGCGTTCCGACAGCGCAAGCCAGATTAGTGCTGTGCCGGCTTCCCCCGACTGACACGTAACTATCGCTGACCCACAGTCCTCACCCACCCACAAGTGTTCACACACACAGTTGCTTCCAACTATAAACCAAAGAGGTGTATGTGTACGCCTGATTTTTCAGGAGTACCTACCTCTCTTCTTATTCCCAAACAAGATCGGTTTAGCGCTCTGTTCCTGCCAACGCTAGGCAGGCCCAACTCCATCCAATTAAACCGTTTGTCAGAACATGGCCCCGGGGAGACCCTCAAGAAGTTGCAGACATATATGTTTAGCTTAATTACAAGGAGAGGCGGGGGATGCAGAAGGATAAGATAGAATCAGGAACATGATCAGTAACTGCATTATAAGCAGGTTCCCAGAGTTTAAACGCCCCAAGCAGAATTATTAGCTAATCCTGTGTTAAAGAAAGAGTGATAAGCCCTCACCCACATTACTATCCCCAACCCTCCTTTCTCACATGCCAACAACAACAAAATAGCTACCTACATTTCTTGACCTCTTTTAAGCAGAAACTGTCACAACACTATAGTAATTTGTGTTGTCACTTTGAGAGTAATTGCCAAACACCAATACTGTACAGGGACATCTCCTAGAAGAACTAAAAGGCTGATTATAAAAAGCTGAAAAGGCCTTTTGTTCCAACACAGCTATTTTGTGGATCTTAAACTGGATCAAAAAGCAAGGAAATGGTGTTGGGAGGCTGGCAAGTATTGGATTTGTATTGCATTACAGCAACGCACCGGAGAGCCAGCATAGCCTAGTGGGCAAGTGGTGGATTTTGACTAAAGGGGCGAAACATCCTCATGAAATCACCGAGTGGCCTTGAGCAACACACAGGCTCTCAGCCTCAGTTCCCACATCTGTAAAATGGGAGTAGTAATGATGACCCAATTGTAGGACTGTTGTGAGGGTGAACTAAGCAAGGATTGTAAGGCACTACGAACACTAAACGTGCTATATCTGTGCTAATTAAATTAATAATGCCACGCACGCAGAGAAATATCAGGGATTTTTTTTTAAAGACAAGCTTCTCCTATTTCTTTAAGGCAAGGGTGGAGAACCTCCAAATGCGACTCGTGGCTAGTTTATATTTGGCCCCTTTCCAGTTCCTACCCCCAAGCACTGAAGGACTGAGCTTAGGGTCAGAGAGGAGAGATGAGGGCATGCACACAAGGACGGGGAACAGATCCATGATCCGGACTCTCCTCTTCCTAAATGCACCCATTAAACCCTCTGCAAACCCAAGGAATCCGCCCTCGTTTTCAAAGCGGTTCTCGGGTGGGAGAGGGTTCAGGACCTGCTCCTGTATAAACAAAGTTTGCCTTTGGCATCTACTTCCCAAGAAGGACCCACCCCGGAATGAAAAACCAAACCAAAAAAACCAATGAACCACAACTTTAAACGCATCTAGCTTGAGACTGAATTCCAACTCCCAGAGATCAGCAGCAGAGCACGCAGGGCTGCGAAGGGAAGTTGTGTGTCACTGCCAAGTGGGTAGCGGCTACACCGGGATTGCCAAGGGGAAGAGAAGGCCTATCCTTGTGACCTATTTCAGTGGGTTTCACAGGGGCTAGTAAGGTTGGTCCCACTGCACATTACAAACGGAGGAAGCGCCACCCCAGTCTCAAGAAATCAGGGTGACGTCCCCTAGTAATTCTCGAGAGGCAGAGTGTTAGTTACACTCTGGATTTACTGGGGGGGCTTTTCCACCCCAGGGGCCACTTGGACAGTGAATACACGCTCCGGGGGCTGGAGGTGGACTCAGGAAGGATCATGCATCTGTCCCCATAGCCTCCTGCACGCTCTCCTCCCTGCGGGTTAGGGACTAGATCCAGGAAACTGGCTAAGTTTACAAACCGGCCTGGACATTCCCCACTTCTGGTGCAGCAGGAAGGAAGCGGAGAGTGTTGACCTACACACAAAAGTGAAAGTGACTCCTAAACGGGCACAGGGAGGAGGGACCCCAGCAGGAAAGCAGCAAACTCAGGGATTAGGGTTTTAAAGCCTTTAGGGCCAAATTAGTGATTTATAACTTTAAAAAAAATATTATTATTATTTTAAAAAGGACAAGGTCGCTTTTCGAGAATGGGACCAGGCAGAGGGGGGAGCCCTGGGGCCAGGGAGCTTCCTCGCTCCCCCCACCCAGAGAAGGGTAAAGCAGCCTTGCACTTGCCTCATGTTGCGGACAGTCCTGCCCCCGTGGCGAAGCAAGCACAGGGGCACGGTCAGCGCGGAGGCCACCACGCAGAGGACGCAGTAGAAACCGATCTTCACCTGGAACTTGATGGCGGGGCTGAGCTCCATCAGCAGCGGCAGAAGCAGAAGCAAGACGGGCGCCCACAAGAGCCAGCTGGGGTCCATGCTGCTAGGAGCCGGGGGGGTTTGGGGGGGAATCCCCCAGAGCTGAGAGTTCTAATGGGGGGGGTTCCCCCAGAGCTGAGAGTTCTAATTAGGGGGTTCCCTGCTAGCAAAGCAAAGGGGGTTCCCCCAGGGCTGAGGGTTCTAAGGTGGCTCCCTGCTGACAGAAGGGGATTCCCCCCCGGGTTGGGCGCTTCCTAACAGAGTCTAGAGTTGTCCCAACTAGTTGGGATCCTGTGGGGGGCGGAGTCCCTGCCTGGGAGCCGGGCGGGCAGTCACTTTCCTGGGGAGAAAGCTCCCCGGTTGCCCGGGCTGGCGGCGGCGGCTCCTCTCCCCCGCTGTCCGGCGCGGCTCCAAGGAAGCCAGGTGCGCGGCGGGGAATGGAAGCGGCGGCGGCGGCCGGAGCGAGACTGCAACCAGGAAACTCCCGGCCTCCAGCAGCAGCAGCCGCCGCCAGGTGCGGGGGGGGGGG
>QEPC01012679.1:3749295-3857945 GCA_003113815.1 Sphenodon punctatus | reverse complement strand
CTCCCTGACACACTCACTGCCCCCTGACACACACACTCACTGCCCCCTGACACACACACCCACTGCCCCTCTTCCCGACACACTCACTGGCCCCTGACACACACACACACACACACACACACACACACTCCCCCTCTCCCTGACACACTCACTGCGACCTGACATACATACTCCTCCCTCTCCCTGACACACTCACTGCCCCCGACACACACACTCCCCCCTCCCTGACACACACACTGCTCCCTGACACACACACACACTCCCCTCTCCCTGACACACTCACTGCCCCCTGATGCACACCCACTTTGCCCCGGGGACACTCCTCCCCCCTCTCCCTGACACACTCACTTGGCTCCAGGCACACACACACACACACACACTTTGTTTGCCCCGCCCCATTGACACACTCAGCTCCCTCTGTCACCCTCATTTTGCCCCACTGACACACTCCTTGGCTTCCCAGCACTTTCTTTGCCCCTGACACACTTGTTGTCCCCCTCTGACACACTCCCTTTACCCCAGTGACACACACACCCCTCTCATGCACACATGCTTTGCTTCATCCCACTGACACACTCACTTCCCCACTCTCGATCACACTAATTTCCCTCCACTGACACACTCCCTGTCCCCAACACTTTCTTTGCCCTTTGACACAGTTGCTTCCCCTCTCAAATACACTCACTCTGCTTGATTGACATATTTCCCCCCTCACTAGCTTTATCCCATTGACACACTTGCCTCCCCCCCCTCCCCCACTCACTCACTTTGCCCTACTTACTGGGACTCATTCACCATTAAACTCAGGGTGTTTTCACACTAGACACTCTTCCCCCCGCTATCCATGTTCCAGGGCACCCATAGGACAACACTGCAGCCCTGCAACATGGATAGTGGGGGGAGAGTGTCTGGTGTGAAAACGGCCTCAGTGGGAGTTTTGCCGTTGAGGATTGTGTCGAGGCACCCCTGACACACTGCCCCTGTGACACTGTCTTTGCCCCCTGACACACTCACTCCCCCCCCCGCCCCCCCAATCTGGGGCTCCAAGAACCCATACGTTACCCCAATGTTTCTCTCGTTCATGTTGTTGTTGGAAGATTATCTGTGGTCTACATGTCTAACGGGGTAAGGGCCTAGATCCGTTCTTGATTGATTGAATCACATTTTCATGCTGCCCCCCCCCCCCTCCTGCTTCTGCATCTCGGGGCGGCTCACAACAGCATTAAAAATACAAAATATAAAAACAAGACATAAAGTTTATAATAATTTATTTATTTATTAGTTACATTTATTAGCCGCCCCCTCTTACAGCACAAAAATAACAACAATATAAAACAATCAGCCCAAAATTTAGAACATCTAAAAAATCACCTAAGAACATTAAAATAACTCAAGCAAGGCAATAAAAAAAATCCCAACCCAACCCGTCACCCTCGGCAAAGGCCCGGCGGAACAGCCAGGTCTTACACCGTCTACGGAAAGAGGCGAGGTCTAAGGACAGGCGGACCTCCGGCTGGGACCGGTGGTGTGGTTGTCTGGGAGCTCCAGCTGCATCCCCTGCCCCACAGAAACAGCGGGGGAGAAGAGGAGTATTCTGTCTCTTCTGTGCTATATCAGCCCTAGCTACGGCACAATCGGGAGATTCCTGCTTGCCCCACGATTATGACACTCGTGCCCCCTTGGAGATTCATTTAAGCCTGTGCCTTGCTCATTTTCTGGAAACGATGCAAGAGCTTTCTGTTTGGTCAGGTGTTTGGCAGGCAGGGCTAGGGTTGAGTGGGATGGACGGGGGAATTGGGGAAAAGGTTGTAGGGGATTTTTAGCTGTTTTATATACTGTTTTTTAGGGATGGGAATTTCTGTTTTGGACCTCCCATTTCTGTTTCAGACCTCCCATTTCCCCTATCCCTCCCTGCCAAACATCTCGCCAAACAGAAAGGTCTTGCAGCTCACGGGAAGGGTGGCATTAGACATATAAATAAACAAGTTAATTAATTGAATGCCCTGGCTCCAAGGCCCCTGGGTTTGGCGGGCACAAATCCATGTAGGATTGCCGCCTAGGTGAAAAGTCTCTGCCTGAATCCCAGTCCCAAACCGATTGCAGTTAATAAATCAGCAAGCACGGCAAACCGAAGGGCTTTTGCAAGCGACCAGACAACTGCTAGAAAGGTTTCAGAGTGGGTGGAGGAGGGGGCGGGGCCAACATGCTGCCCCCACCCACTCTGAAAGTTTTCCAGCGCCATTCAGGCTGCTTGCAAAGAGAAGTGGTTAGAGATGGAAGCCCTTTGTTTTGCAAACTGATGTTGCATGCCCACCCACCCACCCCTATGGCTACGCAAATGGCCTTTGCTTTTGCCCTGGCGCCCATAAGTAATGCATAATTGTTGTTCACAATTGGTAGCTGTGGCAGGGTCGGTGGTGTAGCACGGTTGAAACTCTGCCTGGGTTCCTGCTCCATTAATAGCCTTCCTCTTCAGCTCTCAGCCAACGCTGGCCTCCCAGTGAGACACTCGGAGTGGCAGCAACCCCACCGGGAAGGAAGTCTTGAGTCGGTGGGGACAGTACTCCCATCTCTGACCACTTCTCTTTGCAAGCAGCCTGAGTGGCGCTGGAAACTTTTCAGAGTGGGTGGGGGCAGCGTGTTGGCCCCGCCCCCTCCTCCACCCACTCTGAAACTTTTCTAGCAGTTGTCCGGTCGCTTGCAAAAGCCCTTCTTAGGGTCCAGGATTTGGCCTCATCTGAGCCCCCTTGCTCCATGGTAGTATGCCCCTGCAGAAAGGGCACATCTCAGGGAAACCTTGGCAGCCCCAGACCTCCCCTTCTCCACCTTAGGACTCAGAGTAGCAGCATATAAGCTCTTCCCCCTTTGGAAGCAGTAAGGGCGCACTCCTCCACCCAGTTTCAAGCCAAAGGCAAAACTCCTATTGACTTGAATGGGGGAGAATTGTGCCCCTTCCCCTCTGAGAAGTAGGGGGGACCCCAGCACTTACCTCCCTTCTCTTCCAGTTCCTGTCACACGCAGAGGCCTCTCTTGGCCAACGTTGAACTAGGGGTCACCCCCTTGCCCATCCAATCTGGTAACTGGGGGAGGGGGGGGGGAGTGTCTTTGTCTGGTGTCTGAATCAACCTAGGATCTAGAAGCCAAATGTCCAGAAATGGTTTGGGTTTTTTTGCAGGGGGTTGTCTGTTCTGTGGAGTGTTATGGGACTGTGGGGTGCTATGGAGTACTATGGGTCTTTGAGATGTCTATATGTGGAGTTATAGGATGTCCGCTCTATATGGGATTGTGGGGTGCTATGGAGAGTTTTGGGGTGTCTATATGTGGAGTTATAGGGTGTCCGCTCTATATTGGATTGTGGGGTGCTATGGAGAGTTTTGGGGTGTCTATATGTGGAGTTATAGGGTGTCCGCTCTATATGGGATTGTGGGGTGCTATGGAGAGTTTTGGGGTGTCTATATGTGGAGTTATAGGGTGTCCACTCTATATGGGATTGTGGGGTGTCTGTCCTATGGAGTAATAGGACAGACACCAGTCTGATCACTGGAGTAATAGGGTGTCTGTTCTCTATGGTGCTGGGAAGTGTCTGTTGTGCGGAATAGGAGAAGACTGTGGGTTTGTGCCCTTTTTGAAACCGTCCTCACTTTCAGCTGGAGGGTTACTTAAAATTTGCATAAGTGTACCTAAAATTAAAACATGCCAGATTTATTCCCGGTTCAGTTTTCCGTTCCTCCCCTAGAGAGGGGGCACCCTGACATTGAAATGAAGTCCTTTTCCCCCAAAGGCTTTTCTAAGGCTGCGATCCTTAAACTACCCGCTCCAGAGAAAGTGGCCCACTGGATCGTGGCTTATGGGGTTCGAACCTTGAACCACGTAATGCTGGTCACGCTGTTTACCGCCATGGGGAAAACATGGCTGCTTTCTCTTACAAATACTCTCTCTCTCTTTTGGCATCATCAGAGTTATGCCCAGTTTACAATGGGATAAGGAAGGTCAGGCTTGAGCCCTACAAATTCATCAAGTCTGTTCCCCCTCACGAACACTTCTGCTGACTTCAGTGGTCTTGGAACTAACGTCCGAACCGGCCATAAGTTGTTCTAGGATTCGACCCCAATTAGGTTTACGACCTTCCCCAAAGGCTTTGACCCAAAGGGGACAGAGCCACACCAGAAGGAGGTTAGAGCAAAAGGATTCTTCCATTTCTATTCAATGTGGCCACACTCCCTTCTGGATGATGTCACAACACTCCACAGGGGCAGGGGCCACGTCAAACGGGAGGGGCCACGTCAAACGGGAGGGCCGCTTTGCTCCGCCTCTCACCATCCCTCAGCGCCATGATTTCTTGGGTTTATGCAGGTGTCTGGAAAACCTGACTACACTGGGACTTTGTGCAGAAATGACAGATTAAACCCAAGAGATTTTGGATCAAATCCGGAGAGGTGGTAAATAATGCTAGCACCAATTTTCGGTGGTGCTAAGAGCTGTGAGATCCTATTGAAGTGGATCAGGCCGCAGAGACAGAACGAGATGAGAAGTAGCACATGGCCATTTTAGGGAAATCCTTTTAAAAAATGTTTTTATTTAGACACCAAAAGACACTTGTTTTCTCGCTAGCGTCTCAAAGAGACAGGGGACCTTTCTCCTCTGAAAGATTATATATATATATATATATAAAGAGGCCCGCTGCCGGTGTGTATTTTTACTGTCCCTCCTAAAGAGGATCTGATAACTAAGCTGCTTTAATGCTTAAAAGTGCTGCTGCAATTTCTCTTATTGCTATTCAATAGATCAAGACTCCCGGACCCTAAAACGGCCAAACTGGCGTTATGCAAAAAGAGAGTCGCCCAATGGCACGCTTTGGCAATGGCTACTCTCTTTGATTCTCACTAATACTGCCAAGAAACCTATTGTCTTAGCATCTAGATAGTCTATTATATTAATCCCTTCAGTGTGCTCTCTGCACCAGATAAGGATTTTGCACTTATCCTTATTGGAACTTTGCACAACAGACCATATGTCTGCCAAGCCTACAGACCGCTCGGTTAAGTTGTATGTAAGATAGCCGGAGGCTCATTTTGTGTCACCTCGGCTCCGCGACATTTCCTTTTGTTAACAGGGCAAGGAAGTCGCCCGCAATCTATCGCATGAGCTAAGCAACCCTTATTTCTCTCGCTCTGCAAAGGCAGCCATTTGCAGCAGGAAAATGAGATTTGACTAAGCTTGGGCAGAAGAGATGTTGACGGCAGCAAATCAAAGCCCTGTTTATATTCTCAGCAGGGCTGCGATGTCGACACGGTCGTTTTGAGTGAATTTCACAGCAGACGTATGGAGAAGAAACGAAAAGTTGCAGAAGGGTCACGGGGGGGGGAAATAATTGCGGTTTGAGCTCCTCCCCTGACATGCGCAAGTGTTCTTAAGTAATAAAAGTGCTCCTTTTAACAGTGATTGACACAAGTGTACATACGATTAAAACCAAGAATATGAAGATGACTGCCTTTGATTGCTCCGTTTCGCTGTTACTTTAGAGTAGAAAGTGGCCTACGGTTTTTTAGGCAATTTGTAACAGCATGACAAGGGTTATCCATACTTGTTTCTTCATCTGTTACCGTGCACGATGCCTTTGTGAGACCAGAACGGTCCCTTGCACGTCTGCGCCGTTAGCAGGCACTGAGAGATGCCTCAAAATTCTTCAAAATGATTGGGACCCAACGGATCGGAGAGATCGCTTCCTCCCCGATCTGTAAGATCAGCCGACAGCAGCTAATTCCATCATGGTGCCAAGCGCGTACAGCCACCGTCTCCGGTGAAGTTTCTCGGCAGTAAGGCTGAAACAGGTACCTGCAGGTAATAACTGCATTTTCGGGTACCGTGGCAGGTATTCGACAGGGCTACCGATCAGGGACCCGACTACCTCAAAAATCGATAATTTACGTTACTGATTTTTCTGGTTATTGATTGGTCAATCGGTATGGAAATGTGAAAAATCAGGACCGGAAGTTAATATTCTGGGACATCGGGTGCCTGAATCAGACACTGATTAGTACCCTAATGTTGCGGTTCAGTAAATTCTCAATGGCTGCCTCGCACCTCTGGAACTCAGTTCCCCTGGAGGTTCACCAGTGGAAAGACCCAGGCTTGAACCAGTGTGCTTGGCGCTCTGAGCAGTGTGTCTGGAACCTCAACGCCACTGAGGCACTCAGACTGGGGCCTAGGACTAACGTTGATGACCTTCCATCGTGCTGGTCAAGCCACACACCCCTCTCAGCCTTGCTTCACACACACACACCCCGGCCAGCTTCCTGATTGGCTTCTGGCCCGTTTATAAGGCCAACCAATGGCCAAAGGAAGCTAGGTGGATCATCTGTTGCACATCCGTCTGCATGCTCCCTCCCTCCTGTCTCCATGTTCCCTCGGACTGGCTCTGCAGCCCCTGGATCCGTTATGTACCTTGGACTGTCTGGAGGGTGGTACTTTGACCCCTACCCTTGTACCCAGTCCTTCTGACTCTGCCTGATCTGCGTCTGCCTGTCCTGACCTGATGCATCTGTACCTGTCCGTCCTGATCTGCATCTGTCCAGTGTGTTCATCTGTCCTGATCTGCGTCCGTCCGTCCCCCTGGTCTGTGTGTTTGTTCCTGGATCCAAGACCCTGGACCTGATCCTGCACCGACTCACCCGGACCTGAGACCCTAGACCTGATCCTGCGCAGACTCACCCGGACCTGATCCTGTTATTTACTCTATGTGCCCCAGCCCTTGGCCCGTGACAGCCAAAGACCAAACCCCTGAAAGTTTCCGGAGGCAGCATAAGACCTTCCTATTTAACCAGGCATTTGGTAGGTGGAGATAGACTTTAGAGGGGGCATTATTTAAGGGAGGAATGTGTTGTTTCCTGCCCTGAACACTCAGAATAGGGCAGGCTGTAAGACCAAATACATATATAATAAAATAATTATAGCCATCTTTGGATTTTACCAAAACTTTCAAAATTCAGGTGAATGTAGAGAAATTGTTAATTTCCACGACGACCATGTCAAAACGATAGCCCTTGTTATGATTTTATTGTGTAATTCTGCTTGTCAAGTGATTTGCTCCATCTCTTCCAACTGCAATTCCTTTCTCCTAAAACTTTACAATGGACGATCCCAGTGACGCTCTGACTATAGGTTGGCAGCTACTAACAGAAGGGAAAGAGAGCGATTGGGAGGTTCCAAATTAAAAATCCGGCAATAATAGGAACGTGAAGGACCAGAGCTGCAGTGCTGAGTTATTGCATAAAGAAGACAGTTGTGCAACTGTCAGCAGGTTACAAGTGGCCACGTAATCCTAGTAGCCTAACAAAACTGATTTGTAACTTATCGCCCGCATGACTCCGGGCGCGTAACAAAACGGTAAACGGATGTCGCCGGGTTTTGCTTCACTACCTACAGAAATGCAGCCACTTCTGGGCAGGATTGAGGACTCGGAGGCCTAGGGGCTAAATGTGACCTGCATCCAGTTTTTATTTGGCTCCTTTTCTGTTTCTGGATCTAGTTCCTACTCCCCCAGTCACTGAAAGACAGAGCTCGAGTTGAGGGAGCAGAGAGGAGGGCCTGCACCCAGGGATCCACCATGGCAAAGTTCCATCTGGGCCCTCTCCTTCCTGGGCACGCTTCTGGAAGCGCCCCCATCCCCAATTTCTGTGCAGCTCTTGGAGCTTGGACTTCAGTGCCTGCTCCTGCTCCGCCCCCCCGGGAGGGAAAAGTTCCCCTACTCCGGAAGGTAAGGAGAGAGCAGCACAGACTAGCTCAGTCCTGCTGCCGCTAGCGCTTCAGAGAAGGAATTCTTCATCTGTTGCCCCCCCCCCAAATGGGTCCATGCCATCGGAAATGGCCCCACTCCCTCACCTGAACATATTTCCCCAGGCGACAAATTGGGGGAAATGGGGGGGGGGGGGGTCATCTAGAGCCTGAGGATGATGCCTTTGAACCTGGAGACTGTGGGTCAAAGCCAGGGGGGGGGGGGGTCTCGCCCCTTCAGATGTGACTTTGCCCCCTTTTCTCAGCATCATGACATCCCGATGCTTGGGGCCCTTGCATCACCCTCCTGGCATCCATGACTAAGGTCAGGCCCCATTACAATCTCTACAGTACATAACTCTGCCACTGACAGGGTGGGTTTAATCCTGCAAAGACTTAACTTCAGCGATCAACAGCCACGTCGTCAAGTCACATGTAGCCCACAGTGATCTGTGCAGGCATGAGCCTTTCCATCGACTTCAGCAAGCTTCGGATCAGGCCAGTGGCATAGCAAGCAAGGCAGTGAGGGGCCCAGACTTATCACCTAAATATGCCCCCCCCCCCAAGGGGACGGAGGCAGGGTCTCCAGGGTGGGCCACCCCAGCTCTCAGAAGTTTCCCGTACCCTACCAGGAAGGATGTTTTCAGAGTGGGTGGGGGCATCACTCCACCCCCCCACCCACTCTGAAAACATTCTTCTTGGCAGGGCTCTTTGCAAGCAGCCTTGAGTGCCACTAGGAAGTTTTCAGACTTAACCCGTGTTGGAGCTCTGCTCCCTCCCGCTTGGGAACATTTCCTAGCAGCGCCCAGTCAGAATTAGGGGCCTGGGCTCCGTTGAGGGCCCTCACTTCATTTAGCTGCGCCCCTGGATCAGGCCGAAAGCTCCCCAGGCGAATGGGAGCAAGGAGGAGGCTGCCGCGCCTTCTAGTCCGGTGATTCACGGCCATAACAAGGCAGCTGTTCGGCCTACAGTGGCCTTGATTTATGGCCTCCGATGGAAACGGTGCCTAAAGCGCCAAGGAGCCGGAACATCTTAATGGAGAAATCGCACTGATGGGCGGAAGGACTAAAGAACAGAGGAAAGGAAGCCAGAGGAGTGGAAGTGGGGAGGGATGAGATGGGGGGCCGAGAGATCAGGTGCTTCTCTGCTGCCAGGTTTTCCCAAGGACACACTAACCGGGTCAGCGCTCCAGGCAGAGCTTGCATGGGCAGGGTCAGTCAGCAGCTGGAGGGTTTACCTTTCCCCTTCTATGTGTTTAGCAATCGGGTTACTGGAAGGCAAGACAAAAGAAGCCAGCAGTTTCTAAACAGCTGTGGCTCAGAGCTGAATCCAGGGCAGGGCAGCCTGAGTGACTGCCCCGTGACTTTATGAGGGGGGGACTCACTGTTTAGAAACCGCCACAGAAGGCCCCCACTCTGCGGGAGTGGGGGTGCCACGAAACAGTCTGAAATGACAGGATCGGTGTGAGAAGCATTTGTGTAAAATACAGCCCCCCCCCCCCCCAACTTCAACTGTGGCGAGGCCCAGACTATGAAAGGCCCACGGCAATTCAGGAGGGGGTCACGGGGTGGGGGTGGGGCATGAGCAGACTTAAAATAACGTGTGTCAGGAGTGGGGAACATCAGGCCCGGGGGCTAGTTTTTTAATGCCCCCCCCCCCCGTTCCTGCATCTGGCCCCTGGAAAACTTTCAGCACTGAAAGACTGACTTTGGGGTAAGGTAAGGCAGCAGAGATGAGGGCACGAACACGAGGAGAGGGGACCGATCCATGACAGAAAGGGACTAGATGGACTTTTGAAAGCCAGGTCCATTAAGGGTTCCTAGTTGGGTTGATCAGGGGGTTACAAGACTCTTGACTGTCAGAAGCGAGGGGGGTTGGGAATGGCAGGAAATGGATGACTCCATTGTAACCTGCTGCATTACAGGCGACTGAGGCTGGCCACTGTCGGAGACAGGATGCTGGGCTGGATGGACCATTAGTCTGACTCAGTCAATGGCATGTCTCATGGGTCTGTCAACCATTCCTGGGAGAGGGGGGGAGGGGGGGGGAGGACACACATCACCATTTCATCTGTGGCCCGAATATCCTTGTATCCAGCTCTGCTCTGAATCTTCCTGGGCCAATGTTTTTCCTCTTGGTGTCGTCTTCTCCATTCAAGGAGGATGAACGAGAGGGGAGGCAGGGGGCGGTAGCTGGCAGTGATGAGAAAAAGTCTAGACAGGGACAAGATAAGAGAGAAAAATATTGGCAGAGAGGCAGAGCAGATCCCAGACTCTCTCCTTGGCCTGACCTTTCCTGCAGAACGCAGCATTTGCCCTCCCTTCTTCAGGAGCATCTATTTAATGAGAGTTGGGAAGACCCCTGCCCCAGGGGCTAAAGACAGGTCTTATTTGGCCTCTTTCTAGTTCCTGTTCCCCGAATTGTCAAAGGGTTACAAGAGGACTGAGCACCACTCAGAAATGTTCAGAGTGGGTGGGGAAGGGAGGCCAACACTTTGCCCCCGCCCACTCTGAGAACCACTTGCAAAGGAGGAGGTTTTCAGAGGGGTAAGAGTTCCGGCCCCGCTGGCTCTTTAAAACTTCCTGATGCGGTTGCGGCTGCCCCCAGGGTGGAGGGCGGGGCTCGTTGGGAGCCAGGGTGCCCCCATCACCTTTATGCGGGGAGGTCAAGGATGGCTAGGAGCCCCCTTGGGTGGCTGCTTAGTAGGGATGGGACACTGTGGGGGAATTTCGGCTTGTTTTTTTGTTTGTTTTTTGTTTATAAGGTTTTATGGGTTTAATTACAGGTTCGCTTTTCCGTTCCATATTTAAATCCATAAAAATTAAAAACCTATAAACTGATTTTTAAAAAACCCTTTGCATGTGGCAAATGGGCCACTGGGCCATTCTGCACCTATGCACCCTTTCCCAAAGCCGACAGTGTCGGTACCATTTTGGAAAAGGGCAGCCGCCCAGAATTAAAGCTTCCCTCATCCCCCGGAGCCCGTATTTCCCTTGGGCCCTGCAGTGCTACTTCCCGGCCTCCAAGGGCTTGGTTGAAGCACCGCCTCTGCTGTGGAGGCTCCCTTGCCACGGCGTCCTCAGGCAAAATGGCCAACTGAGGCCGTTTTTCAAAATGTCCGCTGCCCTTAACCAAAATGGCAGCAATGCCATTTTGGGCGCTGCCATTTTGGGTTTTAGGCGGCGGACGTTTTGCACACGCGCCATCTGGAGGAGGGAGGATGGCGCAGCGAGGGAGCCACGCCTCCTCCTGACATAACCCTGCCCTTATTGGGGCATTGTGAAATCACGGCGGCCCTCAAAGGCCTGGGCCATGCTGGGAGGGAGGCGGGGCAAAGGGCTTGTTGCAATGCCCCTTTCTGAAATAACCCTGCCCCTCACAGAAAGTAGTATCAATATCATGATGTTCCACAGAGGCGGGGCCATGTTGAAAGAAGGCGGGAAAGTCCCTAGTGTCCCCACCACCTTTCCTACGCGGCCGCCCCATGTTGCTCTTGGGAGCCTTAATTTCTCCAGATTACTGGCGATGCCGCCGGCCGACCTGGAAAAACAGAGGCTTCCCAAGAACCAGGGAATTCTGGGTCAAAACCAGGAGTCTATGGGCAAAGTGTAAAGAGGTAGCAACTTTACCCTAGTCCTACCTATCCTTCTTACCGACTGGGTGAGCCAGAGTTCCCGATACCCTCTTGAAGACGCGCTCCATGATTGTGGGGTTCAGCAGCTACAATTAGTAATTAGCGGTGTGCAGCAGGCAAAAAACCTGCCATCATTTTCAGGGAGAGGGGGGTTGTAAAGGAAAATGTTTTCATTTTTTCTGTTTAAAATAAAAGTTAAAAAACCAACAACAGTGCGGACCGGATCATTCTGCGCATGCCCAGCCCTTTCCCGAAAGGCCAGCCAGTCTGCGCATGCGTGGAAGCCATTTTGCACATGTGCGATTTTTTAAAAAAAATGTTTGAATTTTATTTTAAAAAAAAGATTAGTTATTTTGGTAATGAAAACAGACACTTTCCCCCTTCGTTTTCATCCGTTTTCATTACCAAAATAACAAAACAAAACAAAAACAAATTGCACATCCCTAATAATTACCTCACCGACCAACAAACCTTGCCTCTTCTCCTAAACAGCAATGTCATCGGGACAACAAGACCGGTCGTGTATGTGATTAATTACTCTTGGGCCCTGATGCCTCAATTCTCCCCTGTCCAGAAGGAACCATTCAGCATTTTTCTGCTCCGCACGGTGTCTCCACCTGGGCCTAAGTTTCTAGATCAGCCAAATTATTGAAATCCATCATAAGGTACAAGACTGATTCAGTGGTCAGGTGCTTCAGCATGTGGTTGGCTTTCGGGACTCGAGGGAACTGATTTTGAGCGCAGCAGAACTACCCACATGTGGAAAGTAATGGGGGGGGGGGAATCGTTGGCAGAATCAGAGCCCATTGATGGATGTAACATCATGGTCTTTCCCCGCCGAATTGGCCAGATGTCTGAGCTGAGGGCTGAGCGCTAGAGTTGAAAGGAAACGGGTTGTTTGGTTTTTTTCAGGGTTTATTGCCATGATGTTGCCTGAGGTAAAAGGGTGGAAATGAACTGTGTGATATTGGTGCTTGCTGTGGTGGCAATGTGTGTGTGTGTGTGTGTGTGTGTGTGCGAGAGAGAGAGAGAGAGAGAGAGAGAGAGAGAATTTGATTTAACTTGGACGCAGGCAGGCTTTTGATTTAACTTGGGCGTGTTATGGCAATGGTCAAAGCGGTTGGACTTTGGGGGCTGAAGAGGCAGAGCTGCTCCCATCCCATCTTGGACTCTTTCCTCCACTGTTCAAATCTGAGTCCTACAATCCCCAAATCATGCCCTCATCATTATCTGGGGTGACTTTTAATGCAAAGGTTGGTTGTACCAACAGTGATTTGGATGCAGTTGTGCGAACAGATACGATGTGTGCACGCACATGTGTGTGCAAAGATGCTTGCCTACGCATTTGCACACATGTCCGCACAGCTATTCCAACATGCATCCGAGGCTCCCTGTCACAGGTTTATAATTAACACCCCCCACGCCCCCAGCTCCCTTCATCTTCTCGCCCTGGACAGCAACTGTAATTACAGCCAAGCTGGAGCCCTTGTTTCCTGAGACGGCGGCTGTAATTACCAGTGTGCAATGGACCATGTGAGCTGGAGCTGCGGCTGACTTGGGAGATTTAACCAAGAGACATGATGGAGAGAAAAACAGGGGGGGGACAAACACCTAAATCAGGCTAATGAAGCCAGATCTGTCGCTCATTCCCCCCCCCCTCCCTGTTTTCCTGCTCTGCTGTTTCGTTCGCTTTGGATTGTGAGTTAGGCCAAGTCACAGTGACCTCCTTCGCGGTAACAGTGGCCTCATTGTGTTTGAGTAGCGCTATCTGGTGTCAGCAGATGAACAGCAAAGGCCGGCAAACTCATTTGTGCCGCCCGAAGAGACCTCCTAGAATTTAAGGAGAAGCGCACACCGCTAGGGATGGGCGAACGCGGTTCGGGAGTTCGGACCGAACTCGACCAGTTCGGTCGACCGAACCGAACTTCCAAACCGAACTCGATTTTTGAACCGAACTGAACCGAATTTCCGAACTCGGCTCCGTTCGCCCATCCCGAAAAGATAATGTTCTATTTAGTTCAATGGGGTTTGAATTTCCGAACTGTGTTCGGGAGTTCGGGCCGAACTCGAATAGTTCAGTCGACCGAACCGAACTTCCGAACTGAACCAAACCGAACCGAACTTCCGAACTCCGTTCTGTTCGCCCATCCCTACACACCACATTTCCCCCCCTTCTTCTTTACTTATCGCCATATTTTTACTTTGAGTGTGCATGAGATGGAAACGGGTAGTCAATTCGCCTACCCGCAGATAATACCCCAAATCCCAGGTAGCTCGTCAGGGACCCAATTCTAAGTCAGGACCCGATTACCCAAAATACCGACTATTACTGAGTTGCCAATGATTTTCCATTTTACCAACCAAACTCATGCCAGCTTACTATTTCACACACACACACACACACACACACACACACACACACACACACCCGGTGTGTTTCTGAACGCTCCCAATCAGAGCTGAAGCAGGTGCCTAATTTGATACCCACATTTTCAAGTACTGTCTCGAGTAGTAGATGGCAGGGACATTGCTGGGGGGAGGCCCACAGGGCAGACCCTCCCAGACCCAGGAGCACCGGATCTCAGGGACCAGGACAGAGCAGCAGAACATAGTTTTTGTATGTCCCTTTGTCATGTCTTGGACCCGAGCCCCAAATCATTTCAGTAGCTACCAGAGCCCCTGTTCGATGGGTTACCAGATCAATGACAGTACCTGGATACATGAAAAATCAGTAATATCCGTTACCGATTTACAGATTTCCCAGTTACCAATTGAAAAATCGGATAGAAAACCAAAAAATCAGGACCGGAAGCCCATATTCCAGGACTGGACGTTGATATTTCAGGATCATCAGTCAACATCCCAGGGCAGAATGGGAACCTGGGTACCCAAATTGGATCATAATTGGTTACCATTAGTACCTGATATTTTTAAATCAATTCAGGTGCCAGCATTTCAATGTTGTAGCGGGGTCAAGGGTACCTGGGAGAGTCTTTGCAGGAGCCGGCCCAATAAGTCACTCTAACTAAGGGAATCTCCACTCGAGTGTCTCTCTTTACTCTGTATGAACAGTGTCTGTACAATCTCTGGCAAACCTCAGTGCTCAGAGTCTCTCTGTCACCCCTCCCCCCTAAGTATGTCCCCCGCCAGTTCCCGTGAACGGGCCGGCGGGGAGGGGCGACCCCCTTGTTCTCCGGGAATAGCCCTGGGGCCAGAGGGTAGAAGCCCTCGGGCTCCGGGATGGGCTCCCCCCGCAGGCTCACAGCCTGAAGCCTACCCACCCCTAAGTCCCAGTGATAGCCCCCAAGTCCCCGTGATTCCCCCAAGTCCTGTAGAGCCACGGCCCCTCACAGGCCCTCGCCCCAATCGGGTGTCCCCGAGTACCCCCAGGGGTCCAGCGTCGCGCTCTCGGCTCCCTGCCCCCAAGTCTCGATGGCTGCGGTCCCTCCCAGGCCCTCTCCCCAGTCTGGGGTCCCTGGGTACCTCCAGGGGTCCTGGGCCTCTTTCTCCGCTGCCGCCGACACCTCCCTTCCTCCAGTCGGGCTGCTCGCCGCCCTCTTGTAGCCGGCTTCCCCCCGGCTCCTTGGCCGCGCCCTCCCCTCTCGGGGTTTGGCTCCGCCCCCTTGCGTTGGGTTGGCCCCGCCTTCCCGGCATCTAGCCATCAGCGTCACCGCCGCCCGCTCGTCTTCCGGGTCCGGATCCTCTTCCCTGCCTCGCTGCCCCAGGTCGGTCTCTCCTGCTCCCGCCGGCCGGTCACACTCTCTTTAGAGCTACCCTTAAGCTCTGTGTGGCAGAGTGGGATCACGGAGACAGGAAAGGAGCCAAAATGGCTGACAAGCCTTAAGGTGGCCGCTGGCAGGAAGCCAGTGTGGTTGGGGCGTGGCTCTTCCTATAAAAAGGAAGTGGGTGAACTCGGGAGGTGCTGAGTTCAAGGTGAGTGGGCCCTGAGTTGGGAGAGAATTGCCTGGAGAAGGGCAATGAGGTAAGCAACTGGGAGTTCTTGTGGGGGACCTGGCTGAGAGCTGGTAGGTACCCCTGAGAGGGGATATACGGACTTCGGGGAAGAGCTGAGAACTCTTGGGTTATATGGACAGTTAATGTTATGCTGAACAAAGCTTATTTGAGTTGATTTCCTGAAAGATGTGTGATATTTCAGGCCTCATCCTGTAAAGACTTACGCCTGGCAACAGCGTAAGTCTTTACGCTCTGTCCCAGTCTCTCCAGACTCTCTCTCTTTCCCCCGCTGAGCTCCCGGCTCAGGCTGTAGGCTTTGGGTTGGCCCCACCACGCCCAAACCCAGGTGGGCAGCAATCAGGTGTGATCCAGTGTTTCCCCTCAGCCCCTGTGCCTCAAGTAGCACCTTCCCATCACTGCCGGTGCTAACTCCCTTAAAGGGCTAGAGGCACCGCAGGCCCGCTGCCAGCGGGATCCATGTTTTTGTAGGTACTTGTCTCAGCTGTACTTCTGACCCTTTTCCCTATCTCAGTCCGTAGCGGAAATGGAAAATTGGTGACGGAAAGCCAGAAATTGGGGGACGGAAATGGTATTTTGGTCATTCAGGTACGAATGGGGTAGTGGATATTCAGAGGGCTGCCCAAAAATGCAAATAACAGTCCCGGATGCGAGGTCCATGCACGGTCTGAATGTGCACTCTGTGTGTGTGTGTGTGTGTGTGTGTGTTGCTGCCACTAGGGTCCGACTGCGCTGCCACCCACATCTGCCTCCTCAGCCCTGCCCCTGGGACAGTGTCAGCCTGCCCCTCGTGCACACGTAGCCAGTATTCGGGAACTAGATCGGTAATGAGGGTACAGTTCTTCTAGCAGACAGCAAGGCACTGCTGGCACGGCCTCCTCCCAAGCATCGCACCCCACCATGCTTGGTAGCTTGGTGGGGTGCTGGATCCACGCCCCCCTGCACCTAGCTGCAGAGAACAGGCTGGGCATATTACTTTGCACAGATGCCAAGCGTGCCAGGACTGCTGGTTAGCAAAAACTCCTCCTCTGCATCAAAGAGAATCCACCCTGCACTCTTGCTGCTTCTAACCTGGATTTAAATAACCCCTCTCTCCTGTATTTCTCCCTTCTCTGGGCTTGGGTGAACGAAGGAGGGAATCTACCGGACACAAGGTTGCAATCCTGAGTAGCGGGTTTCAGGATTGCCCCCGCCTGGTAGCAGTGCAGGCGGGGCAAAGTAATTTGTGGATCTATCGGGCTGCACAGAGGCAAGCCACACTGCCCTCTGGTGGCAACAAGGGTCAGAGCACCTGGGCTCTGCAAGTGGTTAGGAATCGTGTCCCCAGGTTTTCTTGACAAATGTCTATCCAGCCCCAATGACGGCAAGTCCATTGTCTCCCTCAGGACCAACCTTAATTAATTAATTAATTAATTAATTAATATTTATACCTCACCCTTCCTCTACAGCTCAGGGTGGCTTTTGACATATATAAAAAAATGTCGAAGCATATACAAATCCCCTTAAAAACTGCACCTCGACCTACCTAAACCTCCCCACCCAACTCTATCCCTGCCTCCCGGACGTTTGGCCAAACAGAAAGGTCTTACATTGTTTCTGGAAGATGAGCAGGCTCTGGGGCTTAGACGAATCTCCAAGGGGAGGGAATTTCCATCATTGTGGGGGCAGCTACCCAGAACCCCTCTCTGCGCGGCCGGGTCGTGGAAGCTTGATGGTACCTACCTTGTCTCTCCCTTTGTCCCCTCTCCTTGTCTCCCCCCTCCGTGTCTATTAGATTGTAAGCCGTAGGCAGGGACCGCGTCTATCTTACTCTTCTGTAAAGCGTCAGGTACACAGCTGGCGCTATACAAATGCCTATAATAATAATAATTAATTAATAAATAATAATACAAAAGGGTGCTCCTGGCTGACCTGAGAGGCTATGATGGTCTTAGTCATTTTGCTGCCCTATCTGGCACGGGTAGGAACCCCAGTCTGTGGGACAGATGGGGACGGGGGAAGGTTCACTGGGAGGGGTTGGGGCCGTCAGAGAGGGCAGGGTTCTGGGGCCGTCACGGGAGGATTAAGGAGTAGAGTTGAGTTGAAAGAGATAGAAATATATATATCTCCATGGTTAATATTCGGTATTCCAGTTAGTTTGGCGGTTATTCAGTAACTAACCGGTTTCCACAGAGGTTAACCACCAAGCCGGAATACCAAATATTACCGTTTACCAAATTACCATTTACCGCATCGCTACATAACTGAAGCTAAAAAAAAGAAAAGCAAGAAAATTATGGGCAAATGGTAATTTGGTAAATGGTAAGTAGTAAATTATAATCCATTTTAACCGGGTAGTGTAAAGGGCAGCCCGAGGGTGTGAGTGGCTTCCAGAATCAGGGCCAATGAGCGAGTCCTTGCAGGATTAGGGCTGACCGGTGAGTCCTTGGAGGACCAGGGCTGACAGACAGGTCTCTGCAGGGTTGGGGCCGGCGGGTGTGTCTCTGCAGGGTCGGGGCCAGCGGGCGTGTCTCTGCAGGATCGGGGCCGGCGGGCACGTCTAAGCCAAGGCTGAGAGGTTGGGCCAGGCAGACAGTGGGGAAAGGTGTCATTCGGAGCAGTGAGTCAAGGCATAGATGAAGCCAGGGAGGCAGTCAGAAGAATGGGCATCGTTCAAGAGGCGAGCCAGTTGTGGTCGGAGTCCAAGCAGGGGTCAGACTGGAGAGGCAGTCGTTGGAGACAGTCGCAAGGAGTAGGGAGGGGGTTGAGGGTAGGAGGTTGGGTTGGGGCCGAGGGGAAGCCAGGGAGAAACACAGGGAGGCTGTGCATGAGTCAGGGGAAGTGTATAGAGCCGCATATGGAGCTGCTCTGAGGAGCCCAGGGTTGTGGCAGCTGGGAACATTATCCGTCAATGAGGAGGCAGACAGTACGGGTGTGTAGAAGGCACTTCCACCGGTTTCATTTTTTTTTTTTTTACAATTTTTTTTGGGGGGGCGTGGTGGTGGTGGTTTGTAAACAACCCTACCATTTTTTATTCCCCACCCCCCCCATCTTATTTTATTAAAAATTAATTTTCAAAAAAGTCAGTGCACCGAATGGCCACCAAACCATTCCGTGCATGCGCAGCCCTTTTCCAAAATGGCGCCGCCGTTTCGGGAAAGGGCTGCACATGCGTTGAATGGTCTGGTGGCCATTTGACGCATGTGGAGTGACTTTTTAAAATTAAAAATATTTTTTAAAAAAAAATAATCATGGTGCCAGCTGCTGGGGCTGTTTCGAGCATGCGCAGGATTTTTTCCAAAATGGCGCCTCCATTTCGGGAAAGGGCTGAGCATGCGTTGAATGGTCTGGTGGCCATTTGACGCACGCAGAGTGACTTTTTAAAATTAAATATATATATTTTCTTAAAATAATCATGGTGCCGGCCGCCGGGGCTGTTTCGAGCATGCGCAGGTTTTTTTTTTGTTTAAATTATTTTTTATTTTAAAAATGAAAACGGATTATAGGAAATGATAATCGTATGTTCATTCATCCAGTTTTAAAATTTTAATTACTAAAATGAATAGGGCTCCATTTGTTTTAGTAATTTAAAAAATGAAAACAAAACTGCACACCCCTCACCTCAGTGCCTAGCAGAGGGCTCAGCTGCAGCAATTCATCCTTAATAATGCGGCACAGCTGGCGAAGGAAGGCGGAGCCAGGCTTGAGGAGGCTCTTGACGGATATCCGCTGGAGGCTAACTGGATAGCGTTCGTTATCTGGCCGGATACTGGCGGATATTCCTTTCAGCTTTAGTGGGGTGGCACAAGAGTTGGGAGCAGGGTCGTCGGGGCCAATGCAGACGGGGGCGCCAAGGGTTATGGCCCCCTGGGGGGGGGCAGTGTTGACTGGGTTCCAGGTTACCAGAGGGAGAAAGCAGGGGGGTTAGAGGAATTAAGGAGGTCACTGGCGGGAGAATTTAGCCTGCAGGTTTCCTTCCCGCCCCTATTTGACACCTACCCAGTAAAACCTCATTCACCCGTCCCTCCATCATGCAAATCCCTCCTTACTCCAAATGTGCTTCCATGCCCCTCGCTAGATTCGTATGGAATGTAAATTAGGCAAATTCAGCATGGAACAACTGATTGGAACGCGTGCTGCCAGCTCTTAACAGCTGATTGTTAATTATTAATAACGATGAATGAGTTTGTAAGCCCCTCGGGACAGAGACCTGTCTCAAATGAATGATTTGTTCAGTGCCAGCTACATTGCTGGGGCTATATCAATACTCCATAATAGGTCCCACCCCGGGCCCCAGCGTCTGTAGGACCAGCCCTGAGGCGTGTGTGATGATGTCTTCGCTCCCCCCAGATCTAGGGCTCACTTGCCGCTTGTGTCCCTGTCCCCACGCTGGCCCCCGACTCAGTTTAAAAGCAAACAAACTCAATGGAGAAAATGTCTTTAGGGAATGACACCCATTCTGCCTCCCTCTTTTATTGATTGATTCCTTTTAGTGTCTCCAGCTAAAGAAGCTTGTGGCCGTGGTCCGTCAACGATCCATGATGTAACGTTAGCAAGAGATGCAGAGCAAAGCTAAACCACTACGTGCCAAATCGATAGTTCATCTTCATCCGCTCTCTCACCCCCCCCTTCTCATTTTTACCCCCAAGGTACCAAAGAGCATCCCTGTCCCTTTCCCAGGGATGAGATGCTAACTCTCCCGATTGATTGGCTGTATAAACAGTCGAGAGGCTGTGCTGGAAATACTCCAGTGGCTGCGCCCGGCAGGACAGACTCTCATTAGTTTCCGAAAGCTTGGAAGCATTTTTTTTCCTCCCATGGATTAGGGAAGCCAAACGGCGGCAGCAGCAGCCACGGCAGGGAAATTCGATTAGTCACGGCAAATGTTAACGGCTCATCCTCAGAGAGCACTCCCAGTCCTCCACGAGCGCCGCTTCGACCGTTCTGCTGATGTCAGAGGTAATTTCCATTCTCTTCCCATCGGCTGGTGGATTGGGAGGGAGCAGCCGCCACCAGCAGATATAGAGCTGGGCCAGGAGTGTTCAAATCAAGAGGCATAAAAATAGGGATGGACATAAGGGACGCGTCCCCTCCTTTCTCCTAAGTTTGGCGAGTGGAAGGCCATTCCCTTGTCTGCTGACCACACAGCGGCAGCAGATTGTGTGTGTGCATATAGGAGAGAGAGAGAGCGAGCATGAACATTTGATTTAACTTGGGCAGGTCTTTGGTTTAATTTGGGCATGGGTCAGCAGGATGGATTTTGGGAGTTCAAGGGGGCAAAGCTGGCCCCTTTCACTCTGGACCTCTTGTTGCTCCATTGATTAAATCTGAGATCTTGGTTTGGCCCAGTTGAAGGCCTATTGATGGCTGCAGGGAACCTGATCTTCACCCCATATACATCGACACTTGCAGGCTTAACTAAGGCATGTTACATTTGCAGCCTCAGCCCTAGGATAGTTAACTTTTAGCACCTGGAGCTTGGGGATCGTTAAAGAGTGCTGAAGATTCAGACTGAGGATCTGCGGGGAGACTCTGCGTGCAGTGGAAGATTCCTCCCTTTCCCCCTCTTAAGGGGCCACAGTCCTGACAAAACAGCCCTTAAACATCCTGTTCAAAAATAGGGGTGAGCTAGGATTATAGCCGGTATCCTTTGCAAGGTGGCAGCATGGAGGAGGAAGGCTGTGCCCCACACCCTGCCCATTTTCATACCCATGCACCCGGGATCTGATTCCATCTCCTCCTCCCTTAAAAATAAATAGTGAAACAACAGGGCGGTGAAAACAAAAGCCAGAACAGAGGGTTTGCAAAGAGGAGTCCCAGCAGGAGAAAGCTCACCTGACTCTGCAGTGCCATCTGCTGACTGGCTGAGGAATTACAACATGGGGCCGCAGCCCCATCTCGACCCTTGTAGTAGGACTTGTAATGGCAGACAGAGGAAGGCTCCTCTCCCAGCATTGGGAAGCCAGGGCCCCCAGAAGGAGACAGCAGCAGTAGCCAAGTAATTATCCCCTTAGGCTCTCATCAGGGCCACAAACCCAACCACGTCTAGGGCCCCGCAGAGAGGGTCCACATGCGAGAGGGACCACAGGGAAGGGGGCCACCGACGGGCCCTGCTTTTTATCTTTGCCTTGGGCCCCACAAATTCTAAGGCCGGTGGCAGGCACCTGTCTCTAATTAACAGAGCTAAACGAGGATCAAAATGATCCTTGCCGGAATCTCGGAGAATCGAGAACTGTCAGCGAGATCTCAAGAAGATCTCGCCAACCGTTTGAAATCTTGCGGGATTCTTGAATATTTTTTTAACAACACTCTTGGGAAAGGGCCACGCATGTGACAAATGGCCGTTTTGTGGATGAGCAGAGCATTTTAATTTTAATTTTTTTTAGAATCTCATGAGAACGATGCCAAGAACGGCCAATTCTTGGTTCATTCTCGATCTCAAAAATCTCGTCGAGAGCCCGGTTTCCCAGTGAGACTTTTGAGATAAGTGAGATCTCGTTTCAGCCCTACTAACGAACGATTGTGCAGGGCCAGGAATGTCACTGTCACTACAGAAATACTTGATAATCATGAAAAGTTCTTTGTATCTGCTTGGCTGGAAATGTTTCGAAGTGGGTGCATTTTCCGGAGATGATATACCCCGCAGATATCCATTCCAAGTCGGCTAAGCCTTCCCATCTCTCTCCAAGCGACGCGCCCAGTCAGTAGATGAGAAGCACTCAAGAAAATGAAGACTGACTTTTATAAACCCAAGAGCTGCGTCGTCCTCTCTAGCCAAATGCCACTTTACCGGGGCGGCGATATTTCACGGCTTCGGCCAGACGCGTTGCTGAGCGTAAAATTTCATTCCCTGCCTCTGTGCTTCTGAAGCTTTATTCCAACGATGCTGTAACCTAGTCGCTTGGTTGCCGATACCGTAAACAGGAGAGAGGGCGCCTCGTCGGAACGGGGAGCTGCTTGCAGCACCATGCTTGCTTGGCGGGAGGCAGTTTCCTGGGGCAAGATCCTAATCATCGCGCCCGCTCTAGGAAGGACTGTGCAACAGAGTGGAAGGATTTTCCCTGAAAATGCCATCGAGGCCTCCATCCCGGCTTTCGCCCACAAGGCGCAGCGCCATATTGAGGAGGGTGGGGCAAAGGGACTCCGCGCCCCTTTCTGATGTAACCCCGCCCCTTTCAGAATGCTGTGACATCATGATACTCCGTGAGGTGGGGCCACTTCAGAGGAGAGTAAGGGGGGAGCACTGGGTGCCCTTGGTGACCCAGAAAAATTGGGTCTCTGCCTGGAGACTCTGGGTCTCTGCCAGGGCCAGTTTGCGCAAAATGGCCATCACCCTTAATCAAAATGGCAGTGGCCAAAATGACGTTACCGCCTTAAGGGCGGTGGCCATTTTTTGCACACATGTGCTCCAGAGCTGGGAGGACACCGCGGCGAGGGAGCTTGCCGGAGCCCCCACAGCAGCGGTGATTCAGCCAAGCCTTCCCTCCGAGGCCAGTAAGCACCACTCCAGAGGCCCAGGGGATGGGAGGGGGGATACGGATCCGAAACTGGGAGGGCCTAAATTATGGGTTCTTTTGGATTAACCCATGATGGCCTGTTCCGGGCAGTTACAGATTGATCTGAAACCGAAGTTTCCATCCCTACTTCAAAACCCACCCTCTCGTACTAGCTCTGTGTGTGTGTGTGTGTGTGTGTGTGCTTGCTCTCTCACTAGGTGTGTGTGCGCTTGCTCTCTTGCTAACTGTGTGCATGCACGCTTGCTCTCACTAGCTGTGTGTGTGTGTGTGTGTGCGCGATATGACAGGCCTTCCCACCAGGAGGCTGCGTTCGCTCGGCAGCCAGGCCTCAAGCATGAGCTCAGGACTGGGAAACTAGAGGGGGGGAGGGGGGGGAACCAGACAGGCAAGGGGTTACTCAGCCTACAGCTAGGGAAAGAGCAAGTGCAACCACACACACAGCTAGTGAGAGAGCAAGTGTGCATGCCCACACACACACACACACACAGAGTTAGCGAGAGAGCAAGCACACACACACACATCTAGTGAGAAAGCAAGCACACACACACACGCACAGAGCTAGTGACAGCAAGCGTGCACACACACACATCTATTAAGAAAGCAAGCACACACACACAGCTAGTGAGAGAGCAGGCACACACACACAGAGCTAGTGAGAGAGCAAGCACACACACACATCTATTAAGAAAGCAAGCACACACTCACAGCTAGTGAGAGAGCAAGTGTGCACACACACTCACAGCTAGTGAGAGAGCAAGTGTGCACACACACTCACAGCTAGTGAGAGAGCAAGCACACACACACAGAGCTAGTGAGAGCAAGCGATATCACTGACACGGGACAACGCTGCCTTTGGCCCAAGGCCTTTGTCTAAAGAACTCAGGGCTGGGGAGTGAGAGGCTGACTCTTAAGTGGTTGCTTCGAGGGGGAGGGAAGCTGTGCTCAGTCTCCCGGTACTAGCTCGGCACCAACTAACCGGCTAACCGAGTCACCGTCCGCTTGCTCACATCGATCCCGGCTTCTTTCTCTCCCCTGCGGTCGCTCGGATGCCGAGCCTGCTGCTGGCACACGACAGAAATCCTAATGAAGGCAGCTCCCCTTCCAGAGCCACTTGGCCAGCTGTTTAGAGCCGCCGCCTTCTCTCCACCTTGTTTGCCTTTCAAGGCAGCATCACCCCCCCCCCCCCACTGCCCTGGTCCCCACAGCTGAGCCCTGGGCCGTCCAGCCACTGCCCCGTTGAACTGAGATCAGAAACCCCTGGGGTAGGCCGGCCCCTGGCTTCTCCAAGGCCTGTGCTGGGGTGGAGGGCTCCAGGGCTATGGGGCAGCTGCTACCCCATCCTCCTCCTGATGGAGCCAAGGAGATAATACCAGCAGGGAATGGGGAAATATGGGGCCAGGTCCTCTCTTCTTGCAGCTAGCCTGTAAGGTCAGGAAAGCTGGCCCCAAGGCCAGCATCTTGTCCCATTGTTCTGGGACCGTGCATGCGGGGGTTTCTGAGACAGAGATGTGACCGCTCCTGGTTGCTCATCAGCTGAAATGATGCTATCAGTGGTTCTAGACAAAGCCCTACCTCGAAGGGCTGACAGTCTAGGAGAGAGAAGGAAGGAGAAGACAAGGGAAAGGTGAACACTGGGAGAGACGAGAGTACATTCATGAGGTTGAGAAGATGCAGGTGCACGTGCTTCACTGAGTTACAGGGAACTAGATTTCGAGGGATGGGGATGGAATTTCACTCCGGACCGGCCTTTTGACTCATGACCAGGGAAAGCTTGATGGAAGAGGTAGGTTTTCAGGAGGGATTTTAAAGTTGGGAGGGAGGGAGTTCCAGGCATCGGGGGCAGCAAGAGAGAAGGGGCAGAGATGTTTAGAGGAGGGAGGGGAGTCTCAAGCCGGCACGGTTGGAGGCAGGGAAGGAGTGAAGCGCCCGGGCAGTCCCTTTAATTCCACGTAGTCGCTCCCCCAGCCATACTTCCCAAGACGATTTCTGTGGACGACAGCCAAGCCTCCAATTAGTGGCTAGCCAAAATGTTTGATATCTTCGAAATCTTTGTTACTATAGCAAAACATTTGGTTTTAAAACAGACAAGATTTTAAAAAATAAAATAAAATTAAAAAATCCCCAGATTTTTCATGGTTTCCAAAACCATGCAAAAATGAATCCATTTTTGGTAGCCGAGAGCCAAAAAAATGTAATCATTGGCATGGGTAATGGAAGCCCCTGCCCCACTCCCAGGACAGATAGCATGGAGACTATGGGATTGTTATCAAGCTGAACAATTTCACTCAGGACTGGAAGCTCTCAAAACCCGCATTCACTTTGCACTGCCACTACTTTTGAAATTCGAAGAGGTCGTTTCTCTTTTCAGCCAGCTCCATTCATATACAGTGTGGATAGGTGGCTATTGTTGTTTTAATTCCTATTTGACAGATGTGGAAACTGAGGCAGAGGGTGGTGCAGGGACTTGCCCAAAGAAATAGCTGCCAGAAGTGCTCCTGGGTGAGCTGCTAGTCATGGGAACTGACTTGGGTACTTCTTGTTGCAGAAGACTGAACCTCTGCTATCTATTCTAAGTCAAAACACCTGCCTTTCTTAGGCTAGGTAAGTAGCAAGCCTAGTCACCACCACCAGAGGGGGACAGAATACTACAGCCTGTGTGTAGCCCAGCGCCACCACTAGAGGGGGACAGAGCGCCACAGCCTCTGTGTGGCCCAGCGCCACCACTAGAGGGGGACAGAGCGCCACAGCCTCTGTGTGGCCCAGCGTCACCACTAGAGGGGGACAGAGTGCCACAGCCTCTGCATAGCCCAGCACCACCACTAGAGGGGGACAGAGCACCACAGCCTCTGTGTGACCCAGTGCCGCCACTAGAGGGGGACACTGCATTTTGCATTTTCATCGAAAGGAGGGAAGGTCCGGAGCCAACTGGGTCAGCCTAGGTGCAGCCACTGATAATGCCCGCTCCAGAGTCGCCCCCCCCCCCGAGGGTACCTGGGGAACCTCCAGGAAGGTGCTCTGGATGACCGCAAGGGCCGCTCGAGGTCCCGGGGAGTGAGGCGGTCGTGCAGGCAGGTGGAGGCCGGACTGTTCAGGGCTTTATAGGTCAAAACCAACCCCTTGAATCGGGCCTGGAAGACTCTAGGCAGCCAGTGCAGAGAACGGAGCACCGGTGTGATGTGCTCCCGGCGACCCGCTCCTGTAAGGAGGCGGGTCGCCACTTTCTGAACCCGCTGCAGTCGCTGGACTGTCACCATGGGTAGCCCCGCACAGAGCGCATTACAATAGTCTGAAATTAGGTTCCGAAATTTCCCCAACCGCTGTTCCACCCTCTCTTTCAAGCTGAGAACCAAAGGCAGAAAAACTGGGAATCTCTCCCATCTCTAGAGGCTGCTGCCTCAGATTTACAGGGGAAAGGCGACAAACAATGTCAGGATTTTTCTCTCCCCCGCTTCTTTTCCTGATCCAAATGGATTTGGACTCCTGGTTCATTCATTTCAGCAGGGTTTTGTCAGAATAAATAGGATTTTCTTGTGGGGGAGGGGGTATGGAAAGAGACAAGAGAAGCAGGGTGGGGACAAGAGCCGATTAGCATTTCTAATTATAACTGCAGCACCCAGCAACATCAGCCCCGTCAAGCAGTCAGAGACAGCTGATGGTATTGTGTACAGCCAGCTGTGACTTAGATGCAGGAAGGAAGCAAGCCTGATTTCCCCCCCCCCCCCCCCAACTCACCAAACTATGCAGGAAAAATAAGCCTTTGGCTGCTCCTAAGCAAAGCTACGGAAAGGAGAATTTCAGACAGACCTGCAGCTGGAAGGGGGCTCTGCTCTCATCTTGCCAGGCAGATAAGCAGCCAAAATGGGGGGTTTGTTTCACACGAGTCGGGCTGCCTGCTCTTCTCATTCAAACCGAGGTGTCGGGAGAACAGCTTAGGTCCCCTGGAGAACCATGGTTAAACTCTTGACTGCAGCTCATCTCAAATTGCTTTCTCTTCAAGCTAGGATTTTATGGATAAGAAGTCATACATATGGATAGCCCCTACACAGGATGTATGACAATTCCCCCCACCTCCAGTAGTGGCGCTGGGCCGCACAGAGGCTGTGGCGCTCTGTCCCCCTCTAGTGGTGGCGCTGGTCCGCACAGAGGCTGTGGCGCTCTGTCCCCCTCTAGTGGTGGCGTTGGGCAGCACAGAGGCTGTGGCGCTCTGTCCCCCTCTAGTGGTGGCACTGGGAGATGTAGCGCTCTGTTCCCCCTCTAGTGGTGGCACTGGGCCACACAAAGGCTGTGGCACTCTGTCCCCCTTTAGTGGTGGCGCTCGGCCACCACTAGAAGGGGAGAAGACTCCCTCCAGACTGCTAGAAGGGGTCACCCATCAAGGGACTCTCATTGCAGGTTGCTGTGATCTTACAATGCATCTTACAATCGCTCTTCTGAGTTGTACAGATCGCCCATTCAACCGAGCAATGGGAGGGGGTGGGGGGAGATTAATCCAGAAGAGGCGATCCAGAAACACAGTTAATGTGTTTGTGGAAGATGATTTATCCAGAAGAGGTGATCATGAGATTATATATGGCTCTGACTCTTTCCCTTCAAACATGCCGCAGTCTCTCCTATTCTCAAAAAGTCCACTCTTGACGCCTCTGACCTTTCTAGCTATCGTCCTGTCTCACTCCTTCCTTTTGCTTCCAAGCTGCTTGAATGTGTTGTCTACTCCCGCTGCCTTGACTTTCTATCTTCCAATTCCTCCCTTGACCCCTTTCAATCTGGCTTCCGCCCCCTTCACTCTACTGAAACTGCTCTCGCTAAGATCACCAACTGTCTCTTATACACATCTAGATGTGTATAAGAGACAGCCTTATATGTATACAGCCTCCATTAAATCTCAGTACTCATAGTGGCTCTTTAGAGCTACCCTTAAGCTCTGTGTGGCAGAGTGGGATCACGGAGACAGGAAAGGAGCCAAAATGGCTGACAAGCCTTAAGGTGGCCGCTGGCAGGAAGCCAGTGTGGTTGGGGCGTGGCTCTTCCTATAAAAAGGAAGTGGGTGAACTCGGGAGGTGCTGAGTTCAAGGTGAGTGGGCCCTGAGTTGGGAGAGAATTGCCTGGAGAAGGGCAATGAGGTAAGCAACTGGGAGTTCTTGTGGGGGACCTGGCTGAGAGCTGGTAGGTACCCCTGAGAGGGGATATACGGACTTCGGGGAAGAGCTGAGAACTCTTGGGTTATATGGANGTCACCATCCTGCCTGTCCCCCAAGCCCATAGCCTAGGCTTCATCTTTGACTCACCACTTTCTTTTAAACCCTACATTGACTCTGTTGCTAAACCTTTCGCTTCTCCCTCCATAACATTGCTAAGATTCGCCCTTTTCTCTCTGTCTCATCTGCCAAAACCCTTGTTCATGCTCTGGTCATCTCTCGCCTCAATTACTGTAACCTCCTTCTCACTGGCCTTCCCCGGTCTCACCTTTCTCCCCTCATCTCTGTGTCTGTGTCTAACATTGGAACACAAGCAACAAGGGCTCTCAAGCTCTTGCGAACCCAGAGATTAAAGAGTCTGTAAATGGGAAGGATCGGGCCCTTGGGTGACAAAGGGGTTGTCCCTGTGGCAGGCTTGAATCAGCCAGAGAGAAAAACTGATTCAAGTGGGTTGTACGCGAGGGAAACAGTCACTCAAACCCGGTAAAGTGGGTGTGTGGCCCTCCAACCCATGACAGTGGCACCCAACGAGAAGGGTCAAGCTCAGTTTGTGAACCAATGTAGGGAAAGTAGAGGAGGATAGCCAGGCAACTGGAATCCTCTGAGGCCCGGGACACTGGGCATGCACAACCTTCCTCAAAATGGCATCAGCACCATCTTTGAAAAGAGCAGACAGTTCAAGTGCATCGGTCATTTTGTGCATGCGCAGCCACCCTTTTCCAACATGACCTCAAGCTGCTGGCTCCATTTTGGAAAAGGGTTGCATGCGTGCAGAATGGTCCAATGGCCATTTCGCACATGCGCAGGGATTTTTTAAAAATGTTTTAATTTTTTTTTAATGAACTAAAATGAAAAAACAAACAAACAACAGCAAAACCAAAAAATAGTAGGGGACGTTTATGGAAACCTGCGAAAACTAAAATTAACGAGGTGCCTACTGCACACCCCTAGTATGTGGTTACTCAAAAATACCGGGAATTTCTGTTTTCAAGTTGCCGATTTACCATTTTCTGATTGGAATTGGGGACGGAAACTTGGAAACATTGGGATGGTAAATCAGAAATCCAATACCGGAAGTTGGAAATCCAGTACCCAAAGTCAGAAAACCGGGATGAAAAAACAGTTATTTGATCAATTGGGATCAGGTGCTAATTGGATACCCATTACTAGTCCCTGAAATTATTGGGGTGGAATCGAGTACTGCAATTTCACTGAGTAGTTCAGCTGTATTCTTTAGCACAGGAGTTTCAAGGGGTCAACCAAGGGTGCCAATGGAATGTTCATCAGGAGGGGTGGGGCCATTTTGGAAAAGGGGGTGGGGCAAAGGGAAGGCCACACCCACTTTCTGGTGCCACTCCCCTCTTGCAGAGCGACATGATGACATCAAAGCACTCCCTAGTGACAGGAAGTGCACATCAGGAAGGGGGTTGGACAATCCCTTGGAAATCCTGAGTCTCTGGATGCCTCTGGCTGACCCAGATAAATGGAAGTTTCCTCCAGAGCCTGGAGAGTCTGGGTTAAAACCCAGAGAGGTGGCGAGTCTATTGGAAACCTGACATTATGAAATTTGGCAGCTGTATGCACCTGGTGTGAGCTTTCCACCTGGGGTGAAATTGCACCGCGAGTGAAAATCCGCCTCTCCGTGCCAAGCTGGAGCTTGCGCGCACATCTGCCATCTTCAGAACCCCCACGCCGGCGGAACAGATGTTTAAAACAGCAGAGGGAGGGTGGGATTCCATGTTGGGTGCTCGGAGGAGGAAGGAGCAGCAATTTGTCAGGGCGTTCTTAAGAGACACTGGAGTCATCTTCACCGCAGGAATCTTTCTTGAAACCCCCGCTGATTAACATGTACCAGTTTCTTTGTCCGCTGGTAATTTTAGACGAGGGCTGGGAAAAAAATCAGCAGTAGGCCCCCTCGGGAAATGCCAACGTGGGGCCCCTCCCTGCAACCCTGGTTTGCCCATTAGGGAAAAATGACTGTAATTCAGGGGCGTAGCAGTGGCAGGCCCTGGGCTCATATCCTGATGATGGGTCCTCCTAAGGCCAGGCAAGGTCTTCCTAAGTGACAGTCAATCGAAGAGTCCAGGCCAGCCTGGCCATCCCCGCCACAAAGTTGGTGATAATGGCACCTACCCCGTCCCCCTCGGGTGTGCCGGTCCTGCTTTCCTCCCCGGAGATCTCTGAGAAGCTGGTACCGTCCCTACCCCGGCCCCACTGTGATTTACTGGAGACGAGTGTGTGATCCAGCAATAGATCACAGTCTACCTCTTGGATGCCCCTGGATTAGATAGAATGGTGTATACATGGGGATGAAGGCTAGATAAGTTAAATAAGGGGGTACAGGGTGGATGGGGTGCACGGGAACTGATGGACAGACATAGCACGTATGGGGGAGGGACAGAGGGTAAAAACAGATGGGATGTTTGTCATACTCCCGGCCATCCCCGGGCTGTGCCGGACGGCTCCTGACCCCAGTGCTCCGGCCTGACCTTAGCTGTGTCAGTCAGGATTTTCCACCGGCCCGGGGAGCAATCCTGCCGGCCAAACCTGTGTCTTTACACAGACAGATGGGAAGGGACACGGGACAGACAGACAGATACGATTAGAGAGAGAGCTGCTCCTGGCTGGCAGAGCCAATGACGCACAATCACACTTGCAAAAATTTTATTATGCCCGCGATTGGATTAATTAATCATCCAGCAATAACTGCTCTTTAGGCATTTCGACAATCAATACTAATCACCTAATTACTTGGCATATTGCTGCTCCGGAAAGGCTGCTTGCTCCTAATTAGATTCTCTGGACAATCCACACACACACACACACGCACCCCCGCTTCCCTGACTATCACGTGGCCTGGATGGGAATGAGCGGTGTTCTGAGGTCTCCTCCAGTGAGGGGTCACTGCTTGGTTTCCTGCTCTGAGCAGCCGGGCTTGCGGAGAGAGGATGATTTTTGCCTGTCGGAGCCGAGGGATGCCCTGGCAATCAAGCTTTTCAAGCGCATCCGTCTCCAGCAGCAGCAGGAGAGAGTCTTCTGACAGCTAACAGGGAGGAGGGGAAGATGGTGAGGCAGAGAGTTGTCAGGCTGGTTTGCCTCCTAACCGTTCCTATTTCAGAGGGACAAGCCCTCTTTGGGTGCTGAATCCCACTGTCTCTCTTTCAAAAGAAAGACACAAAAAGACCAGTGTTCAGGCCTCCCTGGTGGCCTCCCAGGAAAAGCCCTCGAGGAGACAAGGGGCTCAGGGAGAGGATGGAATGACAAGAAATTAAGTGGCAGGAGAAGCAGGGTCTCTCCCTCTTTGTGCCTTTGGAATGCTGGGAGGGGTGTGTGTGTCTAAGTGCGGAGGGAGGGGCTTGTTGACTGAGGGGCGGAGCGTATTGCCTGAGGGGTGGAGCTTGCCCCTTTTTGTCCACTCAAAATGTTGGGAGGTCTGGGGGTGTAATCCCAGAATCCTCTCTCCTGGCTTTGGAATTCTTCCCATCATCGGGTAAAAAAACAAACCAACCAGACGTGCAGCTGGCTGGACTTTTCCCCAGGCCACCCTGTGGAAAATCCTGGGTGACACGAGACCGGTTGAAAACTCATGTCCGTGGCTGGGGAGACATCCCGCCGCCTGCATGGCCTGGCTAGGGCCAGGAGTAGGGTGGCCAGACTTCCCCTTTAAAAGAGGACGCGTATGAAAAATTCATGGTGCGGGGCTGCACTAGAACCAATGCAATTTTTGGAGTCCTGAGCCTTTGGGGACAGGTGGGTTAAAAATACAGCTAACTCGCTAACTAACTGAACGAACTAAGAGCCTGCCAAAATGGTGGCACCAGCCACGTCGAAATAAAGAAGCCAGAATAACTGCCACGGGTCTCTGATAAAACAGGAATCAAAAAGATCATGGTTGATCTTCATTTTGTCGGACCTGTATCACATTGGGTGAATCTGTCAAGATGTGGGATTCGCTGGGAAGGGGGAAATCAATTTCATCCCTAGCGCTTTGCTGTCTGCAAAGCACGATGCACAAATGTGGTGTTTTGCCTGCGCGTAAATCCTCGTTCTGAATGGAAATTAGAGACAGGAAGGATCTATTAGGCCTCAGCAAGTTTGGTCCCTAAAGGACTTAATGAGGTTAAGGAAATCCTCAACAGTCACAGAACTCTCTCTCTCTCTCTCTCTCACACACACAGCTCCAGGCAGGCCTGTCAAGAGGGGGTGGAAATGGGGGTACAATTATACTGCCCCCCCAAGCTCAGTCCCCCCCCACCCCCCTCCATAAGAATTACATTAAAATCTGATGGGTCAAATAATAGCGGCAAGCCACAGATGTGTAAGTCAAGTCCCAGCACAGTCTCCAAAAACTGATTTCAAAATTGATGACAGGGTGTGGTGGAAACTGCTCTCTCCCCATGCCCCGTTGCCAGGATGTACTGAACCCTCCAATTCCCCTCACTGGACCTGGGTCCAGAAACATCCCAAGACACCTGCTGAAACCCCCTGGAGTTTCATCTTTACCAGCACAAACCCCCCGCCCAAAATAAAAGTCCCCTCGCCCCCCCCCCAAACCCACCGCCTTTTATTTTGAAGCGGGGATTTAAAGCAAGAAAACCAGCCACCTCTTTGGCAAATCAGACAGGAGAGGAGAGAGAGGGTGAAAACAGACATGACGCTAACCACCCTTTAACCACCCTTGGTGGTTATTTATGCATGTTGCAGGGCTGTATTGGTGCCCTGTGCAGCCCTGCAACATGCATAAATGACCACCAAGGGTGGTTAGCGTCATGTCTGTTTTCACCCAGAGATGCTGAGGAGAAAGAGCAGCAACAGGGGGGGAAGAGGAAGGAGAAGCGGGGAATAAATGGAGATGAGGGTGGGTAGGCTTGCTACCCACCCATGCATATCCCCCCCCCCCCGCCACTTATGTGAAATACATGTCGCAGGGCCCCCTGCAACATGTATTTTACATAAGTGGCCTGGAAAACAATATATATAGATAGGTGGCAAGCCTAACGGGTGAGGGGATGGAACGGAACTCCCCCCCCCCAGCCTCCTTTCCTATCGGCTGTCAGAAAACTCCCTTCTCTGCCTTCCCCTTTAATTGCAGCTCTGAAGCAGGGGAGGGAGGAGGCTGCTGCTCTCCTTGCAGACCCCGGGCTCGGCAGCAGCAGCAGCATCTCCCCCTCCTCCGCCCCTCGCAAGGATGCAGCAGCCGCTGCTCTACTCCCGGCTCCCTGATGCTTGATCCCCGGGGCCCAGCTGGGGCTCCCGGCTGATCTCCTCCCCATGCAGCTGGCAGCCGGGGCTGGGGCGGGCATGCATCCCCCAGCCGCGCTGGGGAGGGAGCGGTGCTCGGGCTCCCTCTCTCCAATGCAGCAGCAGCAGAGCAGGAGGGCTCGCAGCCTGTAGCTGAGAGGAGGAGGGGGGGTCAAGGCAAGCCGAGGATCCAGCCTTGGGAGGGGGCTGCAAGAGCCAGGCAAGGGCGGGGAGGAGAGAGAGGAGACCCCCTTCCCCCTCCATGGGCTGCAGCCGGAGCTTACTCACGCACTGAAGAAGCGGGGAGAGAGGCACCGCTTTGCTGTTCCAGCCTTGGTCTCTCCGAGCCCCGAGAGCAGCATGAGAAGGTTCCGGAGGTTGATCCACATGGTCCTTTTTTGCCCTTTCTCCAAGGGCTTGCAGGTAAGAAGCGGATCCGTCTGTTGTGAAATCCAGGGGTGGAGTAACCTCTCCCGTTTGGGTCTGGGGGTGCAGGGGCCACTCCCTGCTTGATCCCCCCCAAGAGTCCCCAAATTTAAGAGGGGAGGGTACAGCTCCCTGCTGTGTTCCCAAACTCAGAGGAAACCCCCCCCCCCCCCAATCCTCTGTATGTTCATGCCCCTGGGAGAGAGGAATTTTTTTTGGGGGGGGGGAGCCAGCTCCCCCCATCGCATTTGGGGTGCACTCTGTGTTTTGGGGGGCGGGGAGAAGGGGATGAACCTTTATAAACAATACTCGTATTTATTTTTGATTTATTCTTTGACGTTCAGGTTGTCTGTCTCTCTGCTTGGCCCTGGGGCCGGGGAGGGGGGATTTCAGTCTCCAAAAGAGAGGGGAGGAGTGTGGGGGGAGGCAGGATACAAAATCCCAGCAGGGGATTGAAAGGAGGAGGCGGTGGTGATGGGGGGGAATTTACAAGCTAGTCAATTTCCACTGCATCCTGCTTGGCTTCTCCCTGGGTTGTCTTATTTCAAACACCTCAATTTCCCTGCCCACCCTCCCTTTTTCTTTCTCTTTCTTTCTCTCTCTTTTGTGTGTGTGTGTGTGCTTAGCATAACACGGGTGGGGTGACGGGGTGATGAATGAAGGAGAAATACAGATGGAAAATGATTGTGCTTGCTAGATGCACAAAGTCCTGCCAAGGAATCTCTGAACCATCCCTTCTTGCAAACTTCAAATTTCCTGCTGGTTCCTCAGACAAAACTTGCAGGAAAATCCCTCCCCCAGCGTCCGAGAGCGATGTCTTGCTGCGGTCTTTTGTTTTCCCCTTCTGGCTCTGGGATGTCCTTGTCTCAGGCTGATTATTTTTCACAATTGTTTTGTGGAGAAGAACAGCAGCCCTCTTGGCTAATAGGCCTCCAATCCCTGCCATGAACGAGGTCTCCGATCTGCATAGGGAAAAGCAACTAGATTCTGGAAATCCGTGTTGACCTTTTCCATTGATGGAATTGAAGTGGGACTTTAATCCACTGATTTGCCATGAGACCTTTTAATGACTGTCTTTATTTATTTATTTATTAATCCCCCTTCCCCCCCCCCCCCTTGATTTAAAAACAACAACCAAACACCCGATCGCGAGGATTATTCTGCATCCAGCAAAGATGGACCGTAGGCACGGCCTATTACGTAACTTGAACTTTAAAGCACGAACCTCTTTTTGGACTGAGGCCACCTTCCCTCTGGTACGAGAGAGCCAGTCAATAAATCAGCCCTCCCATAAATAAATGAACAAGCCAATGCAGTAGTGTACCCATCAAGAATGATTACTTTTTTTTCCTCTTGGCACACACACGTAACTGCCTGGATGAAGGCAGGGCAGGGGGGAAGGGTTTTCTAGAGAGGAGGAGGCTTGGGCTGCAGAAATGAGTGTCTCCTGAAATAACCTCACAGCTTTCAGAGTGGCACAGGAAAAAGAACCAAGGACCCCACATGATTCATGGGATTGCAAGGAGAGAGATGAGAATTTGGCGGAAAGCTGTCTGTTGTTTGGTTTGCGAGGCCCAAGCTGGGAGCGAAAGCTCCTGATCTATGAATATTCGAGCAGCAACCGTCCTGTTGAATCAAGCAGTGACGCTGGTCGTTTTCAGCTGAAGGGAAAGCCGGAATTTCTCTGTGCAACGTTCGGCTGGTTAGAGAACGGGCAGGGTTGTTTTTTTGTGGGGGGTGGGGGCAGAAACGCACACACGCACGCACACAAAACCAAAAGGCCCAACATGCCACTCCAGAGCAAAGGTCTGATCATCTTCCCCCACCCACCTGCTGCCCTCTCAACCCTTCCATAGAGAGACCGTAGCGCTGAAACGGGGAGCACCTTTGCTACCCATGGCTACAATTTAGAATAATCTGCTGGGTTCCAGATTGGTACCCGAATACCTAGTCAGGCGCTTGATTTACCTGAAAATATTGGGGACTACTTCTGCCCTGCATTACACAAGGGATCACCTCCCCATCTCTTAAGGAGATGACTCATTATTCTATCTCCTTCCTATTTAACATACGGGACCCCTGCAGAGTGCGACAAATGTATTACCAACATATCAATGGTTTAATCACTCAGTTCACTAATCACTCTATATCTTGCCACTCGAATTCAGTCCAATTCTCTTCATTAATACTTGTGAACTTATTAAATTATAATAAACAGGTATGCCAGATTAGAATGGCCAATCAAATTGGAACAAACAATCAAATAAACCTATTAAGCCTATTCTGCACTGTTGAGGAGGCGAAACACGCAGACCCATGTCAAATTCTAGGCTTGGTCGTCAAAATTCCTTCTCGGCTCCCTAAAGGCCACCGGTTAAAAAGCACAGTGCTAGAGGGAGGGCTGGGTGGGGCTGATTTTTTTGACCTGCCACCCTGATAATGGGGCGGTTTCTCCCGCGCTCAGGAGACAGGAACCCCTCCGAAAAGGGGCGGAGCTCCAGGTCCCGTGCAGCCCGCTTGAGCGACTGCGTCAGCGGGATGGTTGCTAGGCAACCATTCAAACACGCGGGGAGGTCTTCTAACAGGCCTCCCCGCCGTGGCCCCTCCTCTGCGTCTCCTCAGGGCACGGGGCCGCAGCAATTGTCCCGTCGCCGCCATTTGGTGGCGAAGGGAACTTTTCCCTGTAGAGAATGTTATGAGCAAGCTTGCTTACCAGTTCCCCATGGCTTTTGCCCAGAGAGGGTGGCGCCATCTTGACAGTGGTGGGTCAAATTCTGTTGTAACCCCACCCCTTCTGTTGTGCCATGATGACATCATGACACTCAATAGGGGTGGGGCCACATTGAAAAGGGGGCAGGAAAACCTCTGGGCCCCCCCTTCTGGATGTGGCCACCTGCTGCCCCCCCCCCCCAATTTCTCTGGGCACTCCTGGCTGATTTGGGGGAAAGTTGGGGCTTCCTCAGAGCTGAAAGTGGTGCCTAATTTGTTGCCAGCGGGTAATAACTGCATTTTGGGGTACCTTTTTCGGGCAGCCGAATCAGTACCTGAAAACTGTTCGCGTGCTCAGAAAACGGAAATTTCAGTTTCCGTCCCCCCCACCCCCAGTATCCAAAATTACCCCCCTTAAAAAAAACTGAAATAACCCCCAAATTTCCCTAAATCTTGAACCAGCATTTTAGTATCCCGGTTTGTTGCTATTTTGACATTTTGGTATTTTGAACACCTGAAGTTCTTGGTTTGTTTTGAGAGCCTAAAATTAGGGCTGATGCGGCAGCAGCTTTTACCGCGCCGCGATTCCGTTCCGCCATTTCGGAACTGCCCGCGCCACACCGCGACTTTTCTGTGGATATTCCGCTAATTCCGCCGGAATTCTGCAAATCGCGGAATTGCGGCAAAATTGCGAAAAAATTGCGGAAATCGCGGAAAACCGCTATTCCGCTATTTTATGGCGCTGGCGGAATTGCGGAAATAGAAAAAATGTCATGTTTACACGATTCCACTAAGTTGCGGAATTAAATAAGCGGAACCGCGGAATGAAAGCCTCTGCCATGCCGTTCCACTAATTGCGGAAACACTGTTTCCGCTGGAAATAGCTACCGCTGCGATAGTCCGCTACAGCCCTACCTAAAATTGGATGGGTATGCCGGTTTTAGCGGGTACTTGTTACAACTCTTCCCCAGAGTCTCTGGTTCAAAACGCAGAGACGTGGTAAGCCCCTCGGTCTCTCTTACATCAAGCACGGCATTATGACCAGGGCTGTGTTTTCCCCGTTGGCATCAATGGGGGAAACTCAAGACACACATGTCCCTGGTTACGAGGTCTATCTTGATGGGCCTGTATGACCAGTTCTCCGGGCTCAGCCACCACCACTGCGCTTTCCCCTGAAAGACCCTCTTGCAACAACCCACATTTGATACCCACCTTTGCCATGACTCTGTAGCGGACGGCTGCTTGTCGTGCTGACTGGAATGATCTCCTTACCACCTTGTGTTTGTCCCATCTGTTCCTTGCGTCCACCTGGTGCCTCTTGTCTTCTGCGTCGATTGTAACCCATGTGGCAGGGACTGCCGTAGAGTGATAGGACTGTCAAGTTGGGAGGGACTTCGTGGACCATCTGGTTCAACACCCTCCATCCAGCCTTTTCTTGAACACGTCCAGGGAAGGAGATTCCACCACCTCTCTAGACAGCTTGTTCCGCTGCTGAAGTGGTTCTCACAGCTAGGATGTTTCCCCTAATATTTCATTACAGGTTTGCACGGTGGTGGGACAGAGCCCTCTGGGGACCTGCTCTGTGAGCAGGAGGGTGCGGGATAAAAGTGAAATAAATAAATATAAATTAGGGCTGAAAGTCGATCTTGTTGTTTTCTTGATTCTTGTCGAGAGTCAAGATTCTCATCTCGATTTTTGTGAGAATCGAGAAAAGCCCCCGTTCTTGACCCTTTCTCAATCAAGATTTTTTTCTTGATTTACTTACCGGGGCCATGTGTGTGCTGCGTCCCATGCCAAGTCTTGCGTCCCCTGTCTGTCTGTCTGTCTGTTGTTTCTCTCACCCTCTTCTTTCCTGCAGCCACCAACTCCACACTGGGGGAAAAAACAAGAAGGTAGGGAAAATAGTGGGGCCTGTGGTAGTCACCCCAGGTTGCCCTGTGGTAAGGCCAGCCCCGATTATCCCCAATGACTCTGTGTGTAGGGCTTCACCATAGAGCTGCTTGCTTGAAACCTTCCCAGCCACCACCCTTCCTTGCTCCCCCTTACAGATTGAAAGAAACAGGACAAATCGTCACGTGGGCTAACAGTCAGTCACTGGAAAGCAGCCAAGTTGATGGGGACGGGTTATTTGGCTGGGTTTTGTCGAAGCTCACGTTCTCCAGTTAGGTCTGGTCTACTGTTAAGAGGAGTTGCCACCTCCCTCCGGGAAGAAGAAGCCCAGAGGGTGAAGAGACCATGGAAGGGGCAAGGTGGTCCAGTCCCTTTCTGATATAATCCCATCTCTTGTGGGATGTGGTGAGGTCACGGTTCTCCCCAGTGGGGCAGAACAAAGGGACGGTCAGTCACATCCCCTTTCAGACGTAACCCCACCCTCGTGGAATGTCATGCTATCCATGGTGTTTCAGGGGGTGGAGTCGCATCCGACAGGGAGCAGGGAAGGCCCTATGGGTAGAGGCGGCCAGATATGCATATTTTAGAGGACAAGTATGAGAAATACGTGGTGGTGCCACTGCAGCCCTGCAACCTGTATTTCTCATATCTGGCCACCCTATCTATTGGCTGCCCTATAAACCCTCAATTCTTCAGGTTAGCCACGGGCAGGCAGGCACCCCTAGTTGATCCAGAGAAATCAAAGGACGCCCAGAAACTCTGAGACTCTCTGGGTGAAATATGCAGTGGTGGCTGCCTCATCATAAAGTCTTGTCCTGGCAAGTTAATTTCCTAGCTTAGTTCTTTTAGTCAAGCTTGCATCGCTCGCTGAAGATTGTTTTGAGTCTGTCCCGCTGTCCGTAGAGCAAGTACGGGTGTAATGACATGTGGGTGGTTACTGCAACGTTCCATCATGCTGGTCTGGCGCTGGGTCTGGAGCCCATTTTGGGTAAGGCTGCTACACGATGCGTCCTCGGCCTTTTTCCAAGGACGCATCGCATGGCAACCAGCTGCTTCTCCCACCGTGTGGCGGGGGAAACATCTGGCGGCCCCTGACCACAAGATGCACCACGTCGCATGGCCCGGCTGCCCAGAGTGGGTTACGGCTGCTCAAAGAGCAGGTAGCCTGCCCAAGGCGTCTTGTGTGGCCGCACCCAGGCTCTCTCTAAACTGGCAAAGCTTCTGCAAGGCTTAGCTTGTGCTCCCTGCAGGGGGGGCATGAGAAAACCCAGCACAGTCAAAACCGGGTGGGTCCACAGACTTTTGAATGCTGGTCTCAGGCTAATTTGCCCATGCGCATGCTAAGTCCAGAGCGGCTTCTAAAACAGAGGTGGGGGACCCTTTCTCTCCCGAAAGCCGCTTTGAAAACAAGTACAAGTTCTGAGGGCCGGAGGAGGGGACAGATCAGGGGCGGGGAACCTTTTCCCTTCCAGAGGCCATTTTGAAAATGTACGCGCTCTGAGGGCTGAGTAGAAGCAGGCGGCGAGGGTGCGCTCAGAAAGAGGAGAGACCAGATCATGGATCTGTCCCCTCTCCTTGTGTGCACGCCCCTCCTCTCTGCTCCATTACCCTGAGCTCAGAGTGGCCTGGTGGTGGAAACCTGATCTAGGGGCCAGATCCAGGAACCGGGCAGGGGTCATATAAAACTCTGGGCCACATTTGGCCCTTGGGCATGAGAGTCTCCACTCCTGGTCCAGATCATGGATCTGTCCCCTGTCACTGAGTGGATGCCTTTCTTCGAGCTCACTCTTTCAGTGCTTGCGGGTGGAAGCTGGATCCAGGCATCCAAGTAGCTTGAAAGGAACTAAATGAAAACTAGCCCCGGGTCGCATTTTGACCCCTGGGCATGAGGTTCCCGGTGCCTGCTCTGAGATAATTCCCCATCTGCTCTGCCACCAAACACAACACATGTTCAACAGTTTTGTCCTTGTTTTCCTCCCACACCATCCTGCTCTCCTCTCCTGGAGGGAAAAGAAAAAAACGAACCCGTGATGCATCAGAAGGGAGAGTTAGACAGGCATAAGAATTGTTGTCAAGCTATGGAGAAGCTGCAGCATCTTGAAGACAAACTCCAGCCAAAAATCTACCTTGTTGCAAAGGGGAGGCGCTCTGGAGAGCAGCCGGAAGGCTGGGTATTTAAGCTGTGTCTGCTGAGCAGAGATGAACTGTAGCTGCCAATGGAACATGCTGCTAATATTCTAGAAGGGTTTCCAGTTTGAGGTGGCAAAGGCTCTGCGTTGGGACCCGTGGGCAGGGACCTGAGTTGACTGCGTTGCTGCAATTTGCAGTGATTTTTGCAGAATCAGCCAATCCTCGCAGTGCCAAGCTGAAATCGCAGTGACAGGCTGATGGGAGCAGTCTGCAGGATCTTGAAATCCTGGCTCAGGCATAAACGTGTCGCCTGACCCCAAACTGAAACTGCTGCTGCAGCTGCCGTCTGTCCGGGAGGTGTGACCATGGCCTGAGGGTAAATAGGCCCCTGGGAGATGAATTGGGGGTGGGTGGGGTCTGAAGGCCCTATGTTTGGGTGAGGGAGGTCGGGGGTTTTAATATGAGGTGGGAATTCTGGGGGCGCTGAAATTCCAGAGGATTTGAGTCGTGTTTGATTAGCAAAGTTGTGATTCTATGTCAAACCTGTTGCAAAATTGCTTCCCAGCATGCATCGTTATGCAAATCAAGCTAATTATGCAAATATTAACGCTCGCAGTGAATTTGCAGAATTTGGCTTCACTAGTTGCAGAATTTAAGATTTTTTGGTGCAGTGAACTCGGGTCCCTGGCCTGGAGGCCCATGTGCTCCCTGGTCCAACCACATCACCTACAACCAGGAGAGAGGGGTGAGGGTCTCTTCTGCACCAGAGTCTATTCCAACCTAGCTATACTCCAGCAATCCGTTGGAGAAATAGGTTGTTATAAAAGGGTTCATTTGCCAGTGGGTTGGACTTGCACCTGTGAGACCAGGGTAGTCTTTATTTCGCTTTTGCGTGGACAAATTATCCTGACACCAGTATTCCCGCCCAGTATACCGCAAGGGCAAGGTTACGGCAGAAAGGGGATGTGACCGTCCCTTTGCTCTGCCCCACTGTGGAGAATTGTGACCTCACAACAGAAAGGGACTTGACGGCCTTGCCCCTTCCATGGTCTCTGGGCTTCTTCTTCCCCGAGGGAGGTGGCAACCCCACTTAACAGGAGACCAGACCTAACTGGAGAACGTGAGCTTCGATGAAGCCTGACCAAGTAACCCGTAGGCTATAGGGATGGGCGAACGCGGTACGGAAGTTTGGAGTTCGGACCGAATTCAGTCTGTTTGGTTGACCAAACCGAACTTGAATTCCAAACCGAACCGAATTTCCGAACTCCGTTCTGTTCGCCCATCCCTAGTGGCAACACATACCAAAAAACCTGGTTTTGAATGGCCAAACTTGGTTCAGAAGTTCGGAATTCGACCGAACTTGGTCTGTTCAGTCGACCAAACTGAACTGCCGAACCAGACTCAAATTTCAAACCGAACCGAACCGAACCGAACCGAACCGAATTTCCGAACTCTGTTCTGTTCGCCCATCCCTAGTAGGCTAACTGTCCCCGCCAACTTGGCTGCTTTCCAGTGACTTCCTCCTCTGACAAATATTTGTCACGATGAATATTTCCATCAGAACTGCCCTTTTTGTTTCTGTTCACGGAGGGGACACCCTATGAAATTAGGGGCAGCAGGTTTAGAGCAAACAAAAGGAAGGACCTTTTCACTAAAATGCGCAGTTAACTTGTGGAACTTGTTGCCATAGGATGTTGCAAAGGCCAGTAGTGTAACTGGGATTGAATACGTTTTTAGAGGAGAAGTCTATAAACGATTATTGGTCGACTTGGTTGGGGGATGTGACCTTTGATTGTTGGGAGCTGGTTAGTGAACAGCAGGGAATGGATCACTCCATTCTGATCTCTTGGGTACTTCAGTGAAGCAACCGAGAATGGCCACTGTTGGAGACAAAATTCTGGGCTAGATGGACCATTGGTCTGACCCAGTAGGGCACTTCTTACGTTTGGAGGATAAAAATAATAGCCACTGTTATTAAAAAAGGACTGGATAAGTTCTTAGAGAGTAGCCATTAATGGCTATTAACCAAGTAGCTTACGGGATGAACTTCTTACTGTTGGGAGTGAACAATGGGGAATGGATTGTCCATTGGGACAGTTCTTCTCCCATGTGATCGAGATTGGTCACTGTTGGAGGATAGGATGCTGGGATTGATGGACCATTGATCTGACTCAGTAAGGCACTAATGTTCTTTTGTTCGTTACTGTTTTGATGGATGTCCTTTCCCGATATTTTGTCTTGGTATTTTGGTTCAGTTGACAACAATAGCATTATTGCACACACACAACGACTAAAATGGCGTAACCAATATACAGAAATGTCCTAGATTGTAAGCCCCTCAGTGCAGGGACCGACCTGTAATCACAATAGTTCAGTGTCAGGCACATTGCTTGTGCTATATAAGTAGTAATAATGAACCAATCCAAAATAACCAAATTATTTGAAGAAGCGGCCATTCAAAAATCATTTTGGTTACAGATATTAGTCATGCGTGTTTGGAGGGCTATCCAAAACTGAAAATAATAGTTATGAACACTAAATCCGCTAATTATTTCAGCCCTAGACCAGGGTTCAAATCCCATCTTGGCCACAGACTTGCTGCTTGCCTTGGGCAAGTCACTCTCTCTCAGCCTCAGTTCCTGCCCCCCCATCTGTAAAATGGGGATAAGGATGACCTACCTCACAGGGTTATGGTGGGAGTGAACTGGATAAGGATTGGAAAGCACTTCGAACATTGAAAACCCTGTAGAAGTAATCATGACCAGGGCCCTGTGGATTCTGCATTTCCACCATTGCTGCCAATGGGGAACATGCAGAGTCCACGGGCCCTGTAATGATGATACAGTAAACCTGGAGCAGCAGGTTGGGAAGAACAACGTCTTTTTCATAAGAGTTTAAAATTTCATTACCAAAAAATGATATTAGTGAATTCTTTAATAAAACTATTATTAACCATATCTATAGAACTTTTAGTGTTAAAATACTTTTCTCGCGACTCCTGTGGTCACATGTGAAATGGCCATTGGTGTTACATGGGCTACGTTCTTGTTAATACGTAAGATTTAGGCCACTTTCATACATCCCGGTAATGTGTGAAAGTGGCCTTACTATTAGCATTGCTGTAGTGCCCACCAGCCTCACCCATAAGCTACTCTACCAGACGATTCTACTTCCGCTGGTGTAGATCAAGAAGTTTTGAACTGAGTTTTGAATTTATCAAAGAAGAGTTGGAATTGGAACACAAAGCCTATGAGAATAGGTTGAAGGATTTGGGTCTCTCCAGCTTGGAGAAAAGGCAACTGAGAGGGAATAGGATAATAGTCTACAAATATTTGAAATTAAAAAAAGGGGAGAGCAATTGTTCTCTTTTGCTATGGAGGCCAAGACAAGAGGCAGTGGGTACAAGCGGCTAGGGGTGTGCAGAAGGCACCCCTACAGTTTGCGTTTACACAAGGAGCCATGCCTCGTCATCATGGCAACTCCCCGGACGCCGGTAGGAGTTGGATTGGGAACATGCATTCTTGCCCAATTTGCCTGCTCTACCCCAACCGGGCGGGATCTGGGCGCAGACTGCGGGCCTGGCTTGTACCAGGCTCATATTTCCCACCCGACTCCAACTTGCCTGGGGTAGGAATCGGGCCCAAAACTGGTGGGCTGCAAAGAGATGGTCCGCCATGATGGTGGCCATGTCTGGCTGAACCAGTTCTAACTGGGCCAGCATCATATCTGTTTACACTCACAGATTCTCCATTATTTGGTGGCTTTTAAGCCCAAGGCTAGGCTGATTTGGGCCTAGCCTTGCACCAAGCAGGGGCCCGGCTGGACTCAATAATCCTCATGGTTCTATGGGTGAAAACACAAACACATGCACGTAACTCTGCTCTAACACCACTTGCATTGCAGGGCTGTCTTGGTGCCCTATGCAGCCCTGCAACATGCATAAGAGATACTCAAGTGAAGTTACGGTGCATGTCCGATTTTCACCCGATGGATGTTAATACATGGATGGGGTGGGTGGGTGTTTTGACGGGGTGTGTGTGTGTGTCCATTTACACGGACACACCCACCTCCTCCCATCTCCACCCACGGAGCTGCCTCCGTTTTACTGGAGGGCTCCGTGGGTGGAGGCAGGTGTGCGATGAGTGGAGGTTGTGTGTGTGTGTGTGTGTGTGTCGGGAGCGTGCATGCACAAACACCCACCGCCCATGGTGTTTACTCAGGTGTGCACCCAGTGCACACCCATCCCCCCCTACCCACCGCTGGCTGTGTACACGGGCTGCACCCTCCCCCGGCATACCCGCCCGAACACCGGGGGGGAGGGGGCGTCCATGTAAAAACAGCTCATGAGTGACCACACTCTGGACTTTCACCAGTTTCACGACAGGAAGACTAGGGCACCAACAATGAATGCTCCAACGCTAACTTCCTTAGTATGTGCATGCTCTGTTCATAGAAGAATTTCCTCTTGCGACCAGATATGGCACAAGGAGTAAATCAATATAAGAGCAGGAAACAGTGTTGTCGGGAGTAGCGAGAGGCCTGTCTTCGGGGGCTTCCGTTTTGTACGGAATATCAGCAGCGCGAGAATAAACGAGCAGTTGTGGGCATGTGGGGCCGCTAATGTATGGTAAATTCGTCAATGGCTTGGGAAAAATATAGCTCAGCGGATGTAGAGTAGACTGCGCTGCCTATAGAAATTGCAGATGGAAGAGACTCATTAGGTTACAATGTCTTTTCCTTCCCGGAAGAATGCCTTGTCCAGTCATGTGTTTGAGTGGCCTAAGAAAAGGGGACTCTGGTGCTCTCTTGGGCAGAGTATTCTTTAGATCAACAGCAATGGAGAACTTCAGGCCCGTGGCCCAAACCTGGCCTGCAGTGGTGTTCTCATTTGACCTTTCTCCAGTTCTCTGATTTGACTCCTGGACCCAGTCCCTCCCCTCAAGCCCTGAAAGAATGAGTTCAGGAGAAAGGAGCAGAGACGAGGGCATGCACTCAAGGCCAGGGGATGGATCCATGGCACAGAACCGTGATCTGGACCTTCCTTTTCCCGGGTTGAATGAGTGGGAATGCCATGATCCTCGGGTGAGGCAGGGGGGGATACAGGTATGGGGGTGGCCTCTCTGCAATGGATTATACGGTGGGCTGCATCATCCCACAGACAAATGGGGTGCAGGCACTGTATGTTTTGGGGGAGCTGCCAGAGGTCAGATGGAGGGGCACCGTAGGCCGGAAGTAGGTCTGGAACTAATGGACCTGGCTGGCCTTTCCAGCCATGGACTCTGTGTGGGTGAAGCCTGTTTTCAGCTTTACAGATGCAGCCTTGCCGAATCAGGATAGTCCCCTGAATCAGGATAGCCACTCATCTCTTCTGCCTGACAGCTCCTCATTGCAATTATAGCTCCCCTTCTAACAGACATTAATTAGCGGTGCGTTTTTTTGGGGAGGGGGGGACAAGGCAGGTCAAGCCAGACTTTAGTGGGTTGAGTCGCACCTTAGGCGTTGGGAATTAACACGCAGTGTGCCAAGAGCCGCGCTCCCAGCCTTAGAAGCGCTCTCACGCATGTCCGCGAATTGGATCAGAAATCTGTTTGTTCTGATTGAGCTCAAACAAACGAAGAGAGCTTGCTAAACACCTATCATGCTGGCGTAGGAATGAGGAGATCTGTTGCTTCCTCCGTTAATTACAGCAGGACTTAACGCAAGGGCTCCCAATGTTTTTGGATCAATGGACCATTGTCAATGGTGAAAATTTCTCCTGAACTTCCACGGTGTAAGATGGTTGAAAGTTGGTCATGGTTGCATAAGGCAGATGATGTACATGTATATATAATAATGTATATTATATATGATGACTTTGGGGTGGGGAGAAACAGAATCAAAGCATTTGGGTTGACGGCGAGGTAAACCGATAATATTTTTTTAATCAGTAACACAATCTGCCTAGACAACACGGAATCCTAGAACAGTAGGGACTATCCAGAGTCCTCTAGGCCCACATCAGCCCAAGACAAAATTAATTTGATCTTACCTTCTGGTTTAAATAATTGTAAATATAATTTTATATACTAAAATATAATATTTTATACATTTAATATTATATATATTGAATACATATATATTGAATAAATATATATATATATATATGTGTGTTCTTAGAGGATAAGTCCATATATATGTTATATATATATATATATAACATCATGTATATTATAGAAATATAATATATTATATATTACTGGAAAATATATATTTAATATATATGTATACAAGTGTATATGATAAAATATATTTAAAATAATAAGTATAATATATATAACAAAATATTATATTTTATATAAGCATGCATAGTTTTATATAAGGAAAATTTAATTTTTAACATTTTAATGTTTTTTTAAAAATGTTTAGGCTCTGTATTTTACTCCATGATCCACTGATCAATTGACTTTCCCTTTCTCCACATCCCCATCAATTCCTTGTTTATGTTTAATCCTTATATTGTCTAGCCCGGGGGTGGGGAACCTTTTCCCTCCCGGCGGTCACTTTAAAAATTGGTACAAGCTCAGAGGACTGCAGCGAAGTTGGCGGCAGGGTGTGTAGGCGGTGCGCTCAAGAAACGGAGGGTCCTGACTATGGATCTGTCCTTGTGTGCATCCCCTCATTTCTGTTCCCTTCTCCTGAGCTCAATGTGTCTGTGCTTGGGAGCAGGAACTTGATCCAGGGGGCAGATTCACAAATTGGAAAGGGGCCAAATAAAACCCTGCCGTGAGCTGCATTGGGCCTGCAGTTCCCCACCATCTGCCTATCCTTTGGATTCCCCTTCCTCCCCTGGTGCTATATAAATGATAAATAATAATAATAAAAGGTCGGATTCATGCTTTCAGGTCTTTTTTCCTCTTTCAAACAGAAACTCGGACCCCAGCACATGGTAGCAAGAATGTTGTGCTCTTGAGCTTTTAGAACGCACCCCCCCCCCTCCCCTCCCGCCCCAGTCGCTAGGATGGAGCGCTAAGACCAGGAGTGTTGGCAGAGCCTCATCTGTAAGAAAGCCAAGCGATAGCAATGTTGTCACAAGGGCAGAGTGGATGAAATTACCATCTTTATGCCGGGAACAAATCATTTCTCTGAACCTCTGAGCTGTTTGCAAGAAACATCATTTATGCCCTTGACAGACTGTTGGTTATTCTGTGTGACTGCAAACTCTCTCCAGAGTAGAAATCCCGAGGGGGGAATCTAACGGTGTATGGAATGTGCCCTGTATTGCCTCCACCGTGGATGTGAGGTCCGTTTAATGGTGCATTCACATGCCACAAATACCATCCAGAAACCCCAGTGGTTGACCATGGGTTTACTGTGGGTTGTCATTAGAGCTGGGACCATCCTTCAATTGACATGAATGTTCATTGTTTCATGAACCCCACTAAAGGTTTGCACCATTGTTTGCATTCACAATTCTTGTTGCCCATTTTGCCACTTACGGTGTTTCCGTTGGTGGATTTCTGACATTTTTACATCTCCATTGTCGTTGCTGTCAGCTCTTCGGATGATGTTATACTGTAACTTATTTTGGATTTTGGATTAAACATTCCCTGATGTTCAAATTCTCAATAACGTTCCCTTCAGGGACCGGAGCTCCCTGTGTTTCAGGCCCTGTGGGCCATATTTGACACGCATGTTATTATTTACATTTATTTATGTATTGGACACACTTGCAGGCTGGGCCTCCCAGCTGCAGGGAGACCCGTCTTCTACAAAGCATGTGTTGTCCTAGCGCTCCGTAGGAAGTGTGTCCATGCTGGTAAGGGACAGCAAAACACTGTAGCTCTGTCCCTTTTCTGACATTGCCCCATCTTTTATGGAGTGTTGCGATGTCACAAGAACCGTCCATGCGGGTAGGGCCACTCATGGGCTCAAAGAACTCAAGATGTATCGGGTGTAATGAAGCCAAGTTTGGGTTCTGTCATGCTTAGGTTTACCCCTGGGGCTCCACAGCCCTCCAGATACCCTCATCAGTGCACTTTTTAATGCAGCTACCTTGGGGGGACTTAAGTGACTCCTTCAGCTGGTCTTCTCTTCAGGACCCAGGACAGCTCCCAGCGCAAGTCCACCTTCCGAGAGTTCCAGCTCACTCAGCAGCTGCACAACAGACTGACGTGGTCCCTCTTATCGTCTACTCTTATAGCCCTGGAATGAGGCGGGGTCAGAGTGATGGAGCAGCCTTAAAAGGCCAGCGTCTGCTACATCGCACTCCCAGAGCAAAAACTTTATTTTTGCTTGGCAAAAGTAGCAAAGCTCTCAAAGACGATTACTCACTGTGAAGACCTTGGGGCTGCATACTGAAAGCCTCAGGCACAGAGGAAAGGGCTAGAGCAGGGGTGGGCAACCTCAAATCCAGAAGCCAAATGGGGACCATGGCTAGTTTTTATTTGGCCCGGTTCCAGGTCCCAGATCTGCCCCCTGGATTCAGTTCCTGCCCCCAAGCACTGAAAGAGTGATCTCCAGCAGAGATGAGGGCATGCATTCAAAGACTGGGGGGGCAGATCCATGCTACAGATTAATGATCTGCACCTATCCCTTAAGCACCCCCACTCCCAACTTCTATGTGGTCCTCGGAGCTTGTACTAATTTTCAGAGTGGCCCCTGGGAGGGAAAAGCCCCAGGCTAGAAGGTTGAGAGCCGAGCGAGTGATTTAAGGGCTTAAAAGTTCAGAGGAGGAATTCTCTTTCTTTTTCTTCTTACTGGAAGGAATATTTTTTTTGCACTGCAAAATATGCTGTTCTCATGCATGACACCAATGCAGCCTCGTTGCCCTGGGACCCAATGACATCACCCCTAACCTGAGCCCTGGTTTGTATCCAGGTCTGGCACTTCAATCCCCCTGTGCCTCCCCCGTGCATGCTGAAGCACTCGGCCAATTTCTCAGATCCCGATGGCATAATCGTCTTCCCTTTTACGTAATTTGCAAATGACCTACTTGCAGCTGGAGTCGCACAAGAGGCTGGCATAAATATATAAAAACAAGGGGGTGGGGTGCGAAAGGCAAAGGGCAATGTTGGAAGTAGCTCCTTGGGATCTGGTTATTTTGTCTGGAAGTGTAATCACGAAACACATCTCCTCCCCCTTTCCCAATTCAGCTCAACCTTGCTCAGCGCTCTCAAAATGTCATGTGTTCAAAAATCAGGAGCTTAGCTGTGAACGTTTGAGTGACTTTCAGTGCTTAATTTGTAACCGATGGATTGCTGTGGCTGAAGCCACGCCCCCCACCCCTAGAAGCCACGCCCCCCCAGCCTAGAGGCTGTTGGAGCAGGAAAATGAACCCTAGCCTCCAGCTAGCAACCCAACCACTACGTTATCCTGCCTCTCAGAAGCTGAATCTAAAACAGGAGTTCTGATTTAAACTATATGATGGCCAGCATAGGGGGTGGGGCCAGGAAAATCATTAATGAAAGCCAAATAAACCACATTTTTCCTTGCTTTTGATATCAGCCCTTGCAATGGCGATTGCTAATATTGGCTTTTTTCGTGATCCACATTTCAGGTTGCACGCGCCTTCTTACTGGCAATATTTCCCAGGGCTCAGCGTGCCCCACCCCCTTGAACTGAATAGCTAGAGACTGAGTCCTGGCAAGCCTTCCACCCTCCCCCCCCCCTCCCATTTTCAGCCCCAGTTCTTTTCAATGCTTTTAGGTTTATGTGCCAAAATGTTGGTATTTTTTTTTCCTGACAGATTTTTTCTCTCTCTTTCTTGCAGAGCCGTCTCCCTGGCATCAAAGTGAAATACCTCTTCCTTGCATAGCTGGGCATTTTCGTGGGCAGCTGGGTGGTCTATATGCATTACTCCTCATACTCCGAACTCTGCCGAGGCCACGTCTGCGAAATGATCATCGTGAGTGCGGGTCAACTTCTTGTGTTTCTTCAGAGCAGGGGGTGTTTCTGACCGAGGAGAGTGGGGTGTGTGGGCGTTAGTTATATCAGAGCCCATGAGCCGTGCCTCCCGGTGCAGCTGTCTGTTGCTGGGTGGAAGATTTGGGGGAGTGGGGAGGCAGCCCATTGTAGACGCTGAAAGTCAAAATCTGGAGTCTCTGAGTGAAACCCTAAGTGTACTAAGCACTCGCAGAGAAAGGCGCCACATTTATGTCCCGCTAATGGCTGCAGGGTGTTACCCCTGTCGACGCTTGTCAAACCAACTATATCTATGGCAACTGGCCCCGCTGGGAAGCGGGGGAGGAAGTTCCACGCCAACCGGGAGGAAAAGGCTGTATTGCTCTGAATGGAAGTGGGGGAGGAGGGGGCAGGGGGAAGACTGTGAATTCCAAGGAAGATGAAAGTTGATTTATATGAAGATGAAAGGGTCCAATGATTATTTTAGCATTGGGTCTCAAAGCCTCTGTTCGCTTCCATCGAATTTCCTGGCAAAGATCAACACCGAAAAGTTTACTTTTTAATTTCCCTTGTTGATTTTCTTGTAATGCTCTGGTGGGGACAGAGGCAACTTTACAGGAAACCTTTGCTTTTTCAAGGTCGGGGGAGATAAGACCAAAACAGGCCCTGGAGGGCAACTTTCCTACCTGTCTGAGCTGATAGGAGGCGCTAGGGGACCCCGACGTTGTAAAGGTGTCGATGCCGAGGAAGGAAAGGGTAGAAAACATTGGGGGAGAGATGGGAGGTGGCGGGTATGTACTGGGAAAGGTTCTAGGCAGCCACTGGTTGAAAAGAACATCCGTAAAAATTGGTATATTAGTTGAAAATGCGGTACTTGACCTGGTAACATCGAGTACTAATTTTTAGGGTTGTGCAGTTCGGTTGTTTTTTGAATTACTACGAGCGCAGTGACTTGATTTTTTTATTTTAATTTTTAAAAAATTAAAAAATCATGGCACATGCACAAAATGGTTGCCAGACCATTCTGCGCATGCACATTGAGTTTTTATTTTTAAAAATACATTTTAAAAATAAAATAAATGAAAAACAAAAACAAAAAACCAACCAAAATGGTAGTCATTTACAACCCCCCCCCCGAAGTTTTTTTTAAAAAATGAAAATGAATGATGTGGGGCCTGGGGGGGTGGAGTCTCGGGGGCAGGGGAGGGGAGGGAGTCACTGGGGTAGAGTTGGTAGGGTTGCCACCTCTGAGAAGGCGCTGAAATATGGACAGGCCTGTAGTGGGGGTGGGCAATAGGGCCAGACCCTATTCAAATTCATGAGAAATATGGTCTCACGTTTCTCATGAATTTGAATGGGGCCTGGCCCTATTGGCCCCCCCATGCCCCTACGTGGGTGGTGGCTTGGGGGTGTCATGACCTCACAGGAAGTGCATGCCCTGTTGTCGCTACAGAAGGGCCCCAAGGGCACCTCTGAGGCCACCATCCCTCCTAAGGGCCCTCTGGGGGCCTCAGGAATGGCTTCTCCCAGGGGCCCTCTGCTGCTGAGGCCAGCCCACAAGGGCCCTGGGAGCACCGTCAGGGCCACATGCTGACGGTAGGCTTGTAAAGACTAAGGCCAATGCCCTCCCTGTCCCCCCCCCCCCCCCCTGCTTGTGAGGAAGCTGGCTTGGTTCCCTACCTCGATGCTTCTATTCCCGTTATCCCCGAGCTGGTTGATGGCAGAGGATCAGAGAGGGAAACGGGTCCACGCAGGGAGAGACATCAAAGGGTAAGCCGGGGGTTGTCAGAATGTGTTGGGACTTGCGCAGGGCCTGGAGGAAACTGAGCCAGCATGATGCACTTGGTTAAACAAGACTTGATGGGGGCGCCGTACTTTACCCCCTGCTGTGCTTGGGATCAAGAGGGCGCAAAGGAACAATGGCCCCTGTGCAGCAGGAGGACACGGCAAATCCCAGCCCTCCGCTCAAGACTCTCCCACACACGCCGCCTTCTTGGCATGCAAGACAAGGGGTGGGGGGAATGACACCGGAGAAAATTCTGGTTACGTTTTGTTGTTTCGTTTTATTGGTTTTACTGATTTAATTATGGCTTTGTATTTCGATTCCTTATTTAAAACCATTAAAATGATTAAAAAAACAAAAATCTCTGCGTGTGCAAAACGGCTGCCAGGGCATTTTGTGTATATGCGCCCTTTTCCAAAATGGCGTCGGCAGCATTGCTGCCATTTTGGAAAAGGGTAGCCAGCCCAGAATCACTTCTTCCCCTTCCCCCCGCAACCGCCAGGGCCCTTATTTTCCCCCACCCTCATCCCCGGGGCCCTGGAATATTATTTATTGGCCTTGGAGGATTTGATTGACGCACCGCCGCTGCTGTGGGGGCTCTGGCAGGTTTTCTTGCCATGGCGTCCTCCCTGTTCCAGATTGCACATGTACAAAATGGCCACCGGGGCCGTTTTATATATGCACAAAATGGCCGCCGCCCTTAACCAAAAGGGTGGCGGCCAAAATGACATTAACGCAGTGATTTGAATCCCATAGGGGGATGGGAGTGGGGCAAAATACAGAACGGAAATGCGGGCTCCATAATTGGGAGGGGCAATTTCCATTTCGTTTTGGGTTAAACCGTAAAATGGCCTGTTTTCGGCCATTATGAATTAATCTGAAACCGAAATTCCCATCTCTGGGGGAAAGGGTGTGCCCTACGCACAACCATGATCACAAGCCTCCACGGATTAAAGAGATGCTTATGCATCAAAAACCGATGATGACTAGTGCCCTAAAGTCTGCAAGTATTTACAGGGACGGGTCCAAACCGAGGTGGCAGCTATGTCAGAACAGGGGTCAAGTGGAGAAACGATAGCCAGGGGAGGGGTAAATCCATACATGTAATCAAAAGCCAGTCAAGAGGAGATTTTGAGAGAATAATGTGAACAAATACGGCAGGGACACACGGCTGGTAACAAGACAGGAGCGAGGGCTGCAACATAGGCTGGGAACAAGGCAGGATCAAGACAGGAAGTGAGACCCATGGCTCCACCCAGTCCCCTCTGGCCAGCCTTTTAAGCTGGCAGGAGCCAATCCGGGGCCAGTAGAGGCTTCAGCAGACAGGGAAGGGCTGGGAGTGGAATAGCCAAGCTAAAGCCTAAGCACCGCAAGGCTTCCGGTTCACACCCCGGATTCATATAATGGCACACCAGAGGTCTGGGTTCAACTTTTCCTTTGGCAACAGCCTTAAGCAAAACTCCACCAATCCCTTATGGTTCTAAAGAAATGGGGGAAATCGTAATTCCTTCTGTGAGGTTTTTTTTTTTGGGGGGGGGGGGGGGAAGAGACACGGACTATGTTGGCGCAGAGGCTGACACAATGGGGCTGCGGCTGCGCTCGTGGCTACTGGCGTACAAGCAGTCGATAAAAACAATTGCTCTCAGCAGCGTAGCACACCGCCAAATTCACCAAAGAGAATGGAAAATGCCCAAACAGAAAGTTTTATTTTATTCAAATCAAATCAAAATTTATTATGCGTCGCCGGTAGGCATAGCAAAACTAAAAGGACACTGAAAAAGCATCACAAAAACCAGAATATGATAATTAAAATACAAACCGACTACACGGGACAGACAATAATAAAAACATCCTAGACTACTAAGAAAAAAACCTGGCCCTTGAGGCCTACAACACTTAACAGTTAACCAGCTAAACAGGTAACTGCTTAAAATAAATAACATAACTCAGTCGCTACTACCTCCATAAGGCCCCCAAACCATCAAAGGAATTTAAAAGTCAAGAACCTTTCTCCGGTCTGGAGAACATCTATTAAAAAAGACATTACAGCGTGTGTAACTTCAGACCTGATATCTGCCAGCAAATGTCTCACCAGTTCCTGTGGAGATCTTCCTGGCAGTTTGTCCATGATTTTAGCCAGCCACTGAACCCTAGAATTATCATAAAGATGACCGTCACAGAATATGTGTTCTACTGATTCAGTCGCTTGATTATCATAGGGACAGAGCCTCAGGTGGAAGGGCAGACCCCCATACCTCCCCTCCAAAACTCGGGAGGGTAAGGTGTTAAAACTAGCCCACAAAACCAGAAATTTTTTCCTATACGCGCATGTAAATAAGAGGTAGTCAGCTGGAGCCACCAATTTTGGACTCCAGTCCGGGTAATGAACCAGCGACCTGCAAGAGGAGATAGTGGCAAAATCCTCCTGCCTACTTTGATCTAATAATCTGCCATAGATCTCCACCTTAGCAGTCCCCAGGTCCCTCAGCAACAGATCTGGTAAGGAGAGACCCGGGGAGCGAATTTTGGATACTATCGTCTCACTCCAGGAACTCAGGAAAGGGTCACCTCGCAGATGGAAAAAAAGACCGGCATTCACATGTTGAGCCAAATGTATGCGAAGCCATAGGACAGCAGCTTGTTTCCAGGGCTCGATACTCCAAGGTGACTGACCGATCTCTAATCGGACAGCTGCCGTAGGCACATTGCTGGGGATTTGCAACAATGAGTGGAGGAATCTTGCCTGCAAGACATCAAGGTCATGGGATCGCTGGATAGCCCAAATGGCAGCACCGTAAAGGAGTTGGGCTTCGCCTCTAAGACCCTAAGAGCTAGGACAAGGAAACCACCTGCCCTCTTATGGAAATACCGTAACAAGGCAGAGAGACACCCCTTATCCTGAGCACTAGCTAGATTGAGATGCTGGTTCCACCGGAGAGTAGCCTGAAAAAGTAAATCTAGGTATAGACCTAGGCGATGGCCAGCCCATTAATCTGCCACCGGTATGTTTTTTTTCCTCTTCCCAAATACCAACCCCTTGGTCTTAGTATGATTAACACTCAGCCTATTAGATTCACAATAACGACACAGGGCTACCAGCTGCCTCTGTAATCCCACCCTGGTCTGGGAGAGAACAACCGCATCCTCTGCGTACAGCAAACATCCCACTGGGTGTGATTGTATTTCAGGCGGGAAGGAGGAAGTACGTGACATCAGGGGGACCATATCGTTTATAAAAAAGTTAAATAGTGCTGGCGCTAGTACACAGCCCTGACGAAGACCTGAGTGTACTCCCAGTCGTTGCGATAAGTGTTCCGCCCAGTCCGTATGGATGGCTAGAGTATTTTATTTGCCAGCCAATCAAAAACTGTCCTTTGCTTGTCCATTACTCACCTGGCCTCTCCCATTACCCCCCTGCCCACCAAATATGGCACTAAGTTTAATTTCTATGGATGTGCGAACAGAACCGAGTTTGGAAATTCGGTTCGGTTCAAAAATCGAGTTTGGTTCGAAAGGTCTGTTCAGTCGACCGAACTTTTCGAGTTCAGTCGAATTCCGAACTTCCGAACTGAGTTCGTACATTCAAAACCGTGTTTTTTGGCCTTCCAAACTGGTTCGGATTCGACCAAACAGTTCGGTCGAATTCGAGTTCGGTCGACCAAACCATTCGAGTTCGGTCGACCAAACCATTTGAGTTGCGTTCGCACACCCCTATTCATTTCCTGGCTCAGAGAAACTAGGGTCAGGTCTGGGTCACTCTGGTCACGTGCGCCTCCATCACTCGATCGACGGTTCTAAACTTTCCAAGTACCGGCCTTGGGCCTTGGAACTCTGAACTTCGGAACCGGGTATTGTGGTCCTTGGTGAATTTCCGAAAAAAAAAAACGAGTACCAAATTTCAGCCCTACTCTCCTTGCTCCAGGCGGAGGAGGAGGGTTAAGGCACCAGCTTGTGTAACAAGAGATCTGAGTTCATTTCCACTACTGCCTGATTCCCTGGGTGACCATATGAGGTGTAGCAGGGGAGCACTTAGCTTTGCTCTCTATCCATCACTTTTGCGAACAGCTTCTCACTGCAGCAAGCCAGCTTTGCTAAAAACAACACCACAACACAATCCATTACGCTTTCCCACAGGACAGGAGCTGGAGAGCTGCCTTGTGCCCATGTGGCTTTTACTGCAAGGCCCCGTAGACTTTCATTAATAGAAGTCCAATTACGATAAATGTCTCTGCTTGTCCCGTTGCCAGCCTGCCCGCGCTAAGAAGGCCCTTCCTAGGGCAGATTCCTCTTGCCGTTCGCTCCCCTCTGCTCATCCCGTTCCCGGCTTCTCAGCACCGAGAAGCCCTTTACTTGTGTGCGGAGCCCACTTAGCATTCACCCGATAGCTGTAATTAGCGGGGAATCAAAGCTCTCCTCTGCCATGTTTAAGAGAGACGAGCGTTTGCAGCGGTGTAATGAGGCATGAACACTGGAGAATTTTTCCGCTTTTCCTAGCTCACTTCTTACTCACTTCTTAAGGATGGTGGAAGCTGGCCAGGCTGAGCTTCCTCTGCTCTCTGCCCCAACCCATGCCAATGGAAAACAGCCACACCCTTCCGCCAGCGTGAAGGATGAACAGGAAGCCACCGACCAAGCTAAAAAGAGTTCTGAGGAGGGCCGCAAGAATAACAAAGGGGACAGAGGAGGAGATCTCTAAGGAGAGGCGAAAAGAACTGGGAACGTTTAGCCTAGGAAAAAGGAGATTAAAGCAGCTGTCGAATTCTATAAGCCGCTGGGCCAGGAAGATCATTCCTCAAAATAGGCAGGGCTTCAGGGGTCTTCACAGATGTAACGCTGGCCCAGGAAGGCCTGCTTTGACCCAGCTGGGCCAGTGTCCTAGCAGCACGTTTGTGTTCGGGGCCCGCCAGATGTGGTACATACGCTGCCCAGGGTGGTGGCTGGGCTGGAAATGTGCAGGCCCACGGTCTACGCCCAGTCGCCGCCTAGCCGGGCCAGAGCAGACAAACCAGGTGGGAACGTTTGTTCCTGGCCCTGGCACCTCCCGGCTTGAGGGGTTGCCATGGTGCCGAGCCGTGGCTGCCTCTAATAGGGTAGCCATGGCTGTCCATCATGGTGGAGGTGGCGCTATGACGGCAGCATGGTCAGACGTATGTTCCCGTGGCCCGTGTGCACCCAGCTGGGGGAAACCTTCCCCCCCCCCCCCGCCCCCTTACCCAGTAGGGTTAAGTGACGTCTTGTCACGTCCGTTAACACCCCGTGTCTCCCACTCCTGGGGCCACGTTTAAAAATAATTGCATTCATTTATTTATTTAATTTTATTTTCTGTCTCTACTCCACCCTTCCCCGAAGGCTCGGGGAGGGTAAGATCATCAGAAAAATATACATATACAGTGCGAGAATAAAACCCATACAAAATAAATAAATAAATAAATACATTTTTTAAAATACCCATAGAACGACACCCCAAATCTTAACTCTGCCTGGTAAATTCTTGGCCAAATAGGGAACACAGTCAGTGCCATGCTGGGCCAGCCCAATGACCCATACAGCCCAGCAGCCTGTCTCCGACAGTGGCTGCTCTCGGTCGCTTCAAAGAAGTACTCAACAGGTCATACGAGAATGATCCATTCCCTGCTGTTCACTCCCAGTCCCAACAGTCACAGGTTGTTTCCCCCAGCCTACTTGACTAGTAGCCATCTATGGATCTATCCTTCAAGAATTTAACTGATCCTTGGTTAAACCAAACTATGCTATTAGACTTTACAACATCCTCTGGCAACAAGTTCCACAAGTTAATTGCACGTTGAGCAAAAAGTGCTTCTTTTTTATCTGCTGCCAGTTAGTTTCCTGGAGCGTCTCCTAGTTCTAGCATTATTTGAGAGGGTAAATAACGGGTCTTGCGTTGCCTCTGGAAGATGCTCAGGCTCGGGTTTTGGTGAACCTCCAGGGGAAGAGAGTTCCAGAGCTGCGGAGCATCCACCGAGAACGTCTCTCTTCCTGCCTTTGATGTACGGATGCAATACAATGATGGAACTTGCAAGAGGGTACCTGCAATACAATGATGGAACTTGCAAGAGGGTACCTGCAATACAATGATGGAACTTGCAAGAGGGTACCTGCAATACAATGATGGAACTTGCTAACCCTGACTGACCTTCTAGGTCATGATGGGACGTCTGTATGCATGCGTGTGCCCATACGCACTGTGTCCACACATGTACAGAGAAATTAGGGGGGTGCAATTTGTATTTGTTAATTATTAAAATGAACAAAGCCTTGTTCGTTTTAGTAATTAAAATATGAAAACGGATGACAAAGGTAAAAAAAAAGTATTACTTTTTGTTTATATAAATGTATTTTTTAAACAAACCTGGCATGCACAAAACCAGAGCCTTTCTGTGCCCCCTTTCCCAAAATGACGCCGGCAGTGTCAGCGCCAGTTTGGAAAAGGGCAGTCAGTCTGCGCATGCGCGGTGGCCGTTCTGCCCTTTTCCAAAACAATGCTGACGCTGCTGGCGCTATTTTGGAAAAGAACTGAACTTGTGCGGAATGGTCTGGTAGCCATTTTCACATGTGCAATAATTTAATTTTTAAAAATAAATAAATAATAATAATTTAAAAAAACAAAAAAAGGGGGAGGAGGAGTTTTCAACCCCCACCCACAAAACGAAGGGTTTTTGTAAATGAACGACGTTCCAGTTGCACGCCCATAACAGATGTGCATGATTTAATCATGAGTGGTTTTTTGCATTCATGCCGGTGGACTGTATGTTGTGTGTGTGTGTGTGTGTGTGTGTTCAGGAGCTTGTGCCTGCGTGGAAACATCCTTTTTAAACTCCAAGCGGCTGAGCAATCCCAGAAATGCAGTTCCTGGCAGGGTGCTGAGCTTTTCATTGATACAGATTAATTCCTCCCATCCTAAATAAATAAATAAACACCCCCAGAAGAACCCTCCAAATGACCTTGTCTGCTTTGTTCCATTCTAATCAGCTATTAGGAAGAGAGCGCGGGGGTGGCGGGGGGGGAGAGGGGCCAGTTAGCAGAGTGAAAGATGTTTCACTTGGCCTGCAGAGTGAGCTGTCTAATTGAGCCAGACAGCTTGGAGAAGCTATTCAACGAGGGTGGGGATGGGAAGATGGGGGCGGGGGGGTGAAAAGAGCAGAAATATTAAATGAATGATGTAGCATCGTCTGTCAATTTTATAGCTGTCTCTCTACCGTTTTCCCCTCGGGTTTCTAAGTGGCTACTAAAAAGTTATTCGTTAATTATGTAAATCCTGCTGCTGTGATCTGAATGAGATCGCCACTCTCTTTCTTCCCCCCCACTCCACCGAACGTTTTCTCCGGTGCAGCAGGCCAATAAGGGAATGATCCTGAGCCCAGTCCTGCGTTGAAAGAGTCCTGCGGGGCTGACGGGAGAATTCAAGGGCAGGAATCTTTACCCGGCTGCCCCAGAGCCGCCCAGTGGGATGGTAAGGGCGAGGGAGGTTTGGAAATGCAGGGACGGCTTTTTACCCACACGCCATTTTGGGTCACCAGTTTTGAGCCAAACTGGGATATTTGTCGAATTTGCCTGCTTCAGTACAGATCCGGTGACTCGGATAGCAGATGCCATTCCACTCCGATTTCATTGGATATCCATTTCGAGGGTTTGAGTATTTGGTATTTTGGTTACTTCATTTTGGCATTTTTAGCGCTACGGCACATGTGTGGTATCGCTATCTGGAACCAAATATCAAAAATAACTCCAGTGTGTGGATATTTTGTTTGTTCGTTCATTGATCTTGATTTATATCCTGCCTCTTCCTGCAGGCTCAGGGTGAAAACGACGTAAAATTCCCATTACAACCATACCCACTGCCAACCCTCCCAACTCTATCCCTGCCCGGTCAAATAAATAGGTCTTACATTGCCTTCTGAAGAGATCTGATTTGGTTGTGGGTATTTGGATAGTCAAACATTTTTTTACTTATTTATATAAATTATATTTTCCAACCTTCCCTGAAGGCTCTTCGCAGGTAGCAACATAATAAATCCTCATCCGTCATCATCATCATCCTAATAATACATAAAAACATTTAAAAAACAAAACCTTAAAAATCCCTATTCCCCCGGCCAAACAGCAAGGTCTTGTGTTGCCTCTGGAAGATGTTTCGTCTTTGACGACCCTCCAGAGGAAGGGCTGCCCCACAACTCTGGAACCCCACCGAGAACACCTCTCTGGGCATCCTTGCTGTATGAATCAGATGGGCATCGTACCCACCTGGTTGACTGTAGGGCCCCACAATGGAGGCAGTTTGTCAGATAGGTGGGGTCCAGACCACTTAAGGCTTTATTTATCAAACCAGCACAACGAGTTTCACCCAGTAAGCTGTTGGGAGCCAGTGCGGACTCTCGATCATGCAAATACTATCCCCAAATACCAAATTCACTCTTTGTCGCAGCTCTGCTCTTAAGCGTAATGCGTCCCCGAGAAAGGACTGGAAAAGGACTAGGGTCCGTCATAGGGCTGAAACGCCATCTCTGACCAGATTCTTTTTATCTATTATTATTATGGAAGTATTGCCATATATACAAAAGTTTGAGTAACCCCAGTGTTTGTACAAAGGTATCTTAGAACTTTAAACAAAAGTGCTGTGTTTTTGTGTGTGTTAACTTGGACCAGGGCGAAAGCCAGTGCCGTCAATAAATATTTGATTTGACTTTAAACAAGCCAATTCAACCCCTTCCTAGTGTATAGCTCGATTATAGCAAGGAAACGAAGCCTGATGCTTGTTACTAACCTGCTGCCCCAGGGACCCAACTGGGGAACTTCCCAAGCTTAAAGGCAGAAGTCTTTATTGCTTGAGATATACAGCCAGGGGCGTAGCTGCCATGAAATAACGGGGCTCAGTTGAGCCCGGGCCCCAGAATCTGCACTGTGGGGCCAACACTCCACCCCCACCCACTCTGAAAATTTCCCAGCAGCACTCGGGCCACTTGCAATGGATCCTGCCAAGAAGGAAGTTTTCAGAGTGGGCAGGAGTGGAGTGCTGGGTCTGCCCCCATCCACTCTGAAAATTTCCTTCCTGTCAGGGTTGCTGCCACCCTGGGGGGAATGGGAGCTGGGGTGGCGCTGCCTTGATACCCCCCACTCCAGAGATTCCTTGCTCTTATGGGACATGAGCCGGCCCTGACAGTGGGTGTTTTTTACACACACATTTCTCATGTTTGCTGTTACATCCTGAACTTTCTGTGTGTCTAAATCACTCACCCAACTCTTAAACATCCGGCTCTTTGAACTTCTGCGTAGAACTTCTCCCAGAACCTGTGTGGGTAAAAAGTTCTCCTGGTAAACAGCTTTGCTCCAGGCAGCTGTGGTCACTTGGTTTCCATGGCAGCCCTTCACGTAGCTGCGGCTACTTTGGGCTGTCTCAGGGCAGTGTTTGTGTGAAGAATGCCTCCAGGAACTGCCTCAGGGCAGTGTGTGTGTGTGTGCGTTTGTGTGTAGAATGCATCCGGAACTTACTTGTGGACTGGTAAACCCAGAAGATTGAAAAATCCAGAACTTAAAGGTGTGTGTAAAAATGCCCAATATGACACAAGCTTGCTACACCACTGGAGGAAGGTCTAGCATGCCAGGTAGACGGTAGGTGTTTGCGGTCTAAATTCAACCTGTGCTTTGGGCCATTGGCCTCCAGGTTCTTATGCCAAGACGGGATACGTGGCCTGCACTCGGGACCCATAGCAACCTGCGATGCGTGGCCAAGAGCAGGTGTTCAGCAGGGAAGGGAGGTCAGTAGGGAGCCATCTCCTTCCCAGCCGTTCCCAAGAGGGGCCTTTTCATCTAGATGTGTTTATTAAAAAGGACATATTACATGCGCTAATGGACGTAGGGAAGAGGGAAAGCAATCCAAAGCTTTTAGCAACTCCGAGCCCTGAGAGACTATGGATCTTTGCAGCCAGATGGCCACGATGTACCGTCAGGAACCGGCCACGCCAGAGGCCTCCTAACGGGTGGTTTTCCAGGGCCCTGAATGACTGTTAAACGAGGAGCGCTCTGCTGCTCTGATTAAGTAGCCTTGAGCATGAGGGAAATCGAGTCCTTTCACGGTACCGCAGACGGTGCTGACCGAGAGCCTGGAATGCCAACGAGGGGGACGTTGTAAAGGATAGACGGGAAGCCACCCATCTGGTTTCCACACAGACAGCACAGGAACTGGGAGTCTTCAGTGTCAGGGTGGGGTCTGATCGATGGTGCGTTAGTGGGCTTCGGGCCTGTCCTTCCAGTGACTTACCTACTGCATTACTCCACCCAGCCCTGGTGGAGTTTTTCTTGGGGATTGGGTTGATTGTAGAAGGGGATCCAGGATAAGCCAGGGAGTGAGGAGAAGTGTGGCCTTTTGGGAGTAGCTCTACGAAACCGGCATAATGGGGACTGTCTGGAAGGCTACTGTGCTGGTCTTGTTTTGGTGGGGGCACCGGCCTTTGGATGCATTTGGGTTCCTTAAGGGCACATTCCCACAAACCAAGGAAAAATGATTTAGCAAAGTTGAATTAACCTTTCCATTTTTATTGCTTCGTTCCATTTTTCAACCAAACTTAAAAACTGATTTAGTACCCACCGCCGCAATTGACTCCCCCGGTGGCAATTTCGTGAAAGTGTGCACAGTAAGACGTAGCCGTCCATGTCTTTATGCACAAAGCATTCTGGGATAAGAGTCAGAATCATAGGGTGTAAAAACACAGGCAGCAGCTCCGGGGGGCCGCCGCGCCAGCCTGCCTCACCTGGGTTGGCCGGTCCATCGAAAGGCGGCCTGCCAGATTGGGGAAGTGGAGCAGGCCATGCCTCCTCTGGAACATCCCGGAGCGCTGCCAACAGAGCGGGCCGGCCAAACCAGGGGCACCAGCCTGGAGTGGAGCTGCTGTCTGTCTGCTCAGCGAATCCATGCTACAGCTCCACTCCCAGCTGGCCGTTGGCCCAGCAACACTACAGAATTGCAGGCTCCGGCCTAGAGCACTGGGGGATCGGCTCACAACTCTCTGGTATGGGGGGGAGGGGCGCCACATGGGCGGGTTGCGGCCAGGGGAACCCGCTGAGGACATCTAAAGTCGACCCAGGCAGGGCTGGAAGTGGAGGGTGCACCCCCAGAGCACTTCCGAGGGCGGGCTGTCCCTGCGTCCGTCTAATAACACCCATGGAGTTCACGACAGGAGAGGCACTGCGCCGTACGGCCTTGGAATGATTTGTGAACCCTGTTTGTCAAGCAAAGTTGGAAAGAGTTCACATTCCAAGATATTAAGAAAGCGGAGGGGATTGTGTTCTCCTCATCGTTCAGGAGTACGTAGTTCAAATCCTGCTCCGGAATACTGTGGTTTGATGATGTGTCAATTATACCAAAATACAAGAGAGTTAAGAACTTAGTGAACTAATTTATCTGTGTGTGGAAATCTGCCCAAACTCACGCCTGATCCTTGGAGAGGAGACTCAGCTGGAGAAAAATTCTATTGTGATCAGGAGGCACTTGGAGAAGTTGCATCAGTTCCTGTTTGGGAGAGACGGTCCTTCTTTGGGTAGTGAATCCCACTGTTCCTCTTTCAGGAAAGGGAGAGAGAGAGAGAGAAAAGACCAGCATTTAAGCCTTGGGTACCTCTTTCCTGGTTGCCTCCCAGAAAAACCAGGGAGATTATTGAATGAGACGAAACTAAAGGGAATGAGAAGCAGGCGAGATTGTGTCCCTCTTTATACACTGGGAATGGTGGGAGGGGTGTGTGTGTGTATACACATGTAAGTACGTGGTGGGTGGGCTTTATTTGCTGAGGGGTGGAACCTATTGTCTGAGGAGGGTAGGGCTTGTCCTTTTTTTGGCTGTTCACAATGTTGGAAGGGGCGCCGTTGGGACACGTCGTGCAGTTCTAAACAGAAGAGAGACCATCTCAGGTGTGATTGGAGGTGACTCAGTGGCAGAGACTCTTGTTGCTGGGTGTGTTTCCCCATGTTCTTGCTATAGCTGTAGAGAGCAACGTGTGAAATTCTTGCACTGTTCTGGTTCTCAGGCCTTCTACTTCCCGGCTCTGGTACCCTTGGCCGAAGCCCCAGAATTAGGACAGAATATGTACCCATCAAATTCGCAGTAGCTGATTGGACTCAGAAATTTTAGGTACCTTTTGGTGCCTGAAATGGTGTCCCATCGGGTACCGGAAAGACTGATAACCAAAATACCATTTTCATCCTGTTTTTTCAACTTCCAATCCCAGATTCTGAAAATTGGGGTGTGTGCATATTTTGTCCAGGTTTTGGGGGGGTAATTTGGCGTACTTGTAAACTAGGGGTTGGACTCCAGGGGAAATACCAGATTTACCGGTATTGGAATACCAGATTTTTAACACTGCTGATTTTACCGCTTTTTGTTTTGTTTTACACATTGTGGTTGTTGTTAAATGGCGGCGATGTAAAAAATCCGGTAAAGCCAGCAATGTTAAAAATCCGGTATTCAAATACCGGTACGTATCGGTATGATCGGATTAATTCAACACTGATACTCCCACCCCTATTGAAAACCAAAAAACCAGCATCTCGATTTTTCAGGTGCTTGGACAGTATTCGGATACCGATCCGATATCAAAAATAGTACCCAAAATACGGGTCTTATCTGTGGGTGCCAGATCCGGTATCCATTTCAGCTCTACCCTGAATTCTAGCCCCTGTGCTTAAAGGCAGATTGTGATAGGAAGGTGGCAAAGGGCAGAGGAGGCAGCTGCCACCGGGAAGGTTCCTAGTTGACTAGCCAGCTCAGCAGTTTGTTGGCTTTCTGCATTTATCTTTCTGTCTCCGTAGTGGGGCTGCTTACCTATTTCTGGCTGCTGCTGTGTTCATCTTCTGACACAACTGCTGGTCTCCAAGTCTAAGGAAAGTGAGTGTACAGTTGCTCCAAGCTTCACCCTAGATCTCATTAAAGCTGCATTAATATTACAACCCCCGCACCGTAGACTGTCACTGGGATTTGTCAGGCAGACGAGGTTGCCGGCTAACCGTGGCAGCACTGGCGGTCACGCTGCAGTCAGAGCCTGTGCTACGTTTTCCGTGCCTCTTGGATGCAAATTAATAGCCCGAGCAGCAAGATTAACATGACCCAGAGCAGGGAAAGCAGAGCCGCCGTCCCGGGAGCATTGTGGTGTCACTGAAACCCATTCTAGTGATGGATGCGTATAGGGGACAGCAGGAGTGGGTTGGCACGGAGGAGCTGGTGTGCAGGGGACTAGGAAGGAAGGTACTGCTAGAGGTTCTGGGAGTCATTTTGCAAGGGCAGGGACTGGAGGTGTTTTGAAGGTCCCCATAGTGAGTAAAGGGAGTAGTGGAAGCCCTTTGCCGACAATGATGGGGTGCTTTGTTCCAGCCCCACAAGAATGCAGAATGCGGAGAACCCTAGTAGGCTAGGGAATCTCTCTACACAGTAGGGTTGGAGGGGGCCAGCTACTCAACCCTCCTGCTCCAAGGCTGGATATCTTCTGCCTATATCAGAGCTGGGGAACCTTTCCCTCCCAGGGGCCCCTCTGGGAATTAGTACAGGCTCCAAGGGCCACATAGATGTTGGGGTGGGGGATGCACAAGAAGGGGCGGGGGACAGGTCATGGGTCTGTTTCCTCTCCTTGTGCACAGGCTGTCTTCTCCGTTCCCTCCGAAGCTCACTCTTCCAGTGCTTGAGAGTTCCCGTGGGCCAAATCCAGGAACTGGAAAGGGCCCAAATAAAAAACAATCATGGGTCAAACATAGGCCAGAGGTTCGCCACACCTGATTTACGTCTGTCTTAAAATGTGGTGCCTCAGCCTGGACAGAACACTCCATCCAGGGTCCAACCGGTGCTGAGAAGAAAGAGACTATTATGCCTCATGTCTTGGATAACAGTATAAGAACATAACCAGTGCCATTATGGGGTCAGACCAATGGTCTGTGCAGCCCAGCATCCTGTCTCCGACAGTGGCCAGCCTCAGTTGCCTCAGGGGAGTACGTAGCAAGATAGATGATTATTATTATTTTATTATAAGCATTTATATAGCGCCAGCGATATACCTGGCGCTTACATAGAATAAGATTGACACGGTCCCTGCCCGAGAGCTTACAATCTAAAGATGGGGAGGGGAGACACGGAAGGGGAAGACAAAGGGAGAGACAAGGGATATGACATTCATGAGGATGCGAGAACTCAGGTACGCTTGCTTGGCTTGGTTACAGTAAATTGGGAGTTTGCAGATAACAGGTGCTTGCCAGGAGTTTGGAACGGCAGAGCAGAAGAGGTGGGTTTTGAGGAGGGACTTGAAGGTGTGGAGGGTAGGGGCCAGGCGGACGAGGGCAGGGAGGGAGTTCCAGGCATGCGGGGCAGCGAGGGAGAAGGGACGAAGGCGGTTGGGGGAGCAGGGGAGGCGTGGGAGGGTGAGGGAGGGGATGGAGGAGGAGCGGAGTTCTCGAACAGGGGTTCAGAGGGAGATCAGGGCAGAGAGGTAGGGGGGAGCCAGGTTGTGAAGGGCTTTGTAGGTGAAGACGAGGAACTTGTGCAGAATACGCTCGGGAAGAGGGAGCCAGTGGAGAGAGGAGAGGAGAGGCTGTACGTGGTCAAAGCGACGGACTAGGTGGATGATCCTGGCAGCAGAGTTTTGAACAGAGATGAGGGAAGAAAGGTGAGAGCGGGGAAGGCCAGCGAGGAGGAGGTTACAATAGTCGAGGCGTGAGATGACTAGGGCGTGGATGAGAGTTTGGGCAGAGGAGACAAGACAGAAAAGGGCAATCAATTTCCTGCCAAACGCCTCCAGCTTCTGACAGTCAAGGGTCTTGTCCCCGTGACCAACCCAACTAGGAGCCTTTAGTGGACCTGGCTTTCAAAAATTCATCAAGTCCCCCTTTTTTGAAGCGTGCTACGCTCCTGGTCTTTACAACTGTACAGGTTGCATTTGGGCAGGAACCTTCAGGTTCAGAAGCTGAGTGCAAAGATTTCCGACTAATTCCTCCCTGCGCTCTTCAGGGACTGGGGCTTGGGATCGGCCTATCCTCACACGGCTGCTCGAGACTAAGGAAGGTGACCGTATCCTATTAGGACAATGTCAAAACAATTTAATTAGATGTCAGCAGGAAGGAGGCTGGGCCAGGCAGATGGTGGCAAATGAATGTCAAAGTCAGTCTGTGGAAATGAAGTTACAATGTCAAGGCAATGGCAAAGGGATTTCAGTGTCTGTAGAGATCTCGTGTTCCGCGGTGGCTAATTGATTTTGGGACAGAATGTTGAAGCCTTGGGAACAGCGGCTTGCAACCTTTGTTTCATTAGGCTGCGGGAAGTGGTTCGTTGCTGGTCTACGGAATCGTGCTGTGTCTTTCGGCACACATTATAGGCCGTTTTTACATGGATGCCCCCCCCTTGTTGGGTGTGCGGGAGGGTGCTCCATCGGTGGGGGCATCCGTGGAAACGGCACAGCGGTGGGTGGGATGGGTGTTCTACCGGCGTTCACATGTGAACACCATGGAGGGGTGGAACTGTGTGCGTGCTCTCGATGCACACCCATCTCCACCCATGGAGCCATCCGACAAAATGGAGGAGGCTCCGTGGGTGGAGTTGCGTGTGTGCGTCCATGGGAAAGGACACCCGCCCACCGCGGCAGCGCACTCATCCCCAACTCACCCACCGCTGCCCGTGTAAAAAGGGCCGATGTCTGGAGAGAGAGGGGGCGGCTGTCGTGTTGGTCTCAAATGTCGGAGGTGGAAGACAAAGTGATTCAGCAGAATTTATTTTATTGAACCAACGTCGTCGATGAGAGCATGCAAGCTTTTGGCCCACGCAGCGTCCTTTCTTAGACATGGAATCGTAGAATTGGAAGGGATCTCGAGGGTCACCGGGTCCAGCCCCCCTGTGCTTGGAGGCAGGATGGCGACTGCTATGACGTTTCCCGCAAATGGCCGTCCGGGTTCTTTTTGAAAGTTTCCCGCGACGGAGAGACTACGGCCTCCCTAGGTGGCTTGCTCCATTCCTGACCAGCTCTTCCCATTAGGACATTCTGCCTGATATCGAACTGAAATCTTCCTCCTTGTCATTTGAGCCCATTGTTTCTAGCCCTGCCCCTCGGTAGAGACGTAGAACAGTTCCTCGCCATAGCCTCAGGGGCAGCCCTTGAAGCTATTTGAAGACTGGTACCATGTCTCCCCTTAGTCTTACCATGGGTGTTAACCAACGTGACGCGGGTCTGGTTGGGCCCGACGGGGCCAGGGGGATGTCTGTACGTTTGTTCCGGGGCCTGCCGGATGTGGGCCTGGAACAAACTCCGCCTGGATCAAAGCGGGCCCACGGTCCGGGCCTAGCAGCCGCCCAGCTGGGCCGAGGGGGGGAACCAGGTTGGAACATCTATTCCCAGCCCCTCCCAGTGTGTGTGTTTGTGGGGGGGTAGCCATGGCTGCCCGTCATGGTGGACGGGGGTGGGGTGGGGACGACACACGTCACTCCTCGACCGCTTCCGGGCCAGGACAGATGTCCTGGAGGACATTGTATGGGTATATAAAAGGATTGGGGACGTTCTTAGAGGTTCAGCCCATAAATAGCTGTTAGGCAAGTTGGTTGTGGGGATGAGAACTCCTCTCCGCTGGCACATGCTGTCCTCTCTTTTAAAGGCTGTGCTAGCAATTCTGGCTCGTGCCTCGCTGTCTCCACCTCTGCCCTTGTGTCCCTTTCTGCCATCCCCAATCCGTAAGCATGGTAGCGGTTGGCAAAGCCGCGCTCCCGTCTGACTGGCTCAGGGAATTCTTCCCCCTGCTCTCGGTTCCGTCTCTCTTAAACGCTCCCTTGGTAGGCGGCCTTTTCATGTGCCAACGCGCCATCCCCTCTTCAAATGCGAACGCGTCTGGCTTGTTTTGACACGTTAATTGATTCTCGTTTACTAAGCCGGGAGCTGAATCAGCCGGCTTCCTAATGAGGCCTCTTGATGAGAGAAAGCAGCGCTGTGGTGTTGCCGGGAACCGATGCCAGGCTAGATAATGCTGTCCTCGGAAGCACGCTGATTGTTTCGCGGTGTGTCGATGGGGTGCTCAGACTCCTGGATTCTGTGCTATCTTGTCACTGGCATTGTGTGCTATTACACCCCCAGGCTTCCATTGTTAAGCCCATTTCATCTCTCTTTGCTCTAACACGGCACAGAAATTGCACGAGTGAGTACGCGCAAGTGGCCAGTGGGCAACCTTAAGATGCTCAAAAGTCATGAATGAGGTGCTGCAAGATCACAGGGTTGGCTTTAAAATCACAAAGATTTTAAATAAAGTATGAGTGTTGGGTTTTTTTGTTTTAGGTTTGTCTTCTGGACTTTTAGGATCCTCTGCATTTTCAAGCTGTTCTCTTCAGCCAAGAGGGTTAGAAATGTAGACCGCATTCAGACCGGCAGTGGCGGCAGAGCAAAGACGCTGCAGCAGGGAGGAGCCCGATGGCGGAAGTAGAGCCGGAGCGAACGGGGATCTGCCGCGGCTTCCCTGGCACGTGCCAGGGCAGGATTTTGAGCCTTGACATGCGCAAGGGAAACCACGGCAGAAGCCCATCTGCACGGGAGCTACTTTGGGAATCTGGCTCCTCCCCGCTGCTGTGTCTTCCCTCGCGGGTCTCGACGCTCTTGCATCGCGTCCGGTGTGAATGTGGCCTTATCGAAAGCTGAGATTCCCAAGGGTTCCAATGTTAAGCTTAAAGGACCCCCTAAAGCGGGGGTGAGGAACCTCTGGCTTGTGGGCCAAATCTGACCGGTGGCTGGTTGTTGTTGGTTCCTTTCCAGTTCCCAATTCTGGTCCACAGATCCACTACCTACCCCCAAGCGGTGAACGAGTGTGCCTGGAAAAAGGCTGCATAGATAAAGGCGTGTACTCGGTGATTGAGGATCAGGGGAAAGGGTGTATTTATAATAGAGAGACGTGCAGTGCCGGGCCAAACCAGGGGGGCAACAGCTGAATGTGGGGGAAATGGGGTGCCCAATGGTGCAACCCCATACCCATCCATTTGTTGCCCCAAGGAGTCCTGGGTGCCAGCCTAGCGCGTCAGGTGAGCGCCTGTGCGTGGACTGCGGCTCAGGGACACCGCCGGTCCGTCTGGGGTGGACCCAGGTGGAGCTGATAACTGGCAGCTGCCGGGGTGGACCTGCGGAGCAGCTCCACGTCGGTCTAAACCCACCCCATGTCTGTACGCCGGTGCCTGACTGTTCTCGGAATACAAATCCTAATCGTCGCCCTCAGCTTGGGGCAGCACCTTGCCTCCCTTTGCTTCTTTGGCGCCGACAGCTGCCCTTCTCATCCCTCACACGCTGGGCAAGCAGCTGGGATCTGCTTTCACTGACCCTGTTTGGTTCCGCTCTATTTCTCCCCGGCAGCTCCGATTCAAAGGGCTGCCTGTTTTCTCGGATTCCCTGCTGTGATTCTAATGGGGTGGGGTGGGGGAAGGGAGGGCAGTCTTGACCATGGAATTCTGTGTTTCTACAGGGTCGAAGAATCCAAGGTTTCCTTTTCAATAGGTCATTCCATAGAGACCACAACCAATTTCTTTCTTTTGCATATGCTGCTCATTGGTTCCTGTCTTTTGTCCAAAACGGAGGATCCCTTAAAATCTGTAACCAGAATTTGCCATGGAGGCCTCTTTCATTTATTTAAACTTGTATCCTGCCCATCCTGTGGGCTCAAAACACGTTATTCCCTGTCTCTTATACACATCTAGATGTGTATAAGAGACAGGTACATATATGTGTACATATGTGAGGAGGTGGAGTTTATTTGCTGAGGGGTGGAACCTATTGTCTGAGGAGGGTAGGGCTTGTCCTTTTTTTGGCTGTTCACAATGTTGGAAGGGGCGCCGTTGGGACACGTCGTGCAGTTCTAAACAGAAGAGAGACCATCTCAGGTGTGATTGGAGGTGACTCAGTGGCAGAGACTCTTGTTGCTGGGTGTGTTTCCCCATGTTCTTGCTATAGCTGTAGAGAGCAACGTGTGAAATTCTTGCACTGTTCTGGTTCTCAGGCCTTCTACTTCCCGGCTCTGGTACCCTTGGCCGAAGCCCCAGAATTAGGACAGAATATGTACCCATCAAATTCGCAGTAGCTGATTGGACTCAGAAATTTTAGGTACCTTTTGGTGCCTGAAATGGTGTCCCATCGGGTACCGGAAAGACTGATAACCAAAATACCATTTTCATCCTGTTTTTTCAACTTCCAATCCCAGATTCTGAAAATTGGGGTGTGTGCATATTTTGTCCAGGTTTTGGGGGGGTAATTTGGCGTACTTGTAAACTAGGGGTTGGACTCCAGGGGAAATACCAGATTTACCGGTATTGGAATACCAGATTTTTAACACTGCTGATTTTACCGCTTTTTGTTTTGTTTTACACATTGTGGTTGTTGTTAAATGGCGGCGATGTAAAAAATCCGGTAAAGCCAGCAATGTTAAAAATCCGGTATTCAAATACCGGTACGTATCGGTATGATCGGATTAATTCAACACTGATACTCCCACCCCTATTGAAAACCAAAAAACCAGCATCTCGATTTTTCAGGTGCTTGGACAGTATTCGGATACCGATCCGATATCAAAAATAGTACCCAAAATACGGGTCTTATCTGTGGGTGCCAGATCCGGTATCCATTTCAGCTCTACCCTGAATTCTAGCCCCTGTGCTTAAAGGCAGATTGTGATAGGAAGGTGGCAAAGGGCAGAGGAGGCAGCTGCCACCGGGAAGGTTCCTAGTTGACTAGCCAGCTCAGCAGTTTGTTGGCTTTCTGCATTTATCTTTCTGTCTCCGTAGTGGGGCTGCTTACCTATTTCTGGCTGCTGCTGTGTTCATCTTCTGACACAACTGCTGGTCTCCAAGTCTAAGGAAAGTGAGTGTACAGTTGCTCCAAGCTTCACCCTAGATCTCATTAAAGCTGCATTAATATTACAACCCCCGCACCGTAGACTGTCACTGGGATTTGTCAGGCAGACGAGGTTGCCGGCTAACCGTGGCAGCACTGGCGGTCACGCTGCAGTCAGAGCCTGTGCTACGTTTTCCGTGCCTCTTGGATGCAAATTAATAGCCCGAGCAGCAAGATTAACATGACCCAGAGCAGGGAAAGCAGAGCCGCCGTCCCGGGAGCATTGTGGTGTCACTGAAACCCATTCTAGTGATGGATGCGTATAGGGGACAGCAGGAGTGGGTTGGCACGGAGGAGCTGGTGTGCAGGGGACTAGGAAGGAAGGTACTGCTAGAGGTTCTGGGAGTCATTTTGCAAGGGCAGGGACTGGAGGTGTTTTGAAGGTCCCCATAGTGAGTAAAGGGAGTAGTGGAAGCCCTTTGCCGACAATGATGGGGTGCTTTGTTCCAGCCCCACAAGAATGCAGAATGCGGAGAACCCTAGTAGGCTAGGGAATCTCTCTACACAGTAGGGTTGGAGGGGGCCAGCTACTCAACCCTCCTGCTCCAAGGCTGGATATCTTCTGCCTATATCAGAGCTGGGGAACCTTTCCCTCCCAGGGGCCCCTCTGGGAATTAGTACAGGCTCCAAGGGCCACATAGATGTTGGGGTGGGGGATGCACAAGAAGGGGCGGGGGACAGGTCATGGGTCTGTTTCCTCTCCTTGTGCACAGGCTGTCTTCTCCGTTCCCTCCGAAGCTCACTCTTCCAGTGCTTGAGAGTTCCCGTGGGCCAAATCCAGGAACTGGAAAGGGCCCAAATAAAAAACAATCATGGGTCAAACATAGGCCAGAGGTTCGCCACACCTGATTTACGTCTGTCTTAAAATGTGGTGCCTCAGCCTGGACAGAACACTCCATCCAGGGTCCAACCGGTGCTGAGAAGAAAGAGACTATTATGCCTCATGTCTTGGATAACAGTATAAGAACATAACCAGTGCCATTATGGGGTCAGACCAATGGTCTGTGCAGCCCAGCATCCTGTCTCCGACAGTGGCCAGCCTCAGTTGCCTCAGGGGAGTACGTAGCAAGATAGATGATTATTATTATTTTATTATAAGCATTTATATAGCGCCAGCGATATACCTGGCGCTTACATAGAATAAGATTGACACGGTCCCTGCCCGAGAGCTTACAATCTAAAGATGGGGAGGGGAGACACGGAAGGGGAAGACAAAGGGAGAGACAAGGGATATGACATTCATGAGGATGCGAGAACTCAGGTACGCTTGCTTGGCTTGGTTACAGTAAATTGGGAGTTTGCAGATAACAGGTGCTTGCCAGGAGTTTGGAACGGCAGAGCAGAAGAGGTGGGTTTTGAGGAGGGACTTGAAGGTGTGGAGGGTANCGACGCAGCATGTGGCCACACGGCCGCGCTCCCCGGCCGCCCGCCTTCCCCGCGACAGGCAGCCGCCAGGACTCCGGAACGCGGTGGAGGTAAGGTAACGGACGTTACTTTTCCTTCACCGCGTTCTGGATTCCCCCTAACCACGCTTGGTTCGCCGCTGTGGTGCGGGAGAACAAAGTGTGGTTAGGTTCACCGCGGGGGGGTGGTTGACTGAGGTGAACATCTGGATGCGTGCAAACAGACGTTCACCTCCGTTCACACACACACACACACCCCACCGCGGTTTCGGACAAATGCAACGTCTGAAATCACCCCATGCCTTCATCACCTCGAGGCTGGGCTGTTGCAACACGCTCTACGTGGGGTTGCCCATGGTGACGGCTTGGAGGCTGCAGCTGGTGCAGAATGTGGCGGCCCACCTCCTCACGGGGACAGGGCGCCGTGAGCACATAACGCCGGTTTTCCGCTCGCTGCTCTTGTTTGTTTATTAAATATTTTAATGAATAAATATAAATTGTTCTGCCTCACTGTAATACTGGCAGCCCAGGCCTGGCTTCGGAGCCCTCAGACCATTGGAGAAGTCCATCGGTAGCCCTGCCGTGGATGTGGTTTTAGTTTTCCGAGCCCTTTTCTTTCTTTAGAAGAAATTGTCTTTTTATTGAAAGATTTAAAAAATGCAAATGATCTAATTATCCATGCTGAACACGGGAAAATAAATCCAATCGGGTGTACTTCTTTAAACCCTTTATCGTCTACAAACAGCATTTTTTAAAGTCGAGCCTCTTTCCATAGAGCGTAATTTCAATACTCTTTTACGTGATTTAAAAAAAAAAAGATTTTAATCTTTCAGGTTTATTGACAGGAGATGGTTCTTCCCCAGAAAACTTTTTTTTTTCCTTTTCTTTTTTTTAAAAGAGAGGCAAGTAGGATTTTAGGTGCCAAAAGCTTGTCTACCGAGGCTCAAGGGAACATAGCATCTGTCCTGTGTCTCCCCACGTTTCCTTCCCCGTTGTCATCCATTCTAGATTGTACGCCCCTTGGGGTAAGGACCTGCCTCTAAGACACTTTTTACGTGGGCCGCGACGGCGTGGGGGGCGAGGGTGCGTGACGCAGCATCGGTGCGAATCCCCCCACGCATCCCCACTCACGGAGCAACCTCCATTTTCCCCGTTTGCTCCATGAGTGGGGATGCGTATTTCCCACTCGCCGGCCGCGGGATTTACACGGGACGGTACCGCTCATGCCCAGGCAGGAGGCCTTTGTGGGAATGAGTGCTACTGTCTAATTCACTCTGCACTCTCGCTCAACCTTCACATCCTTCCTAAAAACCTCCCTCTTTCCCCGCCAGGCTCTCCCTAGCGCCTCTTTCCCCCCCCCCCCCCCCCCCACCGACTGCTCGCCGATGCTCCTTCTACTCGCCTGTCATTCAAGGGGTGTTTTAAAACAAGATGCTGCCCCGTGCGGCCCCCGCCTGACGGTGGAGCAGGGGGATGCGCGCTCCCGTGAGCCACGCAGCAACCACTCACGGCGCATTACCGAGAAATCTGGAGTGCGCCATGCGCGGGGCGAGTCAGCTGGTGGCCGCGCATCCTCTGCTACCTGTATGAGCTGGGGCAGCCAGCCACGCCAGCAGACAGGTCCCCGCTCATAGGCACTGTGGGCGGGGGTGGGGTGGGGGGGGACACGGCCTTTACAAGTCACGGGAACTGGCCGCAGCGCTGGGGAGCCTGGTTTCTCCAGCGCTCATGGTGGGGCATGTCACCCGGAAAGCCCAGCGCCCCTGTAACTAAGCTGAGCACGTTCCCCTGCGGCTTCTCAACATCATGAATAAATCCCCGTCTCTTCCTATGTTCCCATTTCCCCTCCTTGATCGTTAGCCCCTTGGGGCAGGGATCTGTCTCTAATTAATGATTGTTCAGTCCAAGGTGCATTGCTTGCACTATATTAACAATAATAATTACAACTGTTCAGCCCGGTATAAATAATAATCACACAAGGGTAGAGATCAATGGCTCCTCTTGGCCAGTGAAGTTAGAAGACATTATTATTAATTATGATTCTTTACACAGCATAAGCAATGTACCTAGCGCTATACAGTCAGTAGTTACGGACTGGTCCCTGCCCCAAAGGGCTTACAATCTAAGAAAGACAAGGGTGGGGAACAGAGGGAGAGACAAGGATACATTCATGAAGTCACAGGTGCACGTGCTTAGTTTAGGGCATTTTCAGACAGACAAACTAGCCCAGGATAGTTAGAATAATCTCCGGTGATTATTATCCCGGGATAACAAAGTGGTACCTGTTCAGATGGACATTTCTGTCCCTGGATAACTTTATTCTGGGATAGCCATGTGAACAGCACATTGATTTTATCCTGGTGATTAGAGTTTTTGGAATGATATCAATCCCATGGTGCTTTTTTCCCCATGCTCAGAGCACTGATTTCTGGGATTGAAGTAAATCTGATTTTTTTTTATTGCTGAGTTGAAGAAAATAGACACTCATCCCTTGGTTCTGCAGGTGTTTAAACGTGGCGCTCCGCAATGCATTGTGGAACGATAGCGGTGGTAATACAATTGCCCCACAGTCATGTGTTCCTAGATACCATAGAGGCAGAAAATGCCTAGAGAAGCTGTCGGGTCTTGCCGTTGGACTCTGTGGCGCTAATCACCAGGATAGTGACTATCCGGGGATAGTTGTTCAGATGGACATTAGCCTGGGATAGTTTGATAACCAGGCGTTAGAAACCCCAGCAAACCCCAGATATTTTTGTTATCCCGGGATAATAATCACTGTTGACAGCGTTCAGACAGACATGCCATCCCAGGATTAAAGCAGTTATTTCGGGATAAATTTGCGTCTGGAAACGCTCTTAGTTACGGAAGAGAGGAGGGCTCTGAGTGGAGAGGAGGCATCTGTGAGGGGATGAGGAGCTAGGAAAGCTTGACAGAAGAGGTAGGTTATTTATTTTTATTTTATTTTTAAAAATTGATACCCCGCCCCTCCTGCCACAGGCAGCCTGGGGCAGCTAACAACATCAATAAAAACATGAAATATTATAAAACAGAATAAAACAGCATCCCCCCATAGTAATAACAATAATAATAAAAGAGGGAAAAGACCCTACCTCCCCCTCACCAATCTCCTCACCCTTCTCCCTCGCCGAACGCCTGATGGAACAGCCAGGTCTTACAATTCCTACGAAAGGCTGGGAGGTCCGGGGCCAGACGGTCCCCCACCAAGAGGGAATTCCAAAGGTGCGGCGCGGCCACCGAGAACGCCTTATTCTGCGTGGCCCCCTGGGAAACCCGGGGGACCTCCAACACGGCGACCCCGGACGACCGTAGGAGCCGGTCTAGAACCCAGGGAGTGAGGTGATCTCGCAAGTAGGCAGGGCCCAGACCGTGTAAGGCTTTAGGGGGGGGGATTTAAAGGTTGGGAGGGAAAAAGCAGAATGAATGTATTTAGGGAGGGAGTTCCAGGCATGGGAACATGACGGGGTGAATTGACAGAGGAGCAGGGGTGGCGGGGCAGAGGAGTAAGCATCTCAGATCTCTGTCCACTTTAACACGACAAGAATGGGTTCTTATAAGTGCTCAAGACTAGCACTGGGTGTTAGAAATGCTGGAGTTCTGTAATGTGTGAATGCACTATTCCCCTTTTATGCAGCGAGATCTCGCAGCCTTGTAAGAGTTGCATCTGGTGGGTCTTACAAGGCTGCGAGATCTCACTGAATAAAAGGAGAATCGTGTGTTCACACATGACAAGACTCCAGCATTTCTAACACCCAGTATTATCTTGAGCACTTATAACAATCCATTTGTGTCCTGTGTTAAAGCGGCCAGAGTGGCGTTAATTCTCTTACTGGAAATTTTAAAAATGAAGTGGATAAAAACGTCAAGAATAGATCAGATTTAATTTGACCTGGCTTCTGTCCAGGAGATGGACACCGTGTCTTCAGACCGTCAGAAGCTCCTGCGATTCTGTGGTCCTACAGCTGAGGAAAGTGCTAAGCGAGCACCAAGGGCATTCAGAAGAAATTGAATACAGAAATAAACTGTGCTGACAACACGGCCGATTTGCTGAGTCTGCTGCACCCAACCTCCGACTGGAAGAACAGACCTTTCAGTCAGAGGCTGGGGATTGGCAGCAGCGGCCACCAGCAGATATTGAAGCCACTGAGCTGCTACTGGCTGCTTTGTGTTTACTTGTGCATGGGTCATAGAGTGAGAACCCAAAGTGGCCCCAGCTGCCTCGTGTAATTAATTAAAAAAAAATAATATTTTTTTTAACCAACACCAGCTGTTCTGGGTTTGGAAAGTGTTGCCTGCCCGAGCCGGGCATTTGAAGTTAACACCCTGTGAAACTGATGGTGGAAAGGATGTCGATCCCACCAGGTTTGGGCTGTGTGGCCCGACTTATGGGTCTACTCGGAGCGGGGAACATTGGCAGAGCCATTCCAGATCAGCTTTGCGATTCGATGGAGCCATTCTTTTAATCTGATATGGATGTGCTGTGATGAAGGTTATATACCTCGATGGCCCTTCTTGTCTTTACTGCTCCCGGCAGCAACATCAAAGCCAGTCATCACATCGATGATAGCCTGTGACTTTGGTGTCCTTCCTCTCTAAGAATCACAAAGCATTTCACAAACATTCTTTAATTAAAGTTTCATGCCATCCCTGCTTAGGGAACTGTTAACCTCAGTACACAGATGGGGAAACCCAGACATAGACAGGGAAAACGATTTGTCCAATCGCAGACAACAAGCCTGTAAGTGTGTTTTCCAATCCTTACTGTGCCCTGTGATGTGGAGCGGAATATTTTCTGCTATATTCTTCCAGAACATTTTCCGGCTCTAAAAATGCATTGTTCCGTAAAATGAATTAGTAACATAACAAATGGATACCAATATTGAATTCCAATAAAAATAATTTCCAAGCAAAGCCTTGAATTTGGTTGAACATTAAACCACATTAATTGTGTTTTATTGAATTTTTTCCTCCCTAATTTATTTCGGTTCAACTACATTTGGCTATTGTAAAAACTTTTGAGATATTTATCCAGCACATAAAATGAACATAGTGTACTTCTTGAGTTTTGTGTTTACTAAGTACAAGTAAAACAAACATGCTAAATCAAATCCCAATTGATTTAGGGCATTTTCCAGTTAATTTGCATTGGGAAAACTTCCAATTCGAAATGTTCTGGAAAACTCACATCACTTAGACCACACGGCCTTCTAGACCGGTGGTTCTCAGCTGGGGTTAGGATGAATGAGGAGGGAGGGCATAGAAGGTATTCCCGAGTGGGGACAAGACAGAGCACAGATGGAAAACTAGCTCCATAATGAATGAGTTATGGGAAATTTCCAAAATTATGGGGTAGTATGAAAGAGTCAAAGAACAAGGGAGAGAGAGAGAGTCAAAGAACAAGGAAGAGAGAGAGAGGGGGAAGCAACAGGTGACGGAGGAGAGAGGGGGAAAAGTCCATGTATAAGTGTGTGATGAGGGAGGGGCTCCTACCGCACAACTACCATGATGAAGAGGGGGCCCAGTTTAAGAAAGCAGAGAATCATCGTTCTCTTCTGGTCATTGTTCTATTCTGGAAATTTGTACTCCTGGGCTTGCAATGGAAGATACCTTGTTTAAAGCAGAATAGGACAAAAGGGTCATCTTCAGAGTGAGGAAAGGGGGCTCCAACCCCAGCAAAGCATCTTCCAAGGCTGGTGAAACTGTCGGACAAAAAGGTAGGGCAACAGCAATGCAGAGGCTCAGGTTTCGAATGAAAAGCACTCCTTGTAGCTCTGTGGAAACGGATCCCGTTAATGAACGTGCTAACCCTGCTCTCTTTTTGTCCTCTCTTCCCCAGTGCGATCAGTACAAGAAGGGCATCATTTCCGGCTCAACGTGCAAAGACTTGTGCGAGGAGCACAGCCTGGTCTTCCAGCAGTGTCTCTCCTCCTCGCCCACCCAGCAGGTAGGTTAGCACCCCTGAGCTATGGAGAACTAGCCAGGGGGGGGCAGGTAAATCTCCTCTCCTGCTGATGGTAAAATGGCTTCCAGGTTACCGGTGCATCATCAAGGTAGTGTTCCACTCTGTCCTGTCTGCACACCATCCTCGTCTTCACCTCCTGAGTTTCTCCGTTGCTGTACTGAGCTCTCGTCCGAACCCACAGTCAGTTAGGGGTGTACAGGAGGCACCCCTACCGTTTTCATTTACAGACACCCCCTTTGTTTTCAGGGGGTTTCATAAATGACCCTACTGGTTTTTGTCCGTCCCCCCCCCCCACTTTTACCTTATTAAAAATGTGTTTTGTTTTTATTAAAAAAATAAATAAATCACATGCACACCCCTTTCTCAAAATAGCACCGATGCTGCTGGGGATGTTTTGGAAAAGGGCGCACATGAGAACAACGGCCCTGACAGCCATTTGGAACAGGCCAGGCAAGCAAGTGGTGAAATGCAGCGACACGGCAGGCCTGCTGCTGCAAGTGTTTGCCCACAGCATCCAACACAAACGTCTTGTTCTCATTCATGGCTCCCGCTGGCCATGCTCCTTCTTATCCTCCTCTGCTGCTGCTCTCTCGTCTCCGAGTCTATTGCCGCCTAAACCACCGCCAATGGCGCCCCCTTTTCTCATGTTGCCTGGAATTCCCTTCCCGACCTTCAAATCCTTCCTAAAAACCTACCTTTTCCATGAAACTTTCCCTAGCTCCTAAGCCCCATAGATTGCTCATGGAGCAACAGGATACTGTCCTATCCTTCTAGAGCCCACTCCTCCACTTGTTACTAAGCTAAACATGTCCACCTGCAGCTTCTTGAATGTACCCGTCTCCCTACATGCCCCTCTCCCTTGACACCCCGCACTTGCTCATTCTAGGGCGTGAGCCCTTTCGGGGCAAGGAACTGTTTCTAATCATAATGGTTCGGTGGCCGGCCTGTTGCTGGCGCTATATTATTATTATTAATAAATTGCACAGCTGAATCAATCTCCTCTCAACCACTTTGCTCTCTTGCTGTCCAGGTGTACAGTGGGATTTGGAAGGAGAAAGAGGTGATCATCAAGTGTGGTATCGAAGAAGCCTTAAAGACGGACAGCAATCCTGATTCCGCACCTAAAAGGGAGCTGGTTCTCTTTGACAAGCCTACGAGAGGGACGTCAATGGATGAATTCAGAGAAATGCTCCTGAATTTCCTAAAAGTAAGTGTGCCTGATGGGACAAAGCTCTTGACAGAACAGGGAGTTGTTACTCTGTTCTGCAAGGCCAGGGGACTTGCTTTACACCAAAAAGAAAGTGGAAATGTAGTTTTCTATCCTCTGTACCATGTTGGGGTGGAGGTGTCTGTCTACACTAAGATTCGCATGAGTATAACGTAAACAGTAAGGCTGAATGAGCAGCAAGAAAATTTTATGTGCAAGAAATTCCACCATATTGGGAACCGAGATCAATTTATTGACCATTTCGATACCAATGCAACTTCTCAATTCTCGCAATACTGAGAAATACTGTCCCGATTTACCAACTTTCGCTTGCGACATTTATCGTTTTGCTTCCAGGCTTGTTGTTTCTGCATAGCTCAGCCAATCACAGTACAAACGACCCACCCCTTAAACCTTCCCCAGTGCCTTTAACCTCAGTGCCTCCACTCTGAATTGTTGTTCCCTTTGGTTTGACCAATGTGCAACCGTGTACCAGATTCTTTTACAAATCTGCAATCCAGTTGCACGTTGGTCAAACCAAAGGGAACAAGATAAAACAACAATTCTGATTGGAAGCACTGGAGTGGTGGCCAAGGAGCCCAGGGGGAGATTAAGGGGTGGGGCTATTCATAGAGTGATTTGCTCAGAAATGCAGAAACAACAAAACGGGAAGTAAAACGGTATCCTTGGCAATGGTAGGTGGTATATGAACAGTGCGTGGTACGTAATGAACGGTAAGTGGAAAGTTGGTAAAACGGGATCCCGGCAAGCAAATGATCGGTAAATCACAAATCGAAGTCTCGATCAAGATCTGTTGAGTACCGAGAAGTTCTTGATTTGACAGAGACCGTATCGAGATCTGGGACTTTGACAAGATTTCCCGTTTTTGCGAAAACTCGTTTCAGCCCGATGGGTCACAAGGCGATAGTGTTCTGGAACCGATTGGTGGAACCAGTTGCCGCTCTGGGCATCTTGCGCTGCCTGCGGTGATCGTGTGTTGGGCTGTAGCTCCATCCAGTGGTCAGTAGCTGCACTTCCTGGCAGGAAGTATTTTAACCCACTAGAAAGATGTAGCTTATCTTACAAACAGGAGTTCCCTGAACGCAGCTTTGAAAGCGTTGCTCTTTTTTCATCTCCCTCTCACACAGTTGAGCTGTAAACTCTTAATTTGTAAGTGCTATTTGTAAGATGCCTGTGTTCAAACCTGCCATGCCCTTTAAAATGGGGCTAGATCAGAGACCTGCAAAATGCATCGCGTGGTAATCAGGATCACAACCCCATCTGCCGATGACCCCCCCCACTTGGAGTTTGCCACAAGTTTAGCAACCTCTGGGCTAGATTCCAAGCATATGGATTGGCTGTATGTCAGTCACTCTGGGGAAGCTCCCAACCCACACACAGCCATCATGTCCCCCATCTCCATCATCTGTGCTCCCAGGTGGGTTGGGTAGGCACACCGCACTCACCTGGGGGTGGGGGAGAGCAGGTGGTGGCATTCCAGATGGAGGCAGCGAAGAGGTGGTCGTGGCAATCCGGAGCCTGGGTGGGTGGACGCAGTGGCGGCGGGGGGTGGTGGAAACGCAGCAGGAGTGGCACAGAGGATATATGGCACCCAGAGGACTAAGCCTGCTGCATGCACAGATTTGCTTTCCCAGGGCCTGGTGCATGTGCATCTGCCCCTGTCTGGCACGTCTAGGTCTCTCGGTGCCAGATTACCCCTGCAATAGTCCTGCCCCTGCTCCGCACAGGCTAGTGCTTTGTCTGGCCACACCTCCTGGTAGGAAGTAGGTTAAAACATTATTTTCACTGCCACCGCCTGGACTGCTGCCATATCCGTCCCCCACACCAGAAAGAAAGATGGGTGGATTTACTACCCACAGGGTCCCCAGGCATGCAGGCACTCCTCTGGGTATCTGCACAGGTGTATGGTTACCCAGTAGGTGCTCCAAGGGGTGCCTGCATACACGCAGGTGTTCTCATGGGTAGTGAATTCACTACAACTCCAGCTAGGAGAAAGGATCTCGGAGACTCTCCCCAGCTAGTGAAATAAAAAGTAGCAACCATGACTCTTCTGAAGCTCACTGGTACAAAACCCATGGGGGAATCAAAGAGCTGGCACTGGTAGACAATCTGTCTCCCCATTGCATGCCTTTGAATGCACACCGTAATGTTCTATCGTGAAGCTCTCGTATGACATCGATAGCCCATGTCAAGTTTAAGGAACGAATGTGCTTTTATTTAAGTAATTAATTTTATTTATTTATTTATTTGCAGTCTAACCTTGTCGATCAGAATTCTCTCGCAGCCCTGGTGAACCAAATCATCACCATGGCCGATGTGAACCAAGATGGGAAAGTGTCCTTGGCTGAGGCCAAGTCGATCTGGGCTTTGCTTCAGCTCAATGACTTTCTGCTCATGCTCTCCTTGCATGAGAAAGAACATACTTCCAAACTGCTGGGGCACTGCGGAGACCTTTATATCACGGAAAAGATCCCCCACCACTCCCTCTATGGCACGGACATTCCTCAGTTCCTGCAGCCGCTGTTGCCGTCAGCCGTACACAGGATTATCCACCAGTGGGTCGCCCCGGCGTGGCCCAGAAGAGCCAAAATCTCCATCGGACTCTTGGAGTTTGTGGAGGAGATATTCCATGGCACTTTTGGGAACTTCTATATCTGCGAGACCAACTTTAAGAACGTGGGCTACAATGACAAGTACGACTTCAAAATGGTCAACCTGGAGAAGGTGGCGACGGAGATGACAATCAGAGGGTACCTCAAGGGACGTCACTGTGAGCAAAATGTGGACTGCACCTACGGGAAGGACTGCATGGCGACTTGCGACAAACTTATGAAGCAATGCAAGAGTGATGTGGTCCAGCCCAACCTGGCTAAAGTCTGTGGGCTTCTGCAAGACTATTTGCTGTATGGCGCGCCCATCGACTTGAAAGAAGAGCTTCAGAAACAGCTACGGACTTGTATGACCCTTAGTCGCTTGGCTAGCCAGATGGAAGTTCACCACTCGCTCGTATTGAATAATCTCAAGACTTTGCTATGGAAGAAGATTTCAGATACCAAATATTCTTAGGGACATCATGGCATAGACACAATCATGGGCTATAGCACTGGGATTCTTAGGGGCAAAACCCAGCCGAGGATCAAAAAGTCAGTTCTTTTCCACTCCTGCAGAAGGAATTTGCCATAAGCAGGGAGCTCGTAGTTATAGCCCCCTTTTCCTTCATCAGTAAAACAAAGCATCGGTGACCTGTACCACTTGGCAAAATCATAAGTAGTGCACTTTAGGTCTGTAAGGATAAAGATGCAGAGGAGGAATAGAGAGCCTGTATGAGCAGGTTTTGAAGGGGAAAGAAGATGACGTTGGCAGAAAACAGAGGAGGAACCAGAGTCTAGCTGTGTCCATCTTTCCTTTTGAATCACGGGACAATCAGAAGTGCAGAGAATGAATTCATCCTGCTGTAATTGTCATTTCTTATTGTGATGGACACCCTTGGATGTAAATAAATCCGTTTTCTGTGACTGGCACCAGTACATCTAGCAAGCAGCAGCTTTTTAAATATTGGCCTCCCGGTGATTCTTAAAAGGGAAGAGTGCGTCATCCAAAAATCTGCTTATTCATTGTGGAATGTATGAATTTCCAAGCCCTGCCTAACGTCCAAGCATAGTATAGGTAGCTGCTCCAGACTCTCACTTGGGATTCTGGGATCAGGCACTTTAGAAAACGTGCAACTGTAAGCAGAGTGGATAGATATTGGCAAGTTGTAGATCTCTTGTAAACAGCGGCTACTACTTGTTCAGTGGATGACTGCCTGTTCAAGATGAACATAAAACCACACCTTGGTTTCTTTTATGGCTTGTTAAAATTTGTAAAGTTAAAGAAGAAACCGCAGTCATGGCTAAAACGTGAGGATAAAACAGACACGTACAGATACCTAAATCCTAAGACCAAGCTCCGACAGACAGAAGTAACTACTTCTCTGAGCTTGGTCTTAGGAATGTTCGTCCAAATGTCACCAAGGTGGAGTCATCGGTAGTGCTCAGATGAACAGCGTAAACCAAAGTGACTACTTCAATGTAATTACTCCACCTTGGTAGCGTTCAGACTAACACTGTAAGCTGAAGTAATACTGCATCAATTTCCCCCGTAGCTGGATGTGATGATCACTGAACTGTGGTCACTGCCCTCACACTGAAGTGTTCACACGAACAGTTAGTTTGACATTATTATTATTATTATTATTAACAAACATTTATATAGCGCCAGCAGTGTACCTGGCACTTTACAAAGTAATAAAATAGACACGGTCCCTGCCCCTAGGGCTTACAATCTGAGAGACAGGAGCTGGGGGAGAGACTTAGGAAGGGGAACAGAGGGAAAGACAAGGGGTCTAACATTCATGAAGATGCGAGGTCTCAAGTGCACGTACTTGGCTTGGTTACAATGAGAATGACAGCAGGCAGGTCCATGTTGCAAGGATAAGGGTAAACAGATCGTAGGTATAGGAATAGTGGCTCAGCAGGATAAAGAGTCAGACAGAGCAGAGCAAAAGAGGTGAGTTTTAAGGAGAGATTTGAAGGTATGAAGGGAGGGGGCAAGGCGGATGTGGACAGGGAGGGAGTTCCAGGCATGGAGGGGGGCAAGTGAGAAGGGACGAAGGCGCTTAGGGGAGCAGGGAAGGCGTGGAAGGGCAAGAGAGGGGACAGAGGAGGAGCGAAATACAAATCGGATGGGAGTATGTACTGCTGATATTTCAGGAGAACATACTTCTCTTCCTACTCCAGACCAACATCAGTTTAGCAGTCTGTGTGAACGCTTTAGGAATAAAACAGAAGGCCCAACTACATTGAGGTAACTGTTAATTGGAACATGATTTAAGATAGACACTAACAACCAACAATGCATGCATGGTACATTCCTCATATATATATATTTCCAACAGAAAGAGAAAATAGGTAGTACTGTATCTGAACCTTCGTTCAGGTTGTAATTCATCTCCTGGTTTAACTCTTTCAGAATGAAGGCTCTGGTCCTTAAGGTTGTGTTGATGGAGTGATTTGAGGACTGAGCTGCAAATCCAGGATTTGGTTGCAAAGATGAAAGGCTAATACCACATTAATCCATAATTAAAAAGGAAAGAGACAACTTTTCTGAAGATGACAAAGCAGATAGACACTTAGAGCCGTTCCTTATTCGGCCTTCTGATTGCTACCTCCTATAGCTTTTGTTTCCTCTTGCATTCAGTAAAGATAGTTCTCATCTATGTCTGTTACATTCAAGATGAAAGAAGGTGGGGAGAAGGCTTCATTTACATCAGTACGTAACTACTGGCTCTACTGGTGGGAAGTACGGGGGTGATCCAACAACAGATATTTAGACAAGTGGAGCACGAACATCTGATGTACAATCACTAGGGACAAAAATATCAGTCCCCTAGGACATTATTGCCTCTAAAAGCAATCTGTAATGTCACGGCTATAAAATTATGAGCCCTCAAGAGAGAGGAAATTTCAGTGTGTTTCCTTCCATTCGTTCTATGGGATCGTTATTACCTTTCAAGTGTTGTTTATGGGGGGAAATGTTTTAGTGTCAACACACAGTGCTTTAAGTCTACATTCAGTCAGCATAACTATGGTCTCTTTAGCAGGGAAGCTTTCCACCACAATCAATCTTCTACCTGGAGCAGCGCTGAGAGGGATTTTTTTTCTTGGCAAGAGCTACTGATCGAACCATTGCACAGCATTTAACTTACACTCAGGCTGTATATTGCAAAGAAAGTAATTTGAAAGCCTACATCTCCAGTTGCTAGACCGATGCTTGAAAGATTGCTTGGTGACTACCAACAAAAAAATGCGTGCGGGAGAGAAACGCTTTGGGGATTTTCAGTGCCCTGCAATTTTGCCAAGTCTATTTTAACAATGAAAAATTTGGAACAGTTGTGACTCCACAATTGACAAAAAAAATTTTTTAATTTTTTTTTACACTTTTGATGAAAATTAACCTCCATTCAGGTCAGTAAGAAATCCATATTTTACCTTTCTGCAGATTTAATAAAGTTTCAAAACCTGGTTGCAGGCAATATTTCTCCAGAAGTGTGTCTAGAACCTTTTGGAATAAAATAGATTTCATGCTACATATTTTTAAATCAACAAAGAACCAGGAACCAGATCGGAGGCAGCGTGATCTAGCGGATAGTGTGTTGTCTTAGAATGGAGAGTCCTGACTGCAAATCTTGATCTCAAACATTGGCCTTGATCAAGTAACCTCTGTCTCAGGGTGATTTCAGACGACACGGGGCGGCATTCGCCCCGTCCCAGAATCAGCCCGTCACGTCCAATAGACGTGTCGGCTGATCCCGGTGGGGAATCGGGGAGGGGGCGGGGCCACGCAGTGCAACGTGCAGCTGCACGGCCCCACCCCCCCATGCTCCCCCGCCCCCCGGGGAGATGGGCGGGCGCCGCGGCCAATGCGGCTGCAGCGCCCGCCCAAATTGACCATGGCCCAGAATCCCTCCGGGGATTCCGGGCCGTGGTTGCTGTCCAGACGAGACGGGCCCCTTCATTGCGGCGGGGAACTGCATTCACCACGCGATCGGTGCCGGCCCCGCTGATCGGGTGGTGAATGTGATTGCCCCGCCACGATTGACCGTGGTAAACATCTGGGAGGGGAACTTCTGGTTCCCCAACAGACGTTACGGGACCATTCCCCACCACAGGGTATTGACTGTGGTTGAGCGTGATCTCGTAACGTCTGAAAATACCCTCAGTCTCACTCTCCAACTGTAAATTGGGGTGTTGGTGACAGGCCTGGCCGGCTGTTGTACCACAGGCTGAACAGAAGTGGCATTGAACAGCCAAGCTTAAACCGATCAATGGGACTCTTATGGTCTTCTTGCGACTGTTGATATGGAAGCTCGCTGCTTGCATGTCTCATTGTAAACAATATCCTAATTCTTTCTTTAGAATAAAGAAGTTGATAGTTTACATATCCATTAAGGACAAAAGTAATTATGCCAGTTATTAGTGTGAGTAAAAGATGCAGAGGTTAACAGGCCACATTCCCAAGAGGCAAGAGAAACCTTTGGCTGAAGGGAGAGTGACCTTGACCAGGCCATGGCTAGCAGACTATGTAAGTTGCTGCCTGCTGGAACTCGCCTGCCTTTTGAAGAATACTTTAGTTACTCCCATCTTAAAAGCAGCACTCTCTTACCTCTTCAGCTACTGACTTTTCTACCTTTTGCCCTTTATCTCCAAGGCAGTGGTTCCCAAACTTTTTCCTCTCACGCCACATTCCACAAAGCCAAAGTTATCCATGCTGCCCCTAGAATCTGGCCAGTCCCAGTGCGGACACGGCAGCAGCGGGACTCAAGAGTTCCTTTGCTTCTTCTAGCAGCAGCTACTAATGCAGCACAGTCTCTACTGAGGGAGGAGGAAGAAAATAGAGAACAGAGCTGGGCGGTGGGAGACTGTGTATGTGAAGCCCTCTGAGCACTGACAGGGAGGCAGTTGCACGCTGCTGCCTTTTCTCTCCTGGGTCCTGACTTTTACCCAGCCCCTGGGTAAAAGCGCTGCCCCAGGATGGCACGCCACCCTTTTGGGGAATTGCTGATCTAAGCCCTTGAATGTGCTGTAGCCTGTTTTTACAAGCACTGTCTGGAGTTCCTTCTCTCTCATTCTGTTCTAGAGTCTGGTTTCTGCCTCTGCCGTGCTCCACTTGAACAGCTCTTCCCAAAGTCTCTAATGACCTCGTCCCAGCCCAAAACCCAGGTGCAGTGCTCCATGCTTTGCTTTTGTAAAAAAAAAACCAACAACCTAGTAACCATCTCTCAAAAATATGAGTGCTGCAAAGTAAAAAATGGAAACTTAAAACTAATTTAAAAACACCAAGACATACTGCTGCATGGAAGATTTACTAAAAAAAAATAAAAATGCTTAGAGTAAATATACATTGTGCTTTGTCCACAGGTATTTATTACAACATAAAACTACACTGATGAGGGGGGAGAAAAAAAAAAAAAGTCCACCAGTCTCAAGGTAAAGTCAACAATCCAACCTTACAAGGGTTGGATAGGGAACGTACAGTCCAAGTGCCAGATCTGACCCACGGCTGGTTTTTATTTGCATCCATTCTGATTCTTGGATCTGGCCCCTAGATCCAGTCCTGGCGAGCACTGAAGGAGTGAGCAGAGAGAAGGGCATGCACTCAAGGGGATGGCTCCATGATATAGATCCTTGACTGGACCCGCCTTCTCCGCCAATCCCGAGCCCCTCACCACCAACTCCTATACCGCCTGTGGACCTTGTACCAAATTTTGAAGTGGCCCACAGGAGGGAAAAGGTTCTCCACCCCAAATTTATAAGCTCACTGGAGTTCCTTTTATAACTAAACTTAATTTTCTGGATGGGCTGTCTACAAGCATGGTCGGGATTTCCTCCCCATCCCACCCCTTTTCTATTGCAGCTTCCACACCTGGCGTGCCACTGAAATTATTATTATTATTATAAGCATTTATACAGCGCAAGCACTGTACCCAGTGCTTTACAAAGAATAAGATAGACACGCTCCCTGCCTGAGGGCTTACAATCTAAAGACGGGGAGGGGAGGCAAGGGATGCAACATTCATGAGGATGCGAGAACTCAGGTACACGTTCTTGGCTTGGTTACAGTGAGTGGGGAGTTTGCAGATAACAGGTGGGGGATAAACCTGGGTGGGGGTGATTAGCAGGAGTTAGGAAGGGTGGAGCGGAAGAGGTGGGTTTTGAGGAGGGACTTGAAGGTACGAAGGGAGGGAGCAAGGCAGATGTGGGCAGGGAGAGAGTTCCAGGCGTGCGGGGCAGCGAGGGAGAAGGGACAAAGGCGGTTGGGGGAGCAGGGGAGGCGGAGAGTGAGGGAGGGGATGGAAGAGGAGCAGAGTGCTGGAGCAGGGGTTTGGAGGGAGATCAGGGCAGAGAGGTAGGGGGGAGCGAAGTTGTGAAGGGCTTTGTAAGTGAGGACAAGGAGCTTGTGCAGAATACACTCCAGCAGAGGGAGCCTGTGGAGAGAGGAGAGGCTGCACGTGGTCAAAGCAACGGGCTAGGTGGATGATCCTGGCAGCGGAGTTTTGAACAGAGATAAGGGAAGAAAGGTGGGAGCAGGGAAGGCCAGCGAGGAGAAGGTTACAATAGTCGAGGCGTGAAATGACTAGGGCATGGATGAGAGTTTGAGCAGAGGAGACAGACAGAAAAGGGCGGATCTTGGCAATGTTGTGGAGGGAGAAGCGGCAGGATTTGGCCACGGAGTCGATGTAGGGCTTGAAGGTCAGGTACAAGTCAAAGATGAAGCCCAAGCTACGGGCTTGGGGGACAGGGAGGATGGAGACCCCATCAATGGCAATTGACAGGGAAGAGGGAAAGGAAGGATTGGGAGGGAAGATCAGGAGTTCAGTTTTTGCCATGTTCAGTTTGAGTTGGCGTTGAGACATCCAGGTGGAGATATCGGAGAGACAGGTGGTGAGACGAACTTGAAAAGGGGGAGAGGGAAGGAGTGGAGAGATAGAGTTGAGTGTCGTCAGCATATAGGTGGTATTGGAAACCATGGGAGGCAATGAGTTTGCCTAGGGATTGAGTGTAGATAGAGAAGATGAGAGGGCCAAGGACAGAGCCCCGACCAAGAGGGGTAGGGGGGAGAAGTCAGGAAGAGAAGCCTCCAGTGACCCCCCACTTCCTCACCAAACCCTCCTCAATATCAACGGATCACGTTTGCACCCTTAGCTCGTAAGCTTCTTAGCTCGTTCATGTGGAAGCTTCCTCCGGCATAGCAAAGAAAGAAAAAAAACATTGGAAATTAGCTTTTCCTTATTACATTATTTTCGGGAAGCGATTTCAGCAGCACTGAAAGCCGCTCATCAGGAAAACACAAAGAAACGTGAAGATCAGAGCAGCGAGAGTGGTTTCTTTTCTGTCTGCCCCGTGGCCAGGGGAGTTACGGAAATTGCTTAATTAGAGACGGAGAGAACAGTTATTGACATTGCTGCAGAGTGCGTTCGTTTCCACCGTCTGTGGAGCTGCATGTATAATCTAGCACACGGTAGAGCGGATAACATCCAAAGCTTCGTTGGTGCAGTGCACTAATCTCCTTTGCTGCAGCATTAGGCTGCACCATAAACCCCAGCCTAGAGTGGTCACCTACAACAAAAAGAAAACCCTGTAGGATATTAGAATACAATGGACCGGACCCAGTTCTCACGCTGTAACATCTGTAACCTAGAAAGGGACTGCAGCCGTAGCGGTTCTGTTCTTTGGTGTTTCTTCATTTCTTTGAGGCGGATTGCCTTTAGCAATTTTCGAGACAGTGGCCTCATTGAAATCAAACGGGAGTTTTGCCCTTGACTTCAGTAGAGGATTTTTTTTTTGGTTTTTGTACCCTTAGCAAATAGGCACTGCTGACCACAGTAGTACTGCATTGGTGCTCCTTACACAATTTAAATGAATACTAAGCTCTCCCTTCTCAAGTGGAGGAACTTCTGGCCTATGGCTGGTTTCGGTTTGGTCCCTTTCTGTTTCTCGGCTCTAGCTCCAGAGCATTGCCAAACACAGGCAAGTTGTGAGTATGCACTTGGTTGAAGACGTGGTAGCTTGCTGGGAGAGGCAGTGGCATGGTAGAGCCCGGAAATTGGAGCCAGCTGCAGCAGTGCCAGGCCCCCGGGGAATGCAGGTCGTGCACGTTCGTGGTACAACCTCACGATGCTTCCGGCGATCCTGTGCTGCTCTTTTAGCCGCCGCTCTCTGGGCTCAGGTAAGTGTGTGGGGCTTGGGTGACAAGCGCAGAGAGTGCAGCGGTGGCAGAAGCTACCACTGTGATCTCTCTAGAGGTCACTGCTCCATGTTACAACAGGTAAATACAGGTTCATGGCCCGTGTGGGGGGCCGGAAGGCAATCACCAAAGGCAAGCTAGGGAAACATCTGATAACACCCAATCATCCTCCTCCTAACGTGGGGAGATCAAAGAAGCTGAGCAGAGTAAGGGCATACATGACATAGGACACCATGACTCTCCAAAGGATTCAATTTCCTAACAAAGAAAAGTGTTCGGTAAAATGAGTCAACTACCTTGCCGGGAAAGTCTCTATAACGGTAACAAAGAAAGCTTCCAAAGGAACTTAAGTTATAACTGCTTGCTGTCCAAGCAGAATAGCAGTGTGTGAATGACTAAGAAACTAAGCAGCTAATATGCAGGCTCTGGGAGTACACAGAGTCTGGCCTATTCACCACATAAGCCCCTATTAATCCTTTAACACAGGAACTGAGTGAGGCATAAGGGCAGGACCAGTGCGTGGGGTTAAGTTTCACCCAGACAAAGGATACCCGCGGCGGTTTAGGATGCAGAGAGCCATTTGCCACCTGGAAAAAGAATATGTTGTCACCACGGGAAAGGATTTGGGTTTTGTACAGGGTTAGAGCATCACAGAATGATCAGTTTAAGGAGGCGGGGCTCTCTGAACAAAGTTCAGTCTCATAGCTTGAGGTCACTCCGCAAGTGGTGAGCTGCTCTTTAAGCTCCTCCCCAGCTTCCTGAACTTGTGCAGCCCTGAGACTCTACCCATTTTCTCAGGCTTCCCTCCAACCATCAAGGCCAACTTGTATCCACCATTCTCCCAACCAAGGAGGAACGGATACATCGATATCAAACTTTGATGGCATGGTAATGTTGAGCTCTGCAAGTCTTCTTCTCCACCTCCTCTCTCGGAAACAAAAACTAAACCTGCTCTCCGTCTCCTTCCAAAGCAGGTCCAAGCCAATTTCAAGCTAAGGAGACTGAATTCAGAGGTAGCATATTGTATGAGTAATCGTAAGAGCTGGCACTTATGTAGTAGTCTTCATCTACAACTAGGAAACCTTGTTCCCTGTTTTCCTCACTGCCACAAATTGAGGGGACGTGGGTCCCTGTCTGTAACCCTCAAAGCACTTTGCAAAAAAGGCCATAGCCCGATTCCCATTTTACAGATGAGAAACTGGGGCTCATGAAGGTGAGGCAACTTGCCCAAAGTCACCTAGTAAGGCAACAGCAGAGACGGAAATGAAACCCAGGTTGTTCCTCAGTCTCAGACAAAAGCTAGGAGTTGGGCAGTAGCTCTTGGTCACTATCCAGAATCCACTTACCCCATAGGGCTTCAATGGAGCAGTTGGTGGATTCTTGAGGGTAGCAGCATTGCCATTTACTGCTCCCCCCACTCTCACCCCAAACGAAGGGCATTAACTTAAATCCATAAAGGAAAGATGCCTGACTCACTCAGACCAAGAGAGCAGGGTCCGCTGGCTTGGCTTTGACTCGAGGCAATAAACTAGTGAGTGTTCTCGAGAGCGATAGTGGTCTGTCTTGTTTTATTGGTGCATAATATTCAGAGCCCCCAACACCGTAGCAGTGTGTGAGACACCCCTGGGTCAAGCTCAACACTACATGGATTACTCCAGAGTAAGTGGTTTGTGGATCGTGGCCATACACTGTCTGTTGGAAGGCTTCAGGGGGAGGCTGCAGAGAAATAACAGCATAGCGTACATCATGGAGGGGGAACCTTAGGTTCAGGGGCCAAATGCAGGCATGGCCATATGTGGCCACTTCCCAAAATCTGGCCCCTGGGTCTTCCTATGCCCCGAGCACTGAAAAACTGAGCTCAGGGTAAGGGAGCAGAGATGAGGGCACGCCCACACGGAGACGGGACACATCCATGGCACGGAGCTATAATCTGGACCCTCTTCCTGAATGCACTCCTTAACCATTCCCCTCACCAACTTCGAGCTGGCCGTGGGAGCTCTTACTAATTTTCCAAGCGGCCCTTGGAAGGAAAAGGTTTCCCCACGGCTGGTGTACGTAGGCTCGTCCCTTATCCAACTCCTTACTTGCTTTAATAGATGTACCTTCAAAATGCAGACGTGCCTGTTGAAATTTTTAAAAATGTTTGTTTTGTTTTACAATTATTTTTATTTCTATGATTTAGTATTGCCCGAGTCAAAACCACACGTAGCAATTTGACCCATTACAGTAGCTGGCCAAGCCAAGTAGCATGGGCTCGAACGATGCTGGTCAACAGCAAAGCAATTCTTGAATGCTCCTTCGCTTTCACCCCATTGGGTTATGTAGCCAAATTGTAACTGCATAGGTAAATAAACACCAAGTATGTGAGCTGTAGAGCACACGCGGGACTGGGCTCATGGATGTAGAGGGGTCTGCTGTAATACTAACGATGGCATGTGAACCCCACCCCAACATGTTTGGTCATGTCTACTGCATGGGAACGAAGCTCAGCCGCGTGGACTTGGTACCATGCTAGCGGGCAGGAAGGCGGTTGAGTGACACAACGTCCGCTGATTTTTCTGCTATTCCTACACCTAGCTGCCTAGGACAGAGAGGGAACGTGCAAAGCCAGCTCTGAATCGCTAACGATGGCTTTACACCTGCGGCAGAGAGCCCTGGGGGCTGCTCTCTCCTCTCTCTTGCTGCAGCATTGAGCCGATAATACATTAGCCGGTATGCCGCTGAGCTGACTCAGGAGGATGATCCTTTTAAAACCATCTGCAACCAAGGATTTATCATCCTTTTAGAACTAGATGAAAGCCAAGCCTTCCCAAGGTTAAACTTTTCTTTTTTCAAATCCACTTCCGCAGAATGGAACCGACCTCCTAGATTTGCAAGGCTGCTCATTTCACTAATATGATCCAGTTTTACTGGTTCGTGGGCATGTGACGTAGTAAGACTCAAGTTGGAAGCCATCTTGGACTGCAACAGTAGACTCAGCGGCCTCCAATAAGGCCTAGAAGGGCCAAGGAACCAAGTCGCATCAAGATCTGAAGAGATCGTCACACCGTAGTAAGCAGGCATTATAAAAACAATACACCAACACCATAAATAAAATTGGATGCATATGGTAAGCGCATGGCTTAAACCAGGACTGTTCAACATGTATCAGTAGATGTCCCAAACGCCAGGTCAATATGCTTTGGGTCAGTTGCCCAAGGGCCACACAGAACGGCCTCTCAGGCAGAAATGAAACCCGGCACCTGAGGATTTGGGCACCCCCGATGATTATGGGGTGTCCAAATTGACCCTGCCCCTTTGATGCCCAAATGCGCCCCGAGGGGCTGCTCAAATGTGCCAGCCAGACATTGAAACTGACAAGTCTTGACTGGAGCGCTATGGAGCCGGGCTCTGTGGCGCTCCCAGCTGGGGCTTGTCAGTTTCTCTGGATAACGCATGCATTTTGGGGGATCAAGAACCCGACTGGCCCTCGGGTAGCCTGGTGGGTGCCCAAAAATGTGGGCATTACCCACTAATTTTAGTACCCGTTGTAGCCCTACTCCCAGGTTAAATGCAGCCCTGTATGATGAGAACTCCAGGTTTAAAAAGCTTATCCTTATAGGTTCACTCTTGCATGCCGGTTTCCTCATTATGGCCCTAATACTGCATGCTCTTACCCAGCAGCAGAAGTTTACGGAAACTGAGTATTAAGCAGGATCGGAACCTTAACACCATATCAGAAATAACATCTCTCTCCTTCAAAGCATTATTTTAAAATTCTCCACGCTTACTGGAGAGTTGCATTGTCAAGGTGTGCTAATCTTTCCAGTCTTCCAGCATTTGCTTGGACACATGGATAACACACTTTAGAGAGAGAACAATCCAAGACTTATGAGACTTTTCAGGCTCTCATGCATAAACCGTGGCTCATCCCTTTGCCAACCCGCCCTTGTCCCTCACACTCTTTCCCTAGCAATCCCACCATTTTGGAAATTTCCTCTAACTCCGTCATTGTCATCCCCCTCGCACCCCCCATCACAAAGCACGGATGCAAAGGGCCACAAAAACAGAACCCCACCCTAAAGAGTAAAAAAGAAAAGATGTCCGGGCACTTGTGCTAGGACAGGAGTCTTTAGGCTAGTTTTAAAACAGGACCTTAAAGGCCTGATGCCACACAGCTAAGGAATTTGAATGAATGAATTTATTAACATGTTAGCAAAAGCCATCATGCTAAAATCAAAGTCCAAACTTACAGAGACATAGCACAACAATATAAAACCAGTTTCTTATACCAATAAAATCACCAAACCATAACTAAAACTACATACAAAAACCAAAAAGACAAATGATAATTGCAAGGTGAATTATAATTACAAAACATCACCAAACGTCCTCACTTGCATAAATAGAAACTGAAAACATAATCTGCAGGTTATCGTTATTTGGTAACAATTACAAATGTTGTGATATTGTGTAGAAAGATTTCTGTGTTAAAAAGAGGAAAAATCCATTGGTTCAAATTGATACAATCCTCACTGTGTGACTCCTTTATTAAACGACAGACCAATAAATAATGTGGTAAATCTTCAACCACACCAGCCCTGCAAAGACACGATGAGACTGATCAATTCCCTCATACTGCCCTTCCAATACTGCCGACTGGAATGACTGAAAACGCAAAGCAGTAAAAATCATTTTAATCGCACACAATGTTTCTCAAACTTCTATTGTTTTCAAAAAGGGATACCAGGGAGAGACCATATTTGCCTATACAGTTTGCCAGATCTGATTGTTGATGAACATCAAATATTCTGTTTAATTCGAGGCAGCACACTTTTGGGGCAGTACAACCTATAAGCTAATTCTGATTATCCCCAAGAATGCAGAACACGCACTCTCTCGTATCAAAACATTTTGCAATTTTGCAACGATACCATTCAAATCACACTTGCAGTAGTTGATCCACCCCCATCAAGTTCTATCCTACTCCCGTTACTGAGAGCATCACGTACATTTTCAGAGAGGTTTCGTTATATTTCTAGGATATTACACCCCACAACACAAACATACAATTCTAAAAGATGGTTGGATTTTTAAACCAAGTTCTGTGCTTGTCAGTTAAATCCAAGAACGCTGGCATTTTTCCAGACTGCCAGCTAAGTGAATAGTTAGGAGGACACAAGGCTTTTAGTTCATCTTGAACTTGCCCAGTTCTTGGAAGATTGAATCTTCCATGGTATAAGAGGCAGTTTCTAGCCAAAGTCAATACACTAGGGCACTGCCAGTTTTGTTGAATTCTTTGCTTTAAGTCCGATAATTACTGTACTATATTCCATGTTCTCATAAACTCTAATTGTGCTGATCATCTTTCTTTCCACTCTGCCTTACTCCACTCTCTTAACTGATTTTTTAGTAAAGGAAGAGGATGTATATGTACCATTTGAGGTATTTTAAAACCTCTTACTTAAGCAAGATGGGTCCATCACAGCCAAACCTCTCTCAGACAGCTATCCACACTGTTGGAAGCGACTTGCTATCTAGGCCCTGTTACTATACAGGGAAACATCTGGTAAATGATCTGCTTCCAGCACTGAAATCACCTTAATGTTCTACAATTTCGACTTCTGTGATTTTTTTTGTGCATATGTCTAATATAACTGCATTCATTCAGATTCTGCATCAGAATCGCTGATTGGTTCAAACTGATACGAGTCCCCCATTGTGCGACACTTTTATTTAAATGGTAGAACATTACTCAGTCTTCTGATTTTCTTCAAACTTTAAGAGCTACGCCTAAAGCCTCATTTGGTACTTACCCGTGTCTGGTAAATGCTTGCTGAGAAACGGAACATTTATTTCTGTGTTAAAACTAGTTCAGTTTGGGTGGTTGTTTTTTTAAAAAAAGGAAACATCCATATCTTCATGCATGTGTCCTTGTACGGGAACTGAACAGCTGTATTCACCACCACCTTATTAGCTTTCTTTTCAGGAGCAGCTGCTATTAGGCAATGTCTTTTCTCAATTAAATGGCTCATTTTGCAGCCAGCAGATACCCACTTGGTTAATAGCACCTTTGGCCCCCTTAATGCCCATTTAATGAGGACATTTTCCAGCATTTAGCACTGCCAGATTTTGTCAGGGTATTAGTCATTATAAAGCCTTCAGGAGCTGCCGAAAGCTACGTGCAACAAAGTCATTTCCTCCCGTTACCTTACCATGCCAATATAGTTCGGAGCCAGAGGCGTGACTCCTCTAGAGAGGACAGGTGCTGCACAATCATTATAACAACCTAATATCTTTACTCTCTAACTAACTTGCTTGGAGATCAAACTTTCTATTCTGATGTGTAAATGGCGAAACAAATTGAACAAGGCTTCTTGCATCAAAATGGTGGCAGTTTGACAGCTGTGCGAGACGGCTCTGCTGTCGTACCAACGTTTAGGTTGGATGGACAAAGAACTTATATTTTCAATGGCACAAGCAGCTGTTAGCTAGGTGCCTAGCTCCTAATTCACGGCCTTTGAGCGCCAATCCGTGCACGCAACAGAACACTTCTTGAGTGGAGTCAGTTTCATACCGCATTTCACCTTCGGAAACGTTGGGAGGGTTACTGATCGGTTAGTTTTCCATTTGGATTTCTGGTGCACAAAGGTACAAGCTAACACCAGCTGTGGAAGGAGCAACAGGGGGCAAAACTTTTGTAGGTTCTTCACAAGGATCTGCAGCACTGAGTCCCAACTTGAAACCCTGATTTTATTCTGAAATTTTGTAAGACGACGCAGTATCAGAATTCTAACGTGTGTCTGCTAGAGCCAGCAAAAATGAATGATCGCAGCTTATGAGGAATGGTATAAATTTAGTAAATTACAAATGATTTGCTACATTAACATATTTAATGTAAAGAAAAACCACCATTAAATGAACTGACAGGACTGCTTTAAAGAGCTCCCTCTGCCATGTTTCCAAATTTTAACTTTACGTTGCTTAGCTGCTGTCTCTTTGCATCCAATCTGCAAGGATGAAACCTTGCAAAGCAGCTCCAATTCCTGTCTGCCGCCTTCTGGCATAAAGACGACACGGCAGCCGTATTTACGCCTCAACAGGGCAGTACGTGATTTACAGGCAATGAGGAAAGGAAGCAGCACACAGCTCTTGGCAACTAAACAAACTCAACGTTGCTTAGTAAGCGAAGCGGCAAGCAGCTATGTTTACTGTTTGCACTCAAAGTCTGCCCCAGGACACTAATGCCATTTGCCCCAGCATTCCTCTTTATTCAATACTGGCATGATGGATGGTTCCACAGGTCTCATTAATAGCCAATTAACTTCTCTTCTACAGCTAATTTTACTGTAAGACACAAAAGGTTTCAACCTCAAGCTACTTTGCCAGCACAAGCTACATCCAATACAGTGGGCTTGCTCCAGAGTAGCTTTTTGAGGATCAATGCTTAAAGTTGCAATCCACAACCACTTACTCCACAGTAACCCCGAAACCTGAAGGACTTCCACAGGGCTCTTCCAGAGTGAAGTGGCTTGTGGATCATGGCCCAACCTTGCACTGGCTGCCACTAGCTTCCCAAGCACAATGCAAGGTGCTGGTTTTGACCGATAAAGCCCTAAACGGCCCCAAGTTACCTGAAAGGCTCCTTTGCTTTCATATCCTGTTGCAGCCTCTGAGGTCCGCCAGGAGCGCCCGATTGCAGGTACCATCTGCCCGTGAAGTTTCTACAAGGGCGTGCAGAGGGGCATTCTTGGTGGCTGCCCCATGATTATGGAACTTCCTTCATTCCCTTGGAGGTTTGGTCTAAGCCCGAGCCTGCTTGTCTTCTGGAAACGATGCAAGACCATTCTGCTTGGCCAGGCATTTGGTAGGCAGGGATAAGGCTGGGTGCAGGGTTCAAGGGATTTTTTAAAAGATGTTTTTACTAAGCTACCCTGAACCTTAATGGGAAGGGCAACAAAAATTTGAATAAACAAATGTCTAAACATCCACCATTCTATAAATTACTAAGCTACCCTGAACCTTAATGGGAAGGGCAACAAAAATTTGAAATAAACAACTGTCTAAACATCCACCATTCTATAAATTGACCATGGCAATATCAACCATTAGACTTGGATACGTTACAAACACTTGTGTAGTGTGCAAATCCATTTAAAACAAATTCCAGTCTTAGGTGGAATATGTTCTAAAACCATTATAGTTCCAAAAGAAATACTCCATGAATTACAGGTAAGTCCTCTACTGCTACTTAACTTTTTCTTAACCTTTTAAAGAGAAAGGAGGACGCAAGACAAAGATTGAGAATCCAATCACGGAGATTTAAAATGGTAACATCAGGAAGTTTAGATTCAAAAAGCAGGTTTTATATCAAAAAGTTCTAACAAAAATTTCAGGACTTTTCAAATTCCAAGTAGCACGCATACTAAACTATAGTACTGTGGCTAAGCATGAAAACCAGACCAGTAGACTGACTAAGAATAAGCCTAGTTTCACTGAAGACACAAAAGGGAATCAGCAAGTGGCGAGGAGACATTAAGCACACATTCCATTTAATAAGCTAACATACGAATACTTCTGTATTATAACCCACCTGGAGCCCCTGGGATAGGGCAGAATAAAAACTTAAGTTATGGAGTCTTATTTAATAAGACAAACACATCCCTTGAAATGCCCCCAAATCCCAAATGTGCTGCTTGTACTGAACATCTTTTTTGTACTCCAATTTGTTGGCAAAAGTTTTATTGACAGGTGTTACACTGGGAAGATTCGTTCTTGGTGCTCAAGGACACCAGAATACTTACCTTTGTTTGTGGATCTATTTAAAAAATAAATAAATCAGTACTTTTAATGAACCTGTGAATAGAAAAACAAAGATATTAGCAACGCCAAGGTGCTAGTTTTTAAACTCCTCTTCAAAGGCTCTCTAGGTTACAATTATGAGTTTAAATATAAGTCACTGAACTGTTAACTTTATTTGTACAGAAGCGTTGCATCAACTCAGCAATGTTTTAAGATTAATAAATTATGCACTTCTTGCCGGGAAGGCAATGGCAATAATGCAGCTGCTCAATGCCAACCAAGCCAAGAACGTGTACCTGAGTTCTCGCATCCTCATGATTGTTGCATCCCTTGTCTCTCCCTCTGTTCCCCCTTCCCTGTCTCCCCTCCCCCGTCTTTAGATTGTAAGCTGTCAGGCAGGGACCATGTCTATCTTATTTTCTGTAAAGCACCAGGTACATTGCTGGTGCTATATAAATGCTAACAACAAATGTTTCTACTTCAATTAATTACCCAGAATTTTGTACAGCTTATAAAGAAACCACTTTGAAAGATGCCAATTACTATGGATGAAAGGAAGCTGAATCAAAGATCTATTATGTCCCTTGGCAGCAAGAGCGTTTAGCCACACAAGTCTAGAATTGTAGCTGCATATTGTTTGTATGGAAGCATTAGCGATTCAGATGGGATTTGCTGTATTGAGGTTCCCCCTTTTCCTAACTAAAGTTAGTTCCTAGAAAGATCACTACTAAGTTTAGTTGACACATTAAGCTGCACCTTTAACAGAGAACTGAAATTATTGATGTTCGGTCCTTATCATACTAACCAAATCTTAAACCGTTTGATGCTGTGCACTAAAACAGCTTATTTAAGTACATCAAGGGAAGTATTTCATCTCATTTCGAAGCAGAATTATCAAGGGGCTCTTAGGGATTCAGGAGGCCACGTGCCATTTTGCATTTCTAAATCGTAGTTGGTCCAATAAAAGATCTCATCTGAACTACTCTGGTCTATAAACTTTGAGACCAATACAACCACCCCATTCACTCAGGCATGTTTAGTCTAGGTGCCCGCAATGTTTTATTCCCAGGGCTGAAGCCAAAAGGTTTGAAGGTTCTTACTAGAAAAAGTAAATTGATTTTAAAATAGTCTTAGACCCCAATCCCAGCTGCTGGGAGAAGCTGCACTGGCAGTAGGGAAGCAGCTGTAGCGCTGAATCTGCCTCCAGGCCCAGCGACATGCAGGGGGCAGCTAGAGGAGGTGGGGCCACACAGCAGCAGGACAGGGGGGCTGGCAGAAGTGCTCCAAAGCTGCTGCAGGCCGGCCCAGACAGCCCCCAAAACCAGCCCATAGCACTCAACCTCTATCGCAGAAGCCCTGCAGCCCCCGCCCCTCCCAACGTGCCGTGGTGCTGGGACAGGAGCCGGGTCATATGGGGAACCGTCTAATGCTCCCGAAATAGAGGGCGAGTGCTGTGGGCTGGTTTCGGGGGCTGCCAGGGCTGGTTTGTGCAGCATCAGAGGGTCAGGGCAGCCGGTGCGGGTATCCCTATGGCTGTGCCTGCCTTACCCTGCTCTCCAAGCAGGTGTAGACAGGCACAGCCAGGCGGTTTGTGGGCTGGAGGTTATCATGTTGGGGTATCCACTGGCCCTGGGGTTGTGAACCCCTTGAAAAGGCAGTGCTCCCCACTCTGGCACAGGTGGTATGGCCCCTGTGAATAATGAAGGGGTGTGACCATGGGCCAGCACAACTCTGCTCCCCCTGGCACCCACACCCCCCCAACTTGCTAAATCTTAGCTCCTCTGCCGGCGCCCAGCCCTTTGCGCTGGTGAGGGCCAGACTGCAATTTTAGTGTTCTGCACTGGGGCCTTTGGCCACTAGAGGACTGAATACAAGGAAGTGGATGCATGGTATGTGCTATGAACATACCTCTTTCATTGGGTTTATGATTAACTTCAGATATACTTTTTGGGTCTCTTACTGCTGCAAGTATCAGAATAGAATAATTTAATTCCACATGCAAGTTCAATGGGTGTAATCAATCTGTTTTATTAAAAGTATAGCGTTATGATAAGGAAAGCAACGTTTAGTACAGCTTTTGACCTAAATGTATGCATGTGAACCATTATCATTGACGGTATCATTGATACTGTTAATATAAACAATACACTAATATATTAACTGTTAATACAAAACAAAATTGAAAACAAAAAATGGTACAACATTGATGTTACAGAAAATACAATAAAGAAATTGTAGATTCAACCTTAAGGCTATTTCAGAGAACACAATTCTACATTAATATAGACTACTACTAATACAGAAAACATTGATTGTAACATCAGTAATATAAATCTATTTCAGAATATCTGACTTGAGTTGCAAGGTTCCAAGATGTCATCTTCATGAACGGGATCCTCTCTCACAAGGAGCTGCTGTCTATTTGTAGGTAGTTCTCCATCAAACTATTTGATGGTATAGCGTTCCCCATCTCTTAACCAACCATCGTGTGGCATAGCAATACGTGCAGTCTTCAAGCATGCGAGCAACAAAGTTTGTTCTTTTCAATCTTTTCTCTAGGTACCGGAAGCGATGGGAGACATTAGGAAGGGATCAGCGCTAGGTTTTCCATTGAGCTTGCACATGGTGCTCTGTGGTAGGCAGCACCTGTAGATTCTTGTTCCATGGAATTGGGGTAAAGCACATTACCTTGCTTCCTAGAAACACTGCCCATCTTTAATTTACCATTAAAAGTGGTTGAGCAGTGCGCTCCGGTATTGTCTATGAACAGACAAAGGTTCAGGCTTACATTCACAAATGACGTTTCTATTAACGCAAGGTATTATTTTTAGCAAAGGCCTTTGAATGTGCATCTCTGCATTTTGCTGCAAGACAAGACAGATGGATGCTCCGTTCAGCAGCTTTCTGCGGAGTGGCCGTATTGCTTACGGCATGAGTGGTTGTACCTAACTGCCTTTGCTTTGAAGTCTACATCTCCATACTTCAAAATTATGGCATCATTTAGTATTTTTGCAGACTCTTTAATTTTGTATTCAAGCATGATCACTCTCCTATTCCTAACGGCTCCTTCCATCACCTACTGCTCTTTGCAGCTTGGTTAAAAAAATAAGGCTCTTTGGAAGTGCACCACATGTACTTGTACTGGGGGTGATTTACACGTGAGCACAATACCAAAGTCTCCTGATTAATCTTATTGCATGGTGTCTCTGCACTGGCGAGTTGAAGATCTGGAATGGCAGTGAAGTTTCTGTAGCATCTAGAGTGGTATCCAGGACGAGCTGTATATAGATCTGGCCGTTTCCCCCATATCGTAGCATGCTTCTATGTTTTCCACTTTGAACATCTCAACGCCGCACAACATCTTTCCAAGTTGATGGAGTGAACTTGTGTGTATCTCCCACATTTGATCCACAAGAACCCACGCGAAGAATGCATACGTTTTTGGACAGGACTTATTTTACAATGTTGGCAGCCTCCAGAGCATCAACCTGAAAAAGAAAAAATTACAATTTCATTACTATTCACATTGCTCACAATGGCATAACAAATTTCCCATAACAAAAATGCATCTTTAGTAAAAGAAATAGATTACACCCATTAAAATTACACGTGGCATTAAATGATGCAGTAGCCATGTTATATTCTGGTACTTGCAGCATAAGAGACCCAAAAACATATATTCATAAACACAACGTAAGATGCAACAAGAGGTATGTTCACACACGTACGAGACATTTTCTTGTAGAAGACTTTTTTTTTTTTCTGAATCAGCACGCTTTCTCTAGTGAGAATCAACCTTCAAACTCTTTGACCTCAGACACGGGAATAAAACATTGTGGGCACCTGCTCTATTTTGAAGTAGGATGCCAACTTAAATGTGACCATTTAAAAAAACCATTAGCATTCATATTTTTGTCAATGTGCAATGGAAGAATTAATCCCAAGCTGCTACGTGGCACAGCTTTACACATAGCAGAACTGACACAAAGTGATGAGTTGGATAAGCTCATAGAGGGCAATCGGTGTCAGAGTAAACTATGTCGCTTCCAATTGTCCCTGTGTACAAGGATACAAGACCCTCTTTGCAGCTAAACGCCTCTGAAAAGATATTTGTTCTACCTTCCTCAGGCTCCCTGGAGAAAGCAGGCACCCTTAGAAAACCAGTGTCAGGCTACTAATCATTCTGAGTGCTCACAGCTTTCAGGGCACCGAGCGTAGACGTAGCCTCTTCCTCTGCGCCACCTAATGACACAAACGTGGCACGGCCAGCCACATCTGTAACGCCTCTAGGGGCAGGAGATTAACAACCTATAGGATGCTGAATGAGTAAGCAAGGATTCTTCCAAAGTAACACTCAAGGGGCACTAGACCAAGGAGTGTCATTTCACCAGGTCAGCAAGAATGCTCTGTAGTTGCCCTTTGCTTAACAAGGTGCTGTAATCAAAAGCCACCCCATGCAGATGCAATCTTCAATTACTTTGTTTCCTAAGCAGGAGTTGCTCTTAAAAAAGCTCTCAATTCCTTTCCCATAACCTCTGAAATGTAAAGCAGTGCCAAGCGTCTTGACATTCCCCTGGGACGGACTAGATTTTAAGTCCAGAAACTGTATGTCTAAGTCCCTGACTATTTGATGAAAAAAACCCTACTAATTAGTACTATATGATCCCCACTCACCTCCTATCCAGGATAAAGAAATGTTGGACAATATGGATCCTAGATTCTTCTTCCTAAAAAGATCAAGCACAATGCAGACGTTATAATCATTCCAATACCTGGGCGTGATACAAAGCACCAGAAAACACTGACTTGTGATGATCAGAGCCAGGATTAATCAAAGCTCAAGCAGAAGTGCTGTTTGAATTCAGATTCCTTCCTGCAACAATGATCCTATAACACCATACCCTCCACTTTCAACAAGGGCATTTATTTCCCCTGAAGGCTGCCTGTCTAGAGAGTGAAATAGCAAGGGATCACCTAGAGCACAGATGCTCTCTCTCAGGGTCACAAATAGGGACTCCTATGAGAGAAGGGAACAAGGCTGACAAATTCCCCAAATTCTTACTTTTTAAAAATAGCACACTGACTATGGCTCCGCAGAATTCACATTCCACCCCTCTTTGCACACTGTAACAAACAACAAAAGCAGAAAGTCAATAGAACATTTGTAATACATATTTAGACATGCCTCAGACTAGCTGTCTGGGGATCAGTCCATTATTTAGAGAGCAGGCTGAAAGCAATGAGAAATCAATTTTTTAAAAAGAATGTTAAGAATAAGTTAATACCAAACCAATGTTTACATTAAGGAGAGGGATACTGGAGTAGTTCTTTCTATCAGGTCTCCCCAGAGACTAGAATATCTGACTGGCTGACAATCATTTGGAAATCTGCATCAAGATAATGGGAGCAAGGGGAAAAAAATTAAAGACAATTTCCAAAGACATGGAGAAACTGCAGCTACAAGTTAGAGCGGTGAACTTGGATTCCAGTTCTATTTCTTGCTGTGGCAGTAATTTGCTAAATCAGTCCCTCACTCTATGCCTCGATTTCCCCATTGCCAAAATGGATCTAGGAAAATTTAATTAAATGGATTGTATATTCTCAAAGGTGAAATGCAAACACCACACCAACTTGTGAGCAGTGCTTTCCCATAACCGTAAAAGCCTCTTCCCCTTCCACCAGTGCAGCCCAAAAATGGAAATCGGAGGCTTTGAACACACACTAAGCTAGTTTTCCTATAAGCCTCCAAAAGGTCCTTACGCAGTCAGTGGAACCAGCCACACTAAGGGCACTTTGCGTTGTCATTTTACAGGCTACTCAGTAAAGCAAGAGATGTTCCAGAGCTACTCCCTGGCCATATTCCAAATGAATGGCTGTCATTCAGCTACCGATGTCTCTACACAACAGAGACAAACCATGTAAGCATTGGTCTATATTTTCTGTCTTTCTAAAGTATCTAGCAAAATGGGAAAGATGATCCCCACTGGGGATCTCTAGCTGCTAACGCAGGATATAAGAGTATTGGAATGTTCCAACAATGGTTTCAGACCACATTTGGCACTACAGGGAGGGAACCAGTTCACTAGCTCTCTAAATGTACATCTCACAGCTATTCTGAAGGGATGGGGGAGGAGGAGAAGGCAGTCATTCTATTCTATTTAAGCTCTTACGATATATGCATTCATCTTGTATTTTAGCACCCACCCTATTCCTGCAACTTCCCAGGCGTTCTGCTGCCAGCAAGCCTACGTATAAAGCTTTTTCCAGATTAGGACCAAAAATAGCATTGGGGCCCCCCAATTTGTAAAAAGTTTACATTTATAATCTACGTTGAAATTAAAAGATTCTGAATTTTTTTTAGTTTCAGCTCAACAAAATTTAATGTTGAAATCTTAAGCTTTGCAAAGCCTCCCCACCATCTCTGCCGCCCAAAAACCTGTGTCATTTAAAGATGGATTGTGTATTATGTTTAAAATAAAAAGCGTGTGTGTGTGTGTGGTCACAGAGGGCAATCCATGTCCGAGTAAACTGTCGCCTCCAATTGTCCCTGTGTACAAGGATACAAGACCCTCTTTGCAGCTAAACGCCTCTGAAAAGATATTCATTCTACCTTCCTCAGGTTCCCTGGAGAAAGCAGGTACCCTTAGAAAACCAGTGTCAGGCTACTAATCATTCTGAGTGCTCACAGCTGTCAGGGCACCGAGCGTAGACGTAGCCTCTTCCTCTGCGCCACCTAATGACACAGACGTGGCACGGCCAGCCACATCTGTAACGCCTCTAGGGGCAGGAGATGAACAACCTATAGGATGCTGAATGAACGCCCAATGACTCTTCTGAACAGCAAGTGTCAGGCTACTAATCATTCCATGCAGCCAAGGCTTCAGCTCCAAGAGATTAGTGCATGTTTAAGATAGGATGCCTTGTCGACTTTCAACAAGCATTAATTACATCAAGCGCTTACAGCATGTCGCATCCTAGTCCATTATTATTTTGAATTTATATCCAAAAGGATTCAGGGTAGCTTACATGTAAAAACACAGCATCAAAATACAAACCTATTTCTGCTCACTGTTCTCCTCTCCATTGTCATCCTGGGAGAGGGAATGAAGCCTGGGCCCAATTCCAATCAGCTCTGGACACTGCATTTCCACGCAATGGGGCCGCTCACAAGCCCCATGCCATTCCCACTATGTGCCAGCAACGGCCGTGCATGCAGGATCCGCGGGGCTTCCTAGCGGCGTGCACCCAACATTTACATGATACAAGCGTTTCCTCCGCAGAGCCATCCTTTGGCAGCAAAGCTTTCGGTCTTGGCCACGACAGATGGAGGCAGCAGCAGCGTTCTGCTCTGGCCCAAGGGGGTACGAATGAGGGGGGTCAACTCAAGACACCTAGGAGAGAGAGAGAGAGAGACTGTTCAGGTGGGGTTTAATACTTCCCTAGGGATACCTATAAATACCAAAGCTGGGCACATCCAGTTTAACCGTCTGTGTGAACGCTTCACGAGTAAAACAGGTGTAAATTCGGAGTATTTAAATTAGTATTGTAGTTAATAATTCAATCTATTTGAATACTAATTAAGTATTCAAGTTCAGCTCAAAATCAAAATCTCCCTGGATGGTGCAAGGCTTGGGCTGGCCCGTCCCAACCCTCAGTGTATTTATCCCCACTCCCCATAGGGTGCAATTCCTGATCCCCGACATCCCCACTCCGCCCCGCATCCCATGTGTCTCCTCTGCTCTCCCCCCGACAGGCACTCCCTCCCATGCGCCCCACTGCCCCCTCACTACACAGGCACTCCCTCCCATGCACCCCACTGCCCCCTCACTACACAGGCACTCCCTCCCATGCGCCCCACTGCCCCCTCACTACACAGGCACTCCCTCCCATGCGCCCCACTGCCCCCTCACTACACAGGCACTCCCTCCCATGCGCCCCACTGCCCCCTCACTACACAGGCACTCCCTCCCATGCGCCCCACTGCCCCCTCACTACACAGGCACTCCCTCCCATGCGCCCCACTGCCCCCTCACTACACAGGCACTCCCTCCCATGCGCCCCACTGCCCCCTCACTACACAGGCACTCCCTCCCATGCGCCCCACTGCCCCCTCACTACACAGGCACTCCCTCCCATGCGCCCCACTGCCCCCTCACTACACAGGCACTCCCTCCCATGCGCCCCACTGCCCCCTCACTACACAGGCACTCCCTCCCATGCGCCCCACTGCCCCCTCACTACACAGGCACTCCCTCCCATGCGCCCCACTGCCCCCTCACTACACAGGCACTCCCTCCCATGCGCCCCACTGCCCCCTCACTACACAGGCACTCCCTCCCATGCGCCCCACTGCCCCCTCACTACACAGGCACTCCCTCCCATGCGCCCCACTGCCCCCTCACTACACAGGCACTCCCTCCCATGCGCCCCACTGCCCCCTCACTACACAGGCACTCCCT
>QEPC01012679.1:3731283-3747505 GCA_003113815.1 Sphenodon punctatus | reverse complement strand
GCGCCCCCCCATGCCCCCCCTATATACCCCAATCCCACCCCTGCCCCCTCGCTCCCACCCCACGGCCCCGGCTCTACACGCGAAAGGGAGCCGGAGCGACGCGCGCAGCCAGGCTCCCCCAGAGGAGGGGACGAAACCCAGCCCCGCCATCGGGGGGTCAACAGGCCTCCCCTCTCCCAGCGCGGGGGGGGGGGGAGATACTGAGCCCAGGCACCCCGCCCCTCCATCCTACCTTCCCTGGCGCCAAACGGCCGAAGCGGCCGTCGCCTCCGGCTTATATAGGCAGCTCGGACGGGGGCCGAGCGGGCCAAGAGACCTCCGAGAAAAACAGCTTCGCGTGACTCCCCCTGCTGGCCAGAGGCTGGGAGTGCGCAGCGGGGGGGAAGGAAACCTGCCCGTGTTCAGACGAGCAGAGGCAAAACCCGCAGTAATCAATCCTTCAATCAAATGCATTTCAATTGAATCAAATAAAAAACTCTAATAAAATTTAAATTAAAATGTCATAAAAAGGTCCTGCATATTGCATTGATATTTATTATTTTATATTTTATTAATTATCCAGCCTTAGGATTTTTGGGGACCAGAGCAAAGATAAAATGGGGGGGGGGGGCTACCCTGGTGGCCCTCACCCCGTTGGGGGCAACCTCTGTAATGCCCTGAAGGCAGTCATGTTTGGGGCCCCACTGAGAGGGAGTGGGGCCCCCCACAACCTGTTCTGGTGAAATGAGAGGCCACTGAGGGGCCCTCAGAAAGAGTGGGGCTCAGGGTGGCTGCCCCAGGTTGCCCTGGGGTAAGGCCGGCCCTGACATTTATTAATTTTAATGACTTTTTATTAAATAAATACAAATGTGTATTAAAAAGTAAATAAAATCTCTATAAAAATGAAATTAAAAACTAATAAAATCAAAGCAGCTAGTCCACTTCAGTAGTGTTCAGATGAACAGTGTAAATTACTCCCATTAAATAAAATCAAAGTAAATACTAAATCAAAGTAAATATTTCACTTTGGCAGCAGTCAGACAAACTGTGTAAACCAAAGTCACTAACTGAATTCAAATGAAGTAATTATTCCAATTTGGTAGCATCCAGATGAAAAGGGTAAACTGAAATAGTACCACATCACCCTCCCCCTCTAGCTGAGAGAGAATGGGTGAAAACAGACATGATGCTAACTCCACTTTAACATTTTTTATGCATGCTGCAGGGCTGCATAAGGCACCAATACAGCCCTACAACATGCATAAGAAATGTTTAAATGGTGTTAAAGTGGAGTTAAGTGTCCTGTCTATTTTCACCTAATGATCACTGAACTGTGGTTGTCACCCTCACATTGATGTGTTCACACGAACAGTTTCCCTTAGGTTTGTTTCAAATACAAACCTAAGGGGAGTATCTGTACTCTTGATTTTCAGGAGTACCTACTTCTCTTCCTACTCCTGAATGTCAGCTTAACTGTCCGTTTGTGTGAATGCTTCACGAGTAAAACAGAAGGCCCAATTACATTGAATTAACTATTTGTTGGTATGTATCCTGTGGTTTCCATGACTGAAGAAAAATCCCCTCCTTCTTCTAGCTTAGGGTGTTTTTAGATGGGAGACATTTCTCCCGCAGCTTAAAAATCTGGCTTGGGGAAACACGCCGAGGGGGAATTTAGACGCTCCTTGCTGGATCGGAAGTCACCCAGGCACCATTGGTAACAGTGACGCCGGGCGACTCCCAGAAGTTTTGAGATGCGGACTAGGTAAATCCCCAATAGCCGAGGTCTTACCAGTCTGCGTCTCAAAACTTCTGGGAGTTGTCCTGCTTTTTCCAACAGCACCCGGGCAACTTCTGGTCCGGCGAGGAGTGTCTAAATCCACACACATACCCGATGGGGTTTTTCCCAAGCCGGATTTTTAGGCTGCGGGAGCAGTGTCTCCCATCTAAAAAGTGCCCTTAGTTTGGGTGTTTTGCCACGGTTTGTGATGAGTCACTTTCTTCATATATGCTGTAAAGTCAGTTTCCTCACGTATTTCTGTGCGGGATTTCAAACAACAGGGCGAGAAGGAAAAACACCTTCATACAGTGGCTCCCAAACTAGGGGTCAGTGCCCTAGGTGAGGCAATCCCATCTGCAGATGGGATCACAATAGGATTGATAATATAGATTTTTGCCTTTGCTACTGTCTAGAGTGGCAGAACTATAGGGTCTAGGCCAGGACTATTATACTACAATCATTGTTTTATTTCACCCTATCCCAAGGGTTGCCACACATTGCTTATTTTATGGGATTTCCAACCCCCCTTATTTTTGATATAGTCTCTTATATTGTAAGCCAGCTGGGGCAGGGATCTGTCTATAATGAACTTATATAAAAATACTTATTCATTTTAAGAGAGATATAAAATACTTAATTTTAAGAGATCACCCCTTATTTCGGAGTCCCAAGGTTCCAAAGAACAGCCTTCCCTGATTTTGAACACTACAGCTCCACGGAACGTAATCCCTAGTTATCTTAGCTCTGTAACATCCCTTATTTTTGAAATGTTGATCTAGCAAGCTCACTCTACCAAAGATATCTGCTTCGAACGTACCCGTTTGCAACACTTGCAAATTCAAGAACCAATTATCCCATCGTTTAAGTCTCCCCGTGGGTTCAGGCATCCAACATTGTGTTTAACCCTGCCCAATTCAAGGTGTTGGTGCTTACCTAGAAAACCCTACACGGTCTCGGCCCCTACCTACCTGCGGGACCGCCTCACTCCCTGCGCGTTGGATCGGCCCCTGCGGCCCACTGGGAGCGCCCTTCTCAAACTCCCCCGAGTGCTCAGGGGGCAGCTCTGGAGAGGGCGTTCTCGTGGCTGCACCGACGCCGTGGAACTCCCTTCCGGCAGAGACCTGCCCGGACCTCCCCTTTCGACGAACGCGGAAGACCTGGCTGCTCCGCCAGGCTTTTGGTGAGGGAGATGGGTAAAGGGTGGGGTTAGGGTAGGGGGGGTGTGTTTCTGTTTTTGCTCTGCGTCCCCCATATGGACGGTTTTATATTTTATTGATTTATTTTATTGCTGTATTTTTATATTTATATTTCATTTATCTTGTGATTGTTAGTTGCCCCGAGCTGCTTCGGCGTGAGATAGAAGTTATGAAAAACAAACAAACAAACAGATTAGGTGGTAAAGGGGAAGCAGGGGTGGGAAACCTGTCCCCTTCTATGGGTCACTTTGAACAGGAGTACAAGCTCAGTAGGCCGGATAGGAGTTCGGGACTGCTTGAAGGGTGTACTCAGGATGGGGAAATAAAGGAAAGGGTCCAGATCATGGATCATTGGGTAAAAACAGCTGTGAGTGGCCTTGCATCACCAGATGTTGGCCTGGGATTGCCCCGGGCTGTGTCAGCGGCTAGCCCGGCCTACACCCAGCTCCGTCCAATTGGGTCAAAGCGAGCCCCGGTGGGATCAGGTCATGGCTGGCCGTCGTTGGCTGGCTGTCATGGCGGGGGGCGGGGCCAGCTAGCTGCACATTGGCGCGTCTCCCTGCCCTCTCCGGCGACCGCCATCTTGGTGCAGCCCGACCCGCTCCAGATCGTGTCCGACTTGGCTTCCCGGCCTGCCACCATCATGTCTGGTTCCACCCTGTTATCAAGCCATCCCCTATCCTTGAGGGCACGACCTCATCTTTCCTCCCTTCCTCCGAGCTCAATCTTTCACTGCTTGTGGGTAGATGTAGGGATCAGATCCTGAAATTGGATAGGCGCCGAATAACCAGTCCTACGCTGGATTTGACCCACGGGCTGGGGGTTCTCCACCCCAGTAGAGCCACAATGTGGAACCTGTATGTGCTTAACTTGGTGAGGTTTACTAAATTTGGGGGGGTTTACTAACATTAATTCATGGGGGCGGGAATAGAGATTCTATGCTAATCTCTTTAATCATCGTGCTCACTATGGGGCATGATATGCACCTGAGTCTATTAGACAGCATTTTTGGCTGTGGCACAGAAAAGAGATTTGTGCCATAGACCTGTAGCCTTGGAGAATACTTTTTAAACCATAGCATAAGTGGGTGAGTGTCAATCACACTTCCTCTGCGCTTATCTACCCCTTCCACTTGCCGCATCTTTTAAAATACTTAGCCAACAAGGTAAGAAAATAGGAACTGTTAACAGAGGGGTTATACGAGGAAAAGAACTCCAGATTCTTAGCATGGTGGCCTCAAAGTTTAGCTACCCAGTTACACTGCTAATGCAGCCAAACGGACAGCTATTTTAGTGGGCAATATGCAAAATCCTTCTCTAAATGGCCAAATTTAAAACAACACAAAAACATCAAAACCAACCTTTTGTTTCTGTAGCTCAACAGACAGGACTCTGGAAGGGTAAGCCTGATATTTAGAAGTTCAAGTATTCCTTATCTGAGCAGGATATTATATATATAAAGTGTAGTTTTATTTTAGTTGACTGGTGTTTTTTTATTTTTAAAGTTTGCTTCTTTTTTAGTCCCATCTCAAAATTAGGTAATGGGCTATTTCCATTCTGCATGAACACCATCACTTCCAACACAGGAGGGTTTAAATTGGCATGGGATGCGGGGGTGACAGCATGGGGCAGGCCTAGGGAGTGGGTGATGTTGCTGTAATAATCCCAATGGGGGAACATCATCAAGTATCCCAGGGAGCAGCTGTCCTAGGTCCATGCTCCAAGGTGGCTGGACTGGGCCCCAGGACGTCCAGGCTGGCCCATGGGGGACTTGATAGTCACACATGCCAACTTTGCCCACCCTGCTGGGCTTAAGGTAACATCCCTAGACGCAGAATCTGCCCCCACCCTTCCTCTGTACTAGCCTAGGCCTTTGTAGACCCAGTAGAAGGGTACAAAAGTACCGTTTGCCAATCAAGAGATTTTGTGTGCATATAGGTCTGAACCATAAGTGCAAAATCACCCAAACTTCACCTACAGACCGTGTTCTCGCACACTTACCCATTCACTGCAAGGTCCAAGCACACACACATTTCAAGTGACAGCAGCATTTGCGGTTGACCGTGTAACTATTTCCAACACAGGCCTCTCAGAACGCACAATAGGAAGGCTCATGCCTGAAAAAAACATTCTGAACCGTTTGTGGTTTGGAATTTCTCACCTTTCACTTAAACACACACTGGCACGGGCAAAATCTTTATTTTATTTTTTTTGTAAAAAGAAGAAAGGGATGGAAGCCAACCATTTTTCCGATTCAGATCACAACGAGATTAAGGCAAATCAATCTCAGATGCTTTAGACGTTCCTCCTTTCGTTAAGGTCAAATACAAGCAGACCAAACTACATTGGGCCAACTCTACTCAAGCCTTAATATCACAAGAATTTATTCATGTGCTTAGCTGGATGCGCGGTGAGCAATTCTCACTGCAGCCAAGAGGGCTCCTCATGGTAATAAAGCACGTGCGGACGTTTTTACAGGATCCAAGGCTCAGGCTGCAAGAGGCTTTTCACGGACAGCATTAGCAATCCTTTACAAATACACACACGTTTTTATTGCAAGTTAGGACTCATGGATGGCAAATGTTATGGAAGAACGGGGCTTGCTAGGACTATAGAATGGCTACCTCCCACCCATCAGAGGAAGGTCTTTCTTAGGACACAAATTAGCTCTCACTGAAATCAAAAGAAAGGACTCATGTTCAATAGGGATGGGAAGAAGCCTCTACAGAACCGTCAAGGTGAAGAAGTCTGAGCTAGTCTCACACCCCTCACCCAAACCGCACGCATCGACAAGTCTGACTAGTAACTTGATCATCTTTACGATGATAGAGTGGCATAGTAGATTTCCCTCCCCCAGGCAAGCAAATCAGGCTGTCCTAACTGCCAGCTGGTTGGTTTTGCTCTTGGTATAAAACCTCCATTTGTTTCCTTTTGTCTTTGGCTCGAATGATGGTCATCTTGAAGAGCTTCAGGTAAAGCTCCACGGCTGACGGGCTATCATCGTTTCCAGGGATGGGGTAAGAGATGATGCAGGGGTTGCAGTTCGTGTCCACCACGCCCACGGTGGGGATGTTCATCTTGGCTGCGTCCCGGATGATCACGTGCGGCTCAAAGACGTTGCTGAGGGTGTGGATAAGGACGATGAGGTCGGGCAGGCGGACGCCTGACATGTACTGGACGTTGGCATTGGTCAGCAGGCCGCCTTGCCAGTAGCGGGTGTGGGCGTACTCGCCACACTCCTTGGCCATGACCTCGATCAGGTGGCTAAACTGACGGTTGCGAGAGACGAAGAGGATGATCCCTTTGCGGTAAGCAACGTGGGCCATGAAGTTGAGGGCCCTCTGGAGGTGCTCAACAGTCTGATCCAAATCAATAATGTCCTGATCCAGGCGACAGCCAAAGATGTACGGCTCCATAAACCTGAAGGGGGGGAAGAGGCAAAGAATGAAGAACATGTTTACTTCATGAAAATGGCGGGCACCAACTTGACTAACACACTGGATGTTGAACTGGTGGCCTCCAAAGCTAAAGACAGGCGTCTCTACAATAGAGGCGGGGAACCTTTTCTCACCCGTTGGCCAGATAGGATTTGGGAACTGGGGGCTCTTAAGGAGTGTACTCAGGATGGGGGGAAACGGGGAAGGTCTGGACCATGGATCCGTCCCCTCATTTCTTCCCCCGTTCCCCCTAAGCTTACTCCTTCAGCAGGGGCTAGATCCATAAACCAGACCAAAGAATTGAAACCACACTCCTCCTCTCACAGAGTGGCCATGGCTGAACCCCCAGCTTCTCCCCACTCTCCTCTCTCTAACATGGGGTGGGGAAGTCCCCCACCCTCATCCCCTTTCCCTCTAGTTCATCCCACCCAGGTCACATCCTCTCCTTTGCCCCCAGAGGGTCTGGCCTTCCCACCCCTCATCATCTCACCCCCTTGTTGCCTTCTTCCCCTGCGTATTTCCCTTGAAACACAATTTTAGAGACGGAAAACTAAGCCCAAGAGACAGCGACCTGCTCAAGGTCACCCCGTGCGTTTATAGCTAAAATGGGATGAGAACCGTAGCCTCCCGGGTTCAAGTCCCAACACCTTATTCACTAGGTTAGTCTGGCTTTCAGGGTCAAGCGATAGGGCAGGTCTGCCTCTTGTCCTTAGTCTCTTACTTCCTTGCACACGCTAGTTCTCGATGCGTCACTGAAGCTACATTTAAGCTTGATCAGGACCAGAGACATGGGCTATAAACTTGGCCTTTTGGTTATGAATGCGTACAATGTTTGGTGACGGGGCTCTGGGCTCCAACTGGGGCTCCATGCCAAACTCGCAACACACATCAACCAAAACGAACAACTCTACCCTCCTTTCCCTAAAGGTCCAATCAGAAACTCGTTCTAAAAGTCTGTGGAAAGAGCCCCGTTGGCTTCTGCCGGCTGCCGAAGAAAGCTTAAGGGCTTGAGGTCAGAAATCAGGTACTTTACCTGTGACGGCAACCTTTCTTGTGGCCCAGGTGCACCCTGGCATCAAAGAGAGCTTGCAGAGAGAAGAGCTCCTTCACGTTGAAGAAATCTGGGTGTTTCAGAGGCTCCGTCAGGACCTTGTCATTTATAACTGAAAGGGGAGGAGAGGGGGGAGAAAATGTGTGTTTTTTTTTAAAATGACAGCTTGGCTTCAAAGTTTGTTTGTGCGAGGGTTTGGTTGTGGAGTGAAAATACAAGGGTTACTGCTACAATGGAATGTAAAAACGAATGCCACCAAGGCATGGTAGCAATGTTCAGATATCTAAAGGGGAAAGAGAGAGAGATGGTGAACATTTGTTCTTTATTGTCACAGAAGACAGAACAAGCAGCGATGCTGATTTTTGTTAAATGTGAAGAAAAACTTCCTAGCTGCAAGAACATAAGAAGTGTCATACTGGGTTCAAACCAAGAGTCCATCCAGACCGGCCTTCTGTCTCCGAGGGGTCATTCTCGGTCACTTCAGAGAACAGGTCAGAGTGCAGCGATCCGTTCCCTGCTGCTCACTTCCAGCTCCCCCCAGTCAGAGGTTAGATCATCCAACCTACTTGGCTAATAGTCCTTCATGAACCTATCCTCCAAAACCTTATTCAATGCGATGCTACTGGCCTTGACCACTTCCACTGCCAACAAATTCCAAAAGTTAATCGCACATTGCGTGAAAAAAACAACACCACCCAACTTTCTTTTATTTGGTTTAAATCTGCTGCCAGTTAGTACTAGAACTAGGGGACACTCTATGAAACTATTTGGAAGGGTAAACAAAAACACCCTATTTAGTTGTTTCACTCCACTCATGATTTTATAAACTTCTCTATTCTAACCCCTCTCAATTGTCTCTTCGTCAAGCTGAAGAACTGCAAGAACTGTTGGGCAGCAGAATAAATTTTCCGGGGAGGCTGGGGAATCTCCTTCCTTGAATATATTCAAAACCCGACTGGATGAGCATCTGTATGCATTAATGCTGTAAGTAGAGGATATCCCGTTTCAGAGCAGGTGGCTGATCTAGAGGACCCTTCCAACCCTACGATTCTACGATCTCTCACAGTCACTTACCATGAGGCTCTGATTATCTCAAATTATGCTTTCTCCCTGGCCGGAGGTCAGTACAATGCAGTGTGTTTGCTGCAAAACAGATACCTCCAATTTTCATGGCTCTCTCACACCCAATTCTCGGCTGGATGGACGACATGAAGGTGGAGAAAACTGGTCCTCCTCTCTGAGTCCAGCTTCTTCCACCTGCATCATGTTTAAGAGAAGTCCCGAGTTTTAGCGGATGGTGTGGTGCAGCTGTGTGATCCAGACTCATTTTCTGCTCCACCGTGCTCTGCGGCACAGTTGGTTAAGCTCCTGAACATGTTGAGTGCTCTTCAGACAGAGAAACCTGAGGCTCAATCTGTTTTCCGAGCCCCAGATTCTTCTGTCTGCAGTGCGCCCTACAAGCCCAGGGTCTTATCTGAGCTGCACATCAGTCTGCTTAAGAAGAATTTCTGACTTTTTTTAAAAAAAGCCCCAAACACGCCCATACACAGTCAGATAAATTCTATTTAAGCAAACTCTACATTGGCACCAACAGCTGCATATATATCAGGTGTGCATGTGGACTTTTCGCTTACCAAGCTAGTTAAGATCTCCCAGAATGCTTTGCACTTATGCTAAGCCTCAGCGCAGAAACGTACTAGCAAGCCTAATCTCTGGTTCTTGTTCGTCTTGAGAAGACAGAACCTTTCAAAAATCAAAAAGCATTATTAATTATTATTATTATTATTATTATAAGCATTTATATAGCGCCAGCGATGTACCTGGTGCTTTAGAAAGAGTAAGATAGACATGATCCCTGCCCGAGAGCTTACAATCTAAAGACGGGGGGGGGGAGGGGAGACAGGGAAGGGGGGACAGAGTGAGAGACAAGGGATGCAACATTCATGAGGATGCGAGAGCTCAGGTACACGTTCTTGGCTTGGTTACAGAGAACTGGGAGTTTGCAGATAACAGGTGGGGGATAATCTTGGGTGGGGATGATTAGCAGGAGTTAGGAAGGGCGGAGTGGATGAGGTGGGTTTTGAGGAGGGACTTGAAGGTGTGGAGGGTGGGGGCCAGGCGGACGAGGGCAGGGAGGGAGTTCCAGGCAGCGAGGGAGAAGGGATGAAGGTGGTTGGAGGAGCAGGGGAGGCGTGGGAGGGTGAGGGAGGGGGATGGAAGAGGAGCGAAGGGCTCAAACAGGGGTTCGGAGGGAGATCAGGGCAGAGAGGTAGGGGGGAGCGAGGTTGTGAAGGGCTTTGTAGGTGAAGACGAGGAGCTCGTGCAGAATACGCTCGGGAAGAGGGAGCCAGTGGAGAGAGGAGAGGAGAGGAGAGGCTACACGTGGTCAAAGCGATGGACTAGGTGGATGATCCTGGCAGCAGAGTTTTGAACAGAGATAAGGGAAGAAAGGTGGGAGCGGGGAAGGCCAGTGAGAAGCAGGTTACAATAGTCGAGGCGTGAGCTGACTAGGGCATGGATGAGAGTTTTGGCAGAGGAGACAGACAGAAAAAGGTGGAACTTGGCAATGCTGTGGAGGGAGAAGCGGCAGGATTTGGCAACGGAGTCAATGTGGGGTTTGAAGGTGAGGTGTGAGTCAAAGATGAAGCCCAAGCTTCGGGCTTGGGGGACAGGGAGGATGGAGACCCCTTCAATGGTAACTGACAGAGAATAGGGAGAGGAAGTGTTGGGAGGGAAGATAAGGAGTTCAGTTTTCGCTATGTTCAGTTTGAGTTGGCGTTGAGACATCCAGGCGGCGATATCGGAGAGACAGTTGGTGAGACGAGCTTGGGGAGAGGGAAGGAGTGGAGAGAGAGAGTTGAGTGTCATCAGCATATAGGCGGTATTGGAAACCGTGGGAGGCAATGAGTTTGCCTAGGGATTGGGTGTAGATAGAGAAGAGGAGAGGGTCAAGGACGGAGCCTTGGGGGACCTCGACCGAGAGGGGTAGGGAGGAGGAGGGGGAGGTGTTAGGAAGAGATACATTGAAGGAGCGGTCAGAAAGGTAGGAGAACCCTGAAGGCCTGCCAAGAGTATATGTTTGTACATCTCTTCTGTAGCATCTGATAACGGCCACTGTTGGGGACAAGAGTACTAGGTCAGATAGACCACTGGTCTAACCAGAATGGCAGCTCTTGGGGATGGAACTCTCTGTATAGAGGTCTTTTTGTGCTCTGCAAAATGTGTAAAAAATGTAGGTATTCTAGCTTTTTAGCCATGCTTGAACACAACACATGAAAGTTAAGGCAACCAAGGAAGACTCAGAAGATACACTCATTAACTTAAGAGACACACGCTCTCCTGGACTGAGATAAATCCTGCGACTCTTCCAGAAAGATGCATCACGCCAGTTCTGCTCCATGTTACCCTCGTAGGACACTGTCCCTATACTCACCGGCGGGGTCCGCGGGTGGCTTCGTCGCAGGGACAGGAAGAGTCCCATAAAGCCGACTGCCGAGGTGAAAGATGGCGGGGGAGGCTTTCCTCAGAGACACAAAGCCAGAGAGCCTCGGAGCAGCTGCCGCAGGAGGAGATGAAAAAATAAAATAAAAGCCTTAACGAGCTCCGCAGTAAAATGAAAACGCTGCTTCATGCTACTCTGCAGCAGCACGACATTTACAGTCAGAGGCTCCCTCAACACCCGGCAGGTATTACGCCCTCGCTGATGCCCTTGAAAAGGGAATCAATATATTTGCTTGCATTGGCGCCCTAGCCCTGCAACATGTATCTTCATAAGTGTTCTGGAAACATTGGCCTATCTGGCAACCCTAGGAAAGGGGTCAAACAAAGACAATCAGGCCTGAGGTTCTGTATCCCCACCCCCCCCAGTCTAGCAAATCTCTTAGGCCTTGCTCCATTCCCACTGACGCTCATCCAGAGCAGAGAGAGGCTCGCCTCTTGCTTGCTTGGCCACAGACTGCGCTAAAGAGAGCGCGCCGCACGGCAAATGCTCGCACTCCGTAAGAGCGGAGCAAATCCAAACAAGCAGAGACTCTGTGACCACGCTGGGTCCCCGTGTGGTCTGGGGGCCTCCAAAAACGTGGCCCGTGACAACTGTAGCCAGCAGCAGTGATCAGGAGCAAAATAATCATCGCGCACAAGGGGCTTAGAACATCCCAGCCGGGCCGGAATGAAGCGGCGTTTAGCAGGAGCGACGCCAAGGGGATGGCAAGGCCCGAGGAAGGGTGGCGGGGCAGGAATCAGCGACAGCCTGGGGCGTGAGAAGCGCTGGGGTAAAATACGGGGCCTGCAGAGTTACAGACGTGGGGAGCCCTGGCCGAGAGAAGGGTTCATTTGGGGGCGCAGCCCGACCCACGGGGAGGAGTGAACTAGAGGCAACACGCTTTGCGTGACGGATGTTGATACCTGGGGGGGGGGGGGATAGGAATGGGGGGGGGAAGGATTATTCCACCCCCCCCCCCATGAGTGGGGGTATAGGCATGAGGAGCAGGGTGGAGATTATGCTGCCCCCCCCCCGAGGAATGGGTATGCAGGCCCTGCAACATGCATTTTTCATAAGCATCCTGGGAAAATGTGGAGTTATGGAAACCCTACCTACCCACAAGTTTGGGGGGGGAAATGCAAATTTTAGGAGACACTTATGAAAAATACAGGTTGCAGGGCTGCACTGCCTCTCTGGCCGCACAGGACACAAGGAAAGGAGCCTTTTGGTCTTGGAGCAAAGCAAGCCCCTTCCCCCAGCTGCGCAGAGGGATGTGATCCAGCATGTACCCCCAATGCCCGGCAGGATCTTGGGGAGCAGGAGACAGAGATCTGCTGCTCAGCCCCTTTTCTCCTCCTGCTTCCTCCCCCCGCGATCCGACGCGCCCATCCCCGTGGCCTCACCTGCCCGCAGCAGCCCGGGCACTGCCATGCTGGGAGACCGCCGGGGTTTGCTGCAAAGGGTGGAAGGGGGAAGGTCAGGCTGCTTCCCCGCAAACTCTTCCGTTTCCTCTGAGCACAGCAGCCCCAAGCTTCCCTGCAGCGCCATCTGCTGCTGCCGAGAAGCCATTGCAACAAACATAGGGGCTTAAATAAAATAAAATAAAATAAAATAAAATAAAGGGGGGGATGATTATTTATTTAACTAATTGATTAACTTTTTTAAAAAAATTCCACCCTGTCCCTTAGGCTCAGGGTGGCTTATAGCAAAATTTAATATTAGCAGAGTTTAATCGATTTCAGGCGGTGGATGCTTTTTTTTTTTTTTAAGGGCACCTCCTAAAATCAAGGAAGACTGGCAATACATTAGTGATGGCCACTGGCAGCCCTGGAGACAGAACAGATTTGAAAATCAAAAGAGCAAAGAGCTCGGAGGAGCTTTGCAACAATTGCCAACGCTCCGTGTGCCCCATAGATCAGGGATGGGGGGCGGCGTAGCCGTTGTTATCAAGGAGGCACTTTCTTTCAGGAGATATCCGGGGCAGGCTCCACCAGCTGTTGAGTGCTTCCATCTTGTGTTGGATTTGGCCGACAGAAGATTAGGGGCGCTGCTGGTGTACCGCGCACCCAAATGCCCGACGGCATCCCTACATGCTCGGTTGGCTCCCGCTCTCCTGCTGTTTCGGCGTGTATGTAAGACCTGGCTGTTCCGTCAGGCTTTTGGCAAGGGGTGGGGGGTTTCCCCACATTGTATTGTATTTTAAATTGTTTTGTTTAAAAACATTTTTTTTATTGAATGTTGTTTGCTGCCCCGGGCTGCCCTGTGGGCAGGAGGGGCGGGATATAAATGTTAAATAAATAATATTTTTTTTAAAAGCCTCAGGCTCCTGGGGTCAAATGCGGCTCGTTTTTTATGTGGCCCCTTTCCAGTTCCTGGATTTGGCTGCTGGAATGCAATTCCTGTTCTCACGTTTTGAACGACCGAGCTCAGAAGAAGGGCATGAATACTAGGGACGGACGAACGCCGTTTGGAAGTTCGAAGTTCGGCCTGAACTCGGTCTGTTCCGACGACCGAACCGAACGTCCGAACTGAACGCTGAAACTTCCGAACAGTTCGGAAAAGTTCGGATGAGTTCAGGGGCGGGAAAAACGTGACTGGAAGGCGGAGGCAGCTGAGGAGCAGACTTCCTGGCACCAGGGGTGGAGACCAGGGGTGGTTTCAGGGTCAAACAAAAAAAATATTCAAATTCGGTTTCGGTATCGATAGCGCTATTTTCGGTTGTTCGGCCAAGTTTGGCTGAACCGAACTCCGCCGAACCAAACAGCCAAACCCAAACTCGGATTTCGGACCGAACGTCCGAACGGCATTCTGTTCGCCCATCCCTAGAGACTTGTCATTTCTTGCTCTGGTTACTGTGACCTCCTCCACTCTGGCCTCCTCCACTCTCACCTTAATCCTCTCATTTCTTGTTAACTCTCCGCTGCCCAGGTTATCCACCTCGCCTGCCTTTGATCATGTTCCACCCCCTTCTCTGCTCCCTCTCTCTGTCTGTGCATGTTTGGCACAAATTCCTTGTCGTCACCTTCAAGGCTCTTCATGAAATTGCTCCTCCCTAGCTTTCTGCTCTCATTGCGTACTATGTGCCCTGGTATGCGGGAACTTCGCTCCTCCTCGGCCACTGCCCTCACCTGCCCCACTGTCTACTACTCCCTAAACCATAGTCACCTTTTTCTTCCTCTGTCTTTAGATTGTAAGCTCTCGGGCAGGGACCGTGTCTATCTTATTTTTTGTGTAAAGCACCAGGTACGTCGCTGGTGCCATATAAATGCTTATAATAAATAATAATAATAATGCAGCCTATGCTTGGGATGGGACTCCCTCCCTGAACACACAGGATGTGTTTAACCGAGAGGCTACCCTGCATGGCCACCCAGGAGCCACGCGCCTGATCTGACTGCCCATCTGAAGGTGGAGCCGGGGATGTGCAGTTCCGCGAGCCGCTCAACCCCCGTTCACGGCCACACACGGCGCACTGCCGAGATATCCGGAGCGCTCCACGTGGGGCAAGCCAAAGAGCTCAGTGGCAACGGGCGGCCCACAGAGCGCCTGCCCATATGAACTGGAGCGGCCACTCCACGCCAGCAGACCGGGCCGACGCTCATAGGCACCGCGGGCAGGGGACACGGCCTTTGCAAGACACAAGAACTGGCCGGGTTCCCCAGGGCGCGTGCCGGGACATGCCAATTGCAAAGGTCAGCCCGGCACGCTTCCCCCTCCCTCATGGTCCGTGGCAGAGAGATCGTGTGGTGGCTTGCCTCCGTGGCCAGGGTTAAAATCCCTCCCCACGCACTCCACGGTAGATTCATTGTAAGCCCTTTGGGGCAGGGACCTGGCTCGAATGAATGACTGTTCAATGCCAGATGCATTGCGCTATATATATATAATTATTATTAATGATAAATGATAATCTCTCTGTTTGGGCAGGCATTTAGCAGGTGGGGATAGGTTTGAATGGAAATTTTATATTGTTATACTGTTTACATTTTTGTGGGGTTTTATATCATTTACATATGTTGTGAACCGCTATGAGCTTTCGGGGAAGGGTGGGTTTAATATCCAAATAAATACATTAAATCCTCACCCATTAAAGTGGATGGGAGCAGAGCCTCATGAGAGCACTGCTTTTGAAGAGTGCTGTGCCTTTAAGGGTTGCTGTTGCTGTTACCAGGTTGCAGCTTGTCTCCTAGCAACAGGCTGTTTTGTTACACAAGAACCCCCCCTCTGCCACCTCCCCCCCCCCCCCAGTCTGGCTTCTCTGGTGTGCGGTTAATTTCCTGCCTCTTTGTCCAATTTGAGTTGACTGATCTTCCCCAAAGCCTTAGCACAAAATGACCGAGGAAGAGCATCAGCCAGAAGCCGCAGCCACCGGTGAGAAAAAGGCAGAGGAAGAAGCTAAGATTCAGAGAACCAGCGATTGCTACCAAATTAATCCTAATTTACCAACCAGATTCAACCATCCACAGTGGTTTCGGGGATACAGGTGAGGAAGCTGAGGAAACCCGGCATGGATTTTATAGGGAGTCGGGCAACAGGGTTGATTTGGAAACCGCAGTTCTAGAACCTGTGAGAATTTCAGTTTTCACTTATAGATTGCTATATCTCTATCTATCTATCTATCTATCTATTAACCAAAACAAAAAACGTAACAGTTTAAAAAAAACTTAAATGCACATGAGTTTTCTTAAAATACAACCTCCCCCAAATTCACTACAATTACAATTTAAAAAACCTTGCACTCCCATTCATTGCAACAAAACATAAACGCCAAAAAACATAGACATTATTTCAGAATTTGAGCAATATTTAATATTTTATCCCCATCAACATACATGTAATATATGTACTTAATTCCTTACCATACATATTTTAATTCATTTTTATCAATAACTAAACTTTCACATTTTTCCATTATTAAATTTTAATTTATTATCATAATTCGACAAGGAACATTTTTTTCAGAGTGCATTAAGTCTGTTTCTAGAGAACTTCATTCTGTACAACAAATTGTATAAAGTTGTCTACACTCACATTCTTGAGTTCATTGTATGAGCTGCATACAATTTGTATACATGTAAATAACAGACTTAATGCACTCTTAACAAATTGTTCCTTGTGGAATTATGATAATAAACAAAAAACGTAACAGTTTAAAAAAACCTTAAATGCACATGAGTTTTCTTAAACTGTTAAGTTTTTTGTTTTGGTTAATTTCTTGGTTTTGTGGGATAGGTGTGCGGAGGGGGGGGAGGTCGGGGCTAGGGGCGGGGGGGGGGGTCGGGGATCAGCGGGGGGGGGGGGGGGG
>QEPC01012679.1:3706020-3730890 GCA_003113815.1 Sphenodon punctatus | reverse complement strand
GGGGTGGGGGGCAGGTCGGGGCTAGGTACGGGGGGGGAGGTCAGGGATCAGCGTGGGGGTGGGGGGACACGTCGGGGCTAGGTGTGGGGGGGGGCAGGTCGGGGATCAGTGTGGGACTGTTACTGATCTCATTCTCGAAGCCTGTGAAGTTTGGGGGCTCAACTCATCCAGGAGGAGATATCGATGATTTAAAAATTGTGAGGATGGTGTGCATTTTGATCACAAGCAATTAACGTTTAAGCAGTTCTAGCATTTTATTTTCCTAATGGATCTTTTTCAAACTTTGTGGATATAATGGTCCTCACAACTTACAGCCATGGTTAAATTTTCAGAAATGTAGGTCAAGCGGTTTCCTCAAAACTGGGGCTTCAGCAGTTCCCTGTTTATAATGAGCAGTGGCTGTGCATTATTATACACACGTACTCAAATGTGCTTCTAGCATGGTGGTGTGAGCCCCCACTTGAGTCACTGTGGGCCCTCCCCATCTCTGAAGATCTGTGGGCCTGTATTTTATGCCAGTGTTTTTCAGCCTTTATTCATCAGGCTCATGGTTGGGGAGGGGAGGGAGGGTCTTGCAGGGGCTCCCCACCCTGACATCCTGGATGGCTGCACAATCTGGCTCCAGCCCATGGTTTTTAGCCCTTGTGGTTTATTGTTTTATCCTTTAAGATCCCTCTTCACTCCCCTTGTAATTAAGCTGAGGATGCAATTTCTCAACTTCTTGAATGGATATGTTCCTTGCCCTCTTGTCTCCCGTGTTCATCCTAGACTGTAAACCCCTCAGGGCAGGACCAGTCTCTAATCACCTTCTATGATGATGATAACTGATAAGTTTGAAAATATGACTGCAGTTATAGACAGAAGAACATAAGAAGTGCCATACTGGGTCAGACCAATGGTCCATCGAACCCAGCATCCTGCCTCCGAAAGTGGCCAGTCACGGGGGCCTGGGAGAAGCACCCAACAGGTCACCATGCTATCCATTCCCTGTGGGTCATCCCCAGGCTCCAAGCGTTTTGTTCCCCAATCCTATCTAGCTAATAGCTGCTAATGGACCTATCTTCCAGAAGCTTGTCCAAATTTCTTTTAAACTCAGCTATACTGCTGGCCTTGACCACCTCCTCTGGCAGTAAATTCCACAACCTCATTGTACGCAGAGTGAAAATATACTTTCTTTTGTCTGTTTTTACTCTGCCACCTGTGAGTTTCATGGAGTGTCCCCTAGTTTTAATACTAGTTGAGAGGGTAAATAGCCGTTCCCTGTTTACAAGTGCCACACCACTCATGATTTTATAGACCGCTATCATCTCTCCTCAGCCGTCTCTTTTCCAAGCTGAAGAGCCCCAACCTATCAAGCCTCTCCTCATACGGGTGCTATTCCATACCCTGGATCATTTTTGTTGCCCTTCCCTGAATACACTGAAAAGAACTGGTCCCAGTACAGATCCTTGGGGCACACCACTTTTTAAATCCCTCCATTGTGAAAACTGGCCATTTAGTCCCACTCTTTGCTTCCTATCCTTTAACCAGCTACCAATTCATAGCAAAACACTACCTCCTATCCCATGGCCTTTTAATTTTCTCAAGAGTCATTTACGTGGGACCTTATCAAAAGCTTTCTGGAAATCGAGGTACACTGTATCTGCTGGGTCTCCCCTGTCCACATGCTTGTTTACGCCCTCAAAGAATTCCAAGAGATTAGTGAGGCATGACTTTCCTTTGCTAAATCCATGCCGACTCTTTGCCATTAAGCCATGTTTATCAATATTCCCAGTGATTTGGTTCTTAATGATAGTTTCCACTATTTTGCCCGGCACAGACATCAAGCTTACCGGTCTGTAGTTTCCCGGATCACCTCTGGATCCCTTTCTAAATATTGGGGTTACATTTGCCACCCTCCAGTCCTCAGGTACAGTGCCAGATGCCAACGTTAGGTTACAAATTACTACTAGGTTTGCAATTTCATTGCAACACTGTTAATCCGTATCTGACTGTATCTGGGTGTCATCTTTCTTCGTACCCCCTGAAGAGTGAAGGGGGGATACTTTTACATCCTAGAAACCACCCCAAATAACTTTGCCTTCTTATTGTCTAGAACAAAGGCGTCCAATCCGATGTACCGAACGACTAGCATGGACTATGGAGGCAAAGCTCCTACTGTACACGAAATGCCGGTAAGGACGTGCACTACAAGGTTCAGGTCGTTCTAAAGGCCGGAAGGCCCAGACACAGAGGATGCAGTTGCACTAGGGAGTGTGCAACCCCCCAATATTATGGTCCCTGGTGCACCTGCTCCACCTGTCCCTATTATATCCAAAGTGCCCTTGGATCTTCCCGTTCTAGTTTCCTGTTGAAGAATAAGCAGTAGTTTTGTTTAAAGAAAAAAAAGCAGTGTCTTCTTTGCCATAGCCAATTGTTATTTAAGCTTAGATCACTTTGAGGGCAAAGTACAAAAGTCCTTGGTCTAGGTAATTTTTAATAAATAAATAAATAATCCCTATAGCACCCTACACAGTCTGGGCCCCGCCTATCTGAATCCAACTATCCTTTCCCATGTTCCATTGTGGCCACTGAGGTCAGCCGGGCGCGGCCTCTTGCACGTACCATTGGGAAGTCAAGTTGATACAGCAAGGGCACTCAGAGAAGCTGTTCCGCCGTTGTGGAACTCCCTTTCTGTGGAGGCTCTCCAACGCTTGATCCTTCCCTGCAAGCAGCGTAAGATTTTTTTATTCGGCCAAGTAGTTTGGCAGGTGGGCATAGGGAGCAGATTTCGAAAGCTTTTGCAGACGCTGGATATATTTTTATATGTTGTTGATAGCCGTAGCCTACTCTGACCCTGGAAAATAATCTAAATCAATAGAAAAATAAATAAGTGGCGATTCTACACCTTTGGATTGCAAGCCCTTTTAACTCCCTCGCTGCCTAATGTTCTTATCCATACACTTATCTCTCCCCTGGCTTTGTTTCTCCACCCAGACCTGTTTCCATGTCACCTCGCATGCGTTTTCGATTCATCTTGGCAAGGCGGGCATGTATAAAAATAACGGGCTCAATACCTACATCGAGAAAAGCGACGTGACCGGCCCGGATAACTACATCACTTTCTTTGACACATTCGACTTCCACCCCAGCTACAACGTCAGCAGGCCGTCCCACTGTGAATAGTCGCCATGGAGATGATTGGATGAAACCTGTTGTAATGGCCTGGATTGTCGTCGCTTCTCTCTGGATTCATTGTACAGGACCCAGAGTAGTGCTTTGCTGCCCTGGGTGCTTTTAAACATACCTCAGCCAACCATAGAAGTTTACAAGAAACCCCGATATCACAAACACAGGTTTCCACTGGGATAGAGCTACTTACCATTAAAGCATTATTAAGCAACTATGGAATTCTTATTCTGCTCTCTGGCTTCAGGTCCTTTGGGTTGTTGAAAATGTATTTCGGATCCAGCGTTAGCATGAGTAGGCCACAGTCCTCCCAACCACTGCCCACCTCAGGGTAGTCCCTATTTTCTAGAACAAGCTGTTCGACGATCATGGCTCTAGGGGGGAAGGGGTGGCTTGGAAAATAGAATGAGATGGGCACGTGATGGGACAGAAACATTGCAAGGCGTGCATAGAGAAAAGGGGCACGCTACTGCATTCGAGCAAATGTTTTTAATAAAGGCATTCAGAAAATGATTGGTGTTGTCTTAAATTGCCTTTTAATAGACGTGAGCTTAACCTGGGTGAAATACAGACATCCCATTTCTATTGGACTTTCGAATGTCACATGTAGCTGGGAAATACCAATTTTGGGGGCAAAAGGGACAAAGGGTTAAAAGAAATCACACAGTAGCCACCCACAAGTGGGTGTCGATCAGATTGTTTAATAGGTCTCCTCCCACTGTCAACGGGGCCCCTCACAGCATCCTGCCATGGAGTACAGGGAATGACAGTTGGGCTAAGGCATGCCCATGTCTTGGTGTGTGGGCCGACACGTGTACATTGGTTGAGGGTGTCTGGCAGACTCCGGTATGGAGGCAGCGGGGCTCCCGGGAGGCGTTCTGAGCGGTGGCCTGGGGAAAAGAGGCTGCGGGCTCCTGGGTAGCGGCTCCCCCCCCCAGTGCCAGCCCCAGCTAGAGGCAACGGGGATCCCGAATGACAACTCTCAAGGCTGCTGCAAGCAATATCCCAATTTGTGAACTAGGAGCGTGCATAGAAAGGTTGCTGTGCTGGTCCCCAAACATAGGCAATGGAGACAACATAGTACAGTGATCTCTTTTATCGGACTAACTTCAGTTGGGGAAGAGGCACAAGCTTTGGGACCTCATCCAAAGTCCTTCATCAAGCACGGCAGGAGTTAGAACTGTAGACTGAGCAAAGCAGTGTAGGTAGATGCAGGAATTGGTCTGCAGTTGAAAAGGATTGAATACAACAAAGTGGGAAGAGTAAGAGCGACAGATAGTAAGGAGACTTAAAGCTTCCTGTAGCTGTCGACAGTGATTAGACTTTAAAAGTTTCTGAAATGGCTTGCGAAACCCATGTCTAAATTGAGTCCATTGTTCTCCGTATCAAGTAGAGCTATGAATTTTTGTTCCCAGGCTCGCTGCCTTTTTAAAGGTGTTGCAGTTGCACAGGTTTCCTTTGAAGACAAGGTCGGAGAGGTCGGACATGGAATGGTCACTTTGTGAGAAGGGAATGCCGACGGTAGAATCCGTGTTCTTGTCCACAATCTTTTTTCTGTGCGAGTTCATGCGTTCGTCCAAGGGTTGGTGGGTTTCACCCACATAGTTCCCACGGGGTCCTTTAGTGAACTGAAGGAGGCATACCAGAGTTTTAGATTTGCAGTTGTAAGTCCCTTGTATTCTGAATAGATTTCCATGGGATGTATGGATGCGGTTTGTATTTCACCCTCACCCTGCATGTTAGGTGCATGGGATGTGGGTGAGTGTAACACAACACTCACAGCTCACAATGGGGCTACTGTCCTGTAGGTTATTATGTTAAGGGTGCAACTCCTCCCATTGAAGTCGATGGCTCAGTTCTCATTGACTTTGATGGTGGTGGATTGTGCTCAAACTCAATTTCCCAACCTGCTCCAAGTATCTGTCTTTCTGCTAAGACTGCCAGATGAGGGCCAATTGTGATGGTGCCTTCTGAGATGAACACTTATTTACTGTAGGAAACTCTTTGTAGATTAATGGTAATTGATAATGGGGGCTCCCATTATACTCTTTGTAGATTAATGGCACAGAGTCATATTGATTAAATTCTTTTGTAGATTAATGGTACTGATAATGGGGGCTCCTTCTGCCTTGGGGAATTTCCCAATTGGCTACAGAAAGATCCATTCTGCTCAGGTCACCAAAAGTGCTTCAACGCATTCAACTTTATCTTCCCTAATTTAACAGAACAAGATTTAGCATTTTCCTCCTCAAGAGAGAGAGAGAAAAAAAACAGATGAGCTTGCTTATCACCAGGGCTATTGTGGAATAAGTGGTTTGTGGAGCACAGCCTAATTAAGAGATTTGCATTCTTATAAAGCAGGACCGCATTCCCATATGACTTGTCAACACAACTTTTAAAATTTTTTTATTTTAGAGTGGGTATAAATAAACCCACATTCCGAGTGTTGTGTGAAACTGCCACTGCTTTTGGTTCTCTTTGGTGCTGCCTGATGCAAGTGGTGGGCCACTGAAATGCAAGAGAATCAACAGCTGTGTGAATGCATTGCGACTGGATGAGGTAAACTCATTCAGCTTACAACACAACACAGGGCAAGTTTGCAAGAAGGAAGGGAGTGACAAGTAGCTAAAACCCCAAACTCGGGCTGGGGTCGATCCACAACCAATGGAACACAGTAAAGAAATTTGGTGGAAAATAAGTGCAGTCACTTCTTCCTGGGGAACACAAGAATGACACTTTCCTATGGAAATCTCTGATTTAAAAGACAGGACGTGTTAAGAAAAGACTAATGCCTTCGTTTCTGAACATCCTGGTACAAGCCTTGATGGAAGTGAATCAGAGCCTTAAGAAGCCTAAACGACAGCTAATTGAAATCAGAGTGATTCCAGCTAGGTTACCATAGTTCCTTATCACACAAGGTAGCTCACAACACTACAAATCTACGTCGGCTTAATAACCTTGCACTCCAGTCGCAAGCGGTCCTATAAAACCAGGATCAACCAATTCCAGGCAGGTAGGTTTAGGTTAAAATATTAGGAAAGAACTTCCTGTTAGAATAGTTCAATAGTGGAACAAGCTGTCTAGGCAGGTTTTACAATCTCGCTCCCTGGTGGTTTAAAAAAAAAAAAAAGACTAGACCAGAAGTGGGTCAAACTGTGGCTCTAGAGCCACCAGGCCTCGTCGTGGTAAATGGATGGGGCTTTCGGGATTAGGGGACTTTGCCCACTCCTGGACAAGACAGGCATCAGGAATGCTTTAGGTGAAGGGGATCCTGCCCCAGGGCAAGGGGTGTGTGTGTGTGTGTTGGACTAGATGTCTGCTGATCTCCTTCCAGCTCTGCAGTTCTACGATTCCAAGATGGAAGAAGGAGAAGCAGAAAGGAGTAATATGTGGAGGTGAGGAGCTAGGGAAAGCCTGATGGAAGAGTAGGTTTTTGGAGGAAGGATCTGAAGATTGGGAAGAAGCAGAGTATGTCAGAAGGCGGGGGAAATCTCAGACCCGGGCTTACAGCTTGTTCCTGGATCTGGCCCCCTGGATCCAGTTCTTCCCCCACTTGCCGAAAGAGCAAGCTCAGGGGAAAGGAGCCGAGATGAGGGGCCTGCAGACAAGGAGAGGCGACAGATCCAGGAGCTGGATCCTCCTCTTCCTAAGCGCACCCCTTAAGCACCCTTGCCCCCCCCAACTTCCATGCAACCCTCCGAATTGACATGCATTTCCAAAGTGGCCTCTGGGAGGGAAATGGTTTTCCATACCTGGGGTACACGCTCAGGGAGGGAGTTCAAGGCAGAGGGGGCAGCCCAGAAGAAGGGGTGAAGACTTGTTCAGGGAGTGGGGGACTCTGGAGCTGGTTAGGGTGGGAACAGTAGCTCTTTAAATACTCTTGCAAAGGTGATCAATGGAAATCAGTCATTCCTTCCTCCTATGGAGTTAGAATGTCTTAAGGAATTATGCAAAAAAAAAGAAGAAAATATTCCAGGAAAAAAAAATGTTCTCAAACTTTATTGCAAAACCTCCATTTATACAACCAACCAACCTGCCCCACTTATGCACAGACATCACTGAAATGGAACAAGGAAAACAGACCTCAGCAATTCTGCCTATTTGCAGATGGGTGACCCTGCCAGCTTACAAGTTTCCTTAACGGGTAATAACAAGGTGAACGTTGCACTAACCTTCCAGTTTGGGACTGTTTAACTATAATTAACAAGTCTAGGTAGAAGTACAAATTACCAAAATATTTTCTCCAGAAGGCCTAAGATTATTTTTTAGACTGTTGGCTAGATTACTTACTCAAAAATGGTGCTTTTACAATACATCCCGTGGGCTCCGACTCTCAAAATGCTATGCCGGCACAGTCATTCATTTGCAGATCAGAGGCTCTGTTGCCAGTTAACAAGATCCAGCAAAGAAAATTACGAAAGCCAAAACAGAACGGTGCCTGTATCGAAAGCACAAACCAGTTCAAGGCCCTGAATCACTGCTGTTAGTTTACAGGTGATCCTGGAACTTGCACCAGTGCGGAAAGCTAGCGTTGGCACTAAGCGCACCGAGGATCATACAGCTAGACTCCAACTGTGCTCTGGATCAAGCTCAAAAGTAATGGTCTCGGATACACAAACACCTGGCTAAATTGCCTTGTAGCTTGTCAGCAAGGGGAAAATAGGTCTCTGGAGGTTTAGCTTGTCAGTGTCTCTCTCCTGCATCTCCCCAAGAAAATCTCATTTAGAAAAGCAATCCTCGGCTGTCTTGCTGGCCACTTTTCTTCCACAACAACTGGCTAGCTCTCCATTTCTTTCACTGCTTCAATTTTTGGCCCTTCCTGAAAGGTAAAACAGACAAGTGCAGAGAAATGAATGGGAACCACGTTTCAAGCAGTTTAACACCAGACACGAAACATCCCTGAAAGACCAGACTCTCAGCAAGCGGCTCCCAAGCATTTTGCCAGCATGACCCCATTCTGAGATTTAAATAGAATCCAGTGACCCCCAAGACAGCCACAAAGAGTAGCCCGGAGAGCAATCAAGAGCATGATCCCATCAGCAGATGGTTTGGTCCCACATGGAGCCTTACCCACAATCTGGGAATCTTTGATCTTCACCATTCCCTGCAATAGCCGCCCTGAGGAGCCTATAGCAGAGGCCCCCAAACTGTGGGGAAGGACCCCATGCGCGGCTGCAACATCTACGGATGGGGTTTTGATCTGACTGGGATTCAGAACTCCCTGTCGCTGTCTGGAGTCCTGGCGTTCTGTTTTAAATCTCAAAACAGGGCCACATGGGAACAAAGTCAGGGAACGCTCAGGCACCTGCTTCAAATCCCGACTCTCAGGGTTCTGAGGGGGCAGTGGTTGGCCCTCCTGCGCCACCCCCCCAGGACAGCCACACCTTCCCTATGCTGCCCTAGACACACGACACCTCCGCTCTGTCCCAGCTCCCAGCACCCTGGTTGGCTACTGTCAGCATACAAGTCTTGCTGGTAGCACCAGGAAGCTGAGTATAACAACCAACACTCTTGCACTTCCTCTGGTCCTTTCTCTTTTGCCGTCCCCACCCTGCTCCAGGGTGATTTCAGATGTGACGGGGCGGCTTTGGCCCCGTCACGGAATCACCCTTTTGATTCCCCACCGGAATCAACGCGTCACGCTCCCAAGGCCGCCCGCCCTCCGGGAGATGGGCAGGCACAGTGGTCAATGTGGCCACGGCGTCCTCCCGCCCCCCGGGGTATTTACCATGGCCCGGAATCGGCGGCGAGCATGGCCGCCAATTCCAGGCCGTGGTCAGAGGCCAAACGAGATGTTACCACGCTCAACCACGGTGAATCCCGCTGTGGTTGAGCGTGGTAGCGTCACGTCTGTTGGGGGCAAGAAGTGATTCCCACCAGGTGTTCACCCCCGGCGGGAATCACTTTGACCACGCTTTCGGAGATGGTCCCCGGATCATCCTCAAAAGTGTGGTTATTTTGATTCCCGCCGGAGGTTCACTGTGGTGAACATCTGTCAGGGATCAAACAGATGTTACGGGACCATTCCCCACCACAGGGGATTGTCTGTGGTTGAGCATGATCTCGTAACGTCTGAAAATACCCCCAGCCTTGGTTTTCTGCCTCCTTGCCTGGCTTCACTTTCTCTTGCCTACCCTTCAACCTTGCTCCCTTAGTTCCCCTCAGCCTGGTGCCTGCTTTCCTGCTCCTGCTTCTCTTTTGCTTTGCTCCTCTCCTTGTTCTAATTCTGATCCTGACCCCAATCCCAAAGTCCACTCATGTCCCAGACAGTCCTCGCCCCCAACCCTCACCCATGATAATTATTGATCAGAGCCCCCAGGAACTGCGGACCAACAGCATTCATTTCAGAAGGCACTCTTGCCTTGGGGGAGTTGTCTCCATCCCCCGTGGGTATTCACAGCACAAATACAAGGTCATTGGAAAATGGTTAAGGACTAGAACATATTTTTTTCTGCAGTAACTTTCTTGAGTCTCCATAGGTTACTGCACCTGATTTATCGGTACTTCCTGTCCGTTCTACTAGCCCGGGTGTCCTCGGATCCCAAATCTCTTTGCCTCTTTTACCTAACACCTATTAAAAAAAATAAACAAATTGCAAAACTATCAGGGACTCACGCTCATTGCGTTTTCCCCATTGGCGGTAGTCGGGAAAACGCAGCGAACACGCATCTCTGTCAGTATTAATAGAGCACCAGCAGTGTGCCTGGTGCTCAACAGTTGTGATTAGTCAGGTCCCTGCCCTTGGAGGCTTCTAAAATGGACAAGGGGAGAGAACAGGTGGGGTAGAGGGTGTCCATTATCATTACTACGCACTCCTGCACGCGCTCTCCGCTCTTCCTCTGTCCCCTCCCTCACTCTCCCTCGTTTCTCCTGCTCGCCTAACCGCCTTCGACCCTTCTCCCTCGCTGCCCCCCATGCCTGGAACTCCCTCCCTACCCACATCCGCCTTGCTCCCTCCCTCCGCTCCTTCAAATCTCTCCTCAAGACCCACCTTTTCCTTGCTGCCTTTCCCAATGCCTGCTAGTCGTTCCCCATATACTTACTGTCTGCCCTCCTCTGCTGACTGCTGCTACCAACCTGATTGTAACCAAGCCAAGCATACGTACCTGAGACTTTGCATCCGCCTGAATGTTTGTTTGTCTTCTCCCCTGTCTCTCCCACTGTCCCCTCTCCCTGTCTCCCCCTCCTTGTCTTTTAGATTGTAAGCCACAGGCAGGGACCGCGTCTATTTCTATGTTCTGTACAGTGCCAGGTACATGGCTGGCGCTATATAAATGTTTATAATAATAATGAGCAAAAGGCATTCTAGACTACAATATCAATCATCTACTGAGTATGGCTATGATTTACAAACTACTTACTGAACTTCAAAAAGTAGTCTGTGGATCATGGCAGCTTCTGCCCATCAAAAGAATTCTGCTTTGATCAGTCCAAAAAGCAGAGAAAAGCAATTACAAGGATTGCCCCGTCCCCCCCGCAGGTAGTATTCAATCTTTTTTCCAATTTTGGGACAGGAGGAGGTGGAAGGGTGTTTCTAACTTTAATACAGAAGCTAAACCTCCCAGCCAGAGTCTACCTGGAGAGCTTTCTTTCTACTCTGTATGTCTAAAGTGCGATCACAACACCGCATCGGAGACAGAATGATGTACGGCTGGACTGCCCATCCTGGATCGATAGAGGTACTTAAGGAGCTGCAAAGGAGAAGAAAAAAAATTCCATCAGGGACCGGGGAAATGGCATTGGAAACTCCAGTGTTTGGACATTACGTTCAGAGTTAAAATCCTTAACTGGCAGGAGCTAACAAATCCAGAAAGGGAGCGTGGTAGCTGTGCTGGTCCAAAAAAGTAATAGAGATGAAGTAGTTCAGATGGTCTCTTTTATTAGACCACTTCTTTTGAGTTACCAAGGGCTCTTCTTTTAATTTTCTTTTACCAGCCTGGAGGAGGACCCCATGGGGCCTGGAAGCTTGCACAAACTCACCAACAGAAGTTGGTCAAATAAGAGATCATCTGAAATGGGAAGTTAGTTACGTCTGGAAAACACACGTTACATTTACATGTTATAATCTCTTCCCTCATGTTCCGTAGCGGTCATTGAGGTTGGCCAAGGTCATCCTCTTACGAGTACCAAATGCCTGTGAAGTTTGTACAACGGCGCTTTCAGTGGCTGCTCCACACTCTCTCCCCTTTGGAGATCTGCCCAAGCCTGGGGCTACTTACTTACCTTTTGGAAGAGGAGATGTAAGATCTGTTTGGCCAGGCATTTGGCGGGCTGGGGTAGGGTTAGGTGGGATGGGGTAGCGGGTTGGTGGGTGGGATGTAGGGTTTCTTTTAAATTTTTTAAATATATTTTTCATATAGGTTTCACATTTCAGGTTATGTATTTTATATATTTTTGTACACCCCCCTAAGCCTTCAAGGGAAGGGTGGGATACAAATTGAATAAATAATACTAATAATAATTATTATATCTGACCATATCGGTGGCCAAGAAAATAGCAAACGATGAGCTTGAGTCTTGGCAGGTAAGCAAAGTAGAGGAGGACTTCTAATTTACAGGATGCTTACTTGTGATAAGTTTGTCTATAAATTGTGCCTGTGGGGGATCTTAAAACAATGAGAAATATTTTTTTATTTTCCACTCATCTCAAACAGGAATGGAAGAGCTGCCATCTCAGGCCAGAGTCATGGTCATACAAAGTGCCATACTCGGTCAGACCAATGGTCCATCCAGCCCATCGCTGTGTCTCCAACGATGGCCACCTTTGAGCCCATCCCTGTGTCTCCAACAATGGCCACCTTTGAGTCCATCGCTGTGTCTCCAACAATGGCCACCTTTGAGCCCATCACTGTGTCTCCAACAATGGCCACCTTTGAGCCCATTGCTGTCTCCCCAACAATGGCCACCTTTGGTCACTTGTGAAAGTAGGTCATAATGGAGCGATCCAATCCCTGCTATTTACCCCCAGCTCTTGACAGTCCACTGTCGCCTCTCCTGACCAACTTGACTAATAGCCATTTATGGACCTGTCCTTGAAGAATGTATTCTGCCTCTGGCAGCGGCCGGCTACAACAGATCATCATGGAGCAATCAATTTCCTGATGTTTTCTCCCAGGAGTCCAAGGTCTTATTCTGTGACCAACTTCACTGAGGGCACTTTCAGACATGAGAAAAAGTGCACTTACAAGTACTGGTGATTGGACACACGTGCAAATCAGGCGTGGCTTTGATGACGTCTGAAAGGCACCCTGCGCATGACCGAAGCTTTTAGGTGCAGTGACAAGCGTGCTTTGCCAAGCTGAAAAAACCAGGCTGCCGAAATCAAATTATGCACGGGGCGCTTTTCCGACGTCCTCAAAGCCAAACCTAGTTTGCATATGTGTTCCGCCGCTGGCACTAGTACGTACACTTTTAAAAATCATGTCTGAAAGCCATCTAATAGCACACACATTGGGGCATCATATGGATTTGTGTTAACACACGTCTCACTCCTCCTTTATCAAGGACTGGGATGTGAAAAAATCTTGGGCACAGATAACAAGTAGCAGCTCCTTACACATAGCTGTTATGTATAGAAAAGTGCATCACTCTGCTTCTGATCTGTGATAATCCAAGAACTCATAGAAACATACCACCCAGGCAACTGGTGGGAGAAGACTCGCAAGTAGCCACCGGACCATGCAGCAGCATGAACATCTGTCGAAGCAGCTATGGGGTCCTGAAAGCCAGCAGCGCAATCTTAAACCCAATCTGTCGCTCTACAGACAGCTAATGCGGAGAATGCAGGATGAGTGCAATACAGCTTGGCTGCCCAAACCAGATGTTATAGAAACATCTAGGAAGACATGTCAAGGTCATCTTTCCTTCCCATCCCAGTGTCTATGACTCCAACCATCCTCCTCTGGTATAGGGTTTTACCCTAAGCAAAGCACACACCCCCTTCCATCTCTGATCAGCACAGACTGACACTCCTACCTCACTGCCCTTTAGAACCAGAGTCCTGTATCTGTTCTGAGCCTGCTCCAATCCCTGCTCCATACATCTGCCCCGATCCAAGACTGCTCGGGCCCCAATCCCAACATCACTCCTTACCCTGACCTTGTGTCCGTCCTCTTCCCGGTCCCCCTGACCCCTTACGGTCATGCAAGAAACCTTTTGGCTATCCTGCTTCCATCTAAACCAGTGGAAGTTTTGCTGTTGTCAATAAGGGAATCAGTAGCAAGTGCTTTTATCCGCAGATGTCCTCAGCCACAAAATCGGCTGACGGCAGCTCTTTTCAGGCTAGCAAGAAGCTTTGCTTGTGAGCCGGTCCCTGAACACCGGATATTTAGACAAACCACTTGAGCCTTTTCTGGTTTCACGGTTCGTGATCCGAACCCAATTTATTAAACTTTACAAATTCAGGAATTTACACCATCTTATATACAATCAAGTTTTTTTTCTTTTAAATTAAAAAGTGCTCTTTTAAAATCAGATATTTAGTTGAAAGCACAAGCTACAAGGAATTGCGTTTTAACCAAAAGTGAATTAGCACAAAAGGTATGAAACACGCACCAAAGGTGTGCGTGTAACCAGGTCCTCTTTGAACCTTAATGTTGGCTTAATGTCGTTTTTTAAAAAGGAGGGAAACATTCAGCGAGTTTGTACAGACGGGGGAGACAGCGTTTCTAGTACACACGATGAAAATGAGTTACCGCTTAGTCAGAGTAAAAACAATACATTTGGAAACTTGCTACGTTAAAATACTAGCTTACATCTCAAGTCTGAAATAAGGCTGTGGGTTTGCAATTGAGCCTGCAGTTGCTAAACTTTCCACCTTCACAGACATGACTGCAAGCTTATGATAAATTATTTTTCCAGACAGGAGATCATGACTAAAGGTTTTTAGTAACCCAATGGAAGTCTTAAAAAATTAAAAAAATTAATATCAGATGATATGCCGGAATGCCACAATTAAAGTGTGACTGAACAATAAAGACCCAAAGAGGCTACCAATGCATAAAAATCATTTCTCCATAAGATGCGGTGTTATTCTGTATGGCAGCCTCTATGATCAAAGCAGAGAGAGGGCACAATTCACAATCCGATAAATTCTACAATTCCTTTTGCTTTATCATTAAGGAATTGAGGCCAGTCTCCGGGAGGGCTGTTAGACTGATAGTATACGGAGATTTAGAGGTTAGCTACGTGGGACTTGATCCTGCAAGATGCTGAGCACAGCTGAACTGGGTAGCAAATTTTATACCTGGGGCAATACCCGAAATTTCCGATAGCCTACCTCAGTTAACAAATTGGTATCTGCATGTCGAGACAGATAACCAACTATCTGAAATACCAAGTTTTACCATTACCGAGTAACTAACTTTCCATTTTATCAACGCATTCCAGCGTACCACATTACCATTATAGTGGCCTCCCAAATTTTACTTTCCATTTTTCCGTGCTCGGTTTGGTGTGTCGACGGTTCTGTTATTGCCCCGCGTCTCCACATTTCCATGTTTCGTCATTTGTGTCGACAGACACACGGGGCAAGAGGGACTGCAGAACAACGAATGGAAGTTGACAGAAAAAAACGGTCAAAGGGAAACTAGGTAAAAGGGTGCAACATGGAAAAACGGTAACTCAGTAGTGGCAGTTTGGTAATACAGGTAAGTTGCTGAGCACTAAATGGGTATAGTTTAATGCCTGATTCATCCAAGATGGGTTAGGTACTACAACTTTGACAGGTTTATCTGTTTTTGCAGGTACCCGTTTCATGTGTAATGCTAAGTGCTCTAGCGTGATCCAGGGGGCCATGAGCTTTAAGTAGGAGTATCTCACTGACTGCTAATGCACAGCTCACATGCTTAACTTGAACCTCTCCAGACTGTTCAGTAACTTAAAGAATGGAGTCCGTTACAATGATAATGCAAATGTCAAGTCAAGCTGCTGGTAAAAATGATACAGACTGACTGATCTAAACGTCACTGTGGAGAGAAAAACGGATTAAGTGGAGACACGGAAATCATCCTAGGAAAGACCACCTTCTAAGTTCCTCCTCCAGCGAAGCCTTGGTTTATTCTATTGAGCAAAGAGGATAAAGTTTTGCAGCTTTTAGGAACCGCTGTTAAAACACCCAAGCAAACATACGATGTTTTTCATGACAAAGAAAGCTATTCTTTGAAAACCAAAAGGTACCTATGGGATTATCTGGTATCAAAACGGGATAAGAGAAAAACTGTGGGATTATTTCTGACCTGAACACTTCAGCAGCATGTAGAGCAATCTGCTGAGACCATTTTGCTAGAACGAGCACACAGACACAAAGAACCCATTCGCTTTCTCTTGAAGCATCTGCTAATAGGTCATTGGAAAGTTGAGAAGATATCTTGGGACTACGGAGACCACTTTAAACAGAAGCGGATACCCTAATGGGTCAGTACCACTTGACCTTGAACATTCAATTGGATCTGTGCTAGCAGATCCCTGGACCTGTGGGAGGTCAATGGGGCTACGTGTAGGAGCAGACATCTTAGATCTGTGGGTGTTTCCATCCATCCTGATGACCACCCATGGACTCCAGTCGTAGCATCCTGTTTTTTGCCTGCTGTTTAACAAATGGAGACACTTTGGGGGTGGGGTGGGGTTCGGCTACCAACCAAATAGCAAAAGTGTTTCGGCTACCAACCAACCCTGATGAAACCCCATTGTAGAGCTGTTCAGACTTCATGGAAATACCAGCACGGGTTAGATAAACAGCAATGCTGTGGTGCTGCTGCTGAAGTCCATGGACAATAATCATGACATCTAAAAGCATCCCGAGCAAGAAAACACCTACACTGGGGACTTGCTCCACGTTTAGCAGGGTGCAAAGACATAGAGCCACCATTCTCCTTCACCCTGCGCTCCCCAGATTCTGGGGTAAGCTCCTAGTGTGGGCTGAGGCTGTCCTGGGGTAAGTAAGTACCCATCACTGGCCAAAGGGTATGGCTTGTCATGCTTTCCTCTGCAAGATTGGGATCTTGCCCCAGAGTATCTACAGCCCGTGTGTTAGCTTGCCATGGAATGCAGGGTGACCCCGCACCCACTCAAGGGCAGAGCTATAGGCACAGGCAAGCCCATGAGCCTGAGAGCCCCACACTTTTTGGTGCAACTGCACCCTCTGTCACCGAGAGGAAGGCCAGGAAGAGGGGATTAATCCTACTCCATCTTAATCACCGAGCCCACTCCAACCTAGCTACACTGCTGCACCCTCCTACCCTGTAAAATACAGGGCTAGTTGCTAGTAGGGATATGGGATACGGGCTAGATCTAATTACAGAGTCAAGCCCTAAGCAAAACTGACTACGTAAGATTGTCCTAAATTAACTCCACTTCTGTGAGCCTCTGGAAAATTAGACCCCAATGAATCACAGTATTTCCCACTGCTTGCCATTTTTCTTGACTCTCTTAAAGAGCTTGAGAAATTAGGCTTATTTTGCAATAATGCAAAATGTATGCATAATTATTTTATGCAAATTCTATGTATTTCTGCTTGGATGCACCATGGAATTTAAAGCATAATTTGACATGTGATCTTCTCACCTGTGACAATGATACAACAGTATAGCACCCAACAGTTAGGCGCACCCTAGAAATTGTTATTGAAAAATATTTAAGCACTTGAAGTCATTTATAAAAATTATAAAAAATGAAAAAAAATCATTAAAAAAATGAAACGTGGATCTGTGATATATACCTGTGAAACCAAAAGTATTATCACATTAACGTGTGCATGTACATTGTATCACTACATATACCTCTCACTGTTTTTTTCCTTTTATCCTCAAGATATTTACATGGGTATCTACTTTCTAAAATGACCAAATATTATCGTCAAAAACCAAAGAGAGTACTTACAAATTTGAGACCTTATTTTTCACCAGAGAATTTGTGTGATCCTCTAAAGATACATCAGAAAATTCAGCAGAACGTCTCTCTAAAACTTTCTGCCCTTGTTTCTCGACTTCCCTATCCTGGTGTTCTAACGTTTTCCCTTCCAAAGTAGAGTTACTTGTGGTGGGGACATTAATCTCTTCCTGCCTGTTGCTGCACTCTTGGGTGGTTCCTTTCTCTTCCTTAACATGCATGGTTTGTGTTCCTGTGCTAACGTTTTCCCTTTTTACTGTGACCTCGTTGGGCCCTTGTGAAGGATGACCCTGAACCGAATCGGACTTGTGATGGGTCTCCTTGTCTCCCAAAGGAATATCCTTTCTACTACTGGTTACTTCGTTTTTAATTTGCAAAGGAGCAATCATTTTTTCGCATGATTCAGCTACACTGGAATTGGTATCCTCTGCTGGAGTGTTCTGAGAAAAATCTCCCTCTTTTACTGCTGTCTCACAGCCAGAACCAAGGCTCTCTTTGGGCAACATGGCTTTATTTTTCTGACCAATGTTTTGGAGAGCTACCTCGTTCCTTACCGTACTGCTCTTGGGAACTAAAGAACCTTGCCTCTTGCTCAAAAGAATGGATTTCTTCCTATTGCGAGCGTACTTGAGACCTGCTATAAACTTGCTGGAAATTTTGAGCTGGAAAGGGCTGTTTCGTTTGGAATTTGGTTTAGGCTTAAAGTAAGCTTGTAATCTACTACTATCGCTTTTGTCTTTCATAACTGGAAGGCATTTCGAATCGAGCTTAACATTACACACGCCCTTTCTGACTGTTGTAGTTCCTTTTACAGATAAAGCACTACCACCACCTGTAGTCCATAACGTTCCTTGGTTCGCTTTTAACTCCATTGCGGTTTGGAGGAACAAGTTCTTTGTATGGGTTGTGCTCACTCCACCGTCATGCATAGTATTTATCATTGCACTTCCTCCTTCAGTTCTCCAAGATCTCTCAAACTCATCAGTTTGAGGAGATGCTTTCTTCAGTTTTTTACACTGGCTTGATAGTGCGCTGGCCTCATTCTCCGATGGCTCTTGCTTTACTTTCAATTTTTCCGGGCTTGGTTTGGTAACTCCAGATGTGTTGACAATTCTGTTACCACCCTGTGTCTCTACATTACTCGTGGAGTCTTTGGCCTTTTCTGCTAAGAACTTCCTAATCTCTTGCTCTATGCTGTCATCGCTATCCACAGAACTGCTGTCGTCTGCGGCCGAAATGGCAGTCAAAGCACATTTTTTATTTTTAGCTGCCTCCTGGTGGCTTTGGTTGGAAACCAGTTTAGGTTTACATTCTTTTTTAAGCTCTAATGCACGCTGTACATTCTTGACACTTTCTGGTTTTCCCTTTTCAAGATGGTTCTGAGGGATTTTGATTGCATTCTCCATAGAGTCTCTTCTAGATTTCGAGAGGCAGCTTTTCAGCAAGGCAGGAGCTTTGCATTTGCAGTCTTTTTCTTGGAGGTCACCGAGTTTATCTAGAAACTGGGTTTCTGTGTCACCAAATCGGACCTTCTTCTTGCACTGAATTTTGGGCTCTTTGGGTTTTTTCTTTAGTTTCCTCTTGGACCTCAAGAGGTCCTTGATAGCAGTGTCAAGATCTTCGTCACTGTCCAGAGAGCTGCTCTTGTCATCTGCGCCATACCTCATTTGAGTTTGTGCTGTCTTTTTAACCCGTTCTCCTGCATAACTGTGACTCTGAAAAAGACGGTTTGCAAAATCTAGGGACACGCACTCACCATCAACTCCCATTAATTCTGAAGAGTCCAGATCGTGTCCAGACTCTTTGCTAGGAGACCTTCCAGGCTCACAGGTATTATTAGGACTGCTTAATCTACTCCCATCTTGGGATACATGGATTTTTGCCTGGTTACTGTTGTCCACCTGTGTACAACCCATCTCTGACTCTTTCGTTTTTTTCTGCGGGATTTTTTTGGCTGCTTTGCCTTCCCCTTTAAGGCTCCTTTTACGACTCAGTGATAGCTTAACTGCCTTAGGAAGAGCAGGCTCCAGGCCACTGATCTGGTTATTACGCTGCCCAGAAGTCAAAGGGTTTTGGACAACATGGGACAGACTCCCAGGTTTGGTTACGAAGCTTTCCGTCTGTGCTTTGATAGCCAAAAAAGCCCTGATCTCTTGTTCTATGCTATCATCACTGTCCACGTTGCTGTTGTCACTGTCACAGTGGGAAGGCGGCACGCTTTGGGGACAGAAGAAAGCGTTCTCTGCCAGCGATTTGTCATTGCCAATTCCCAGTTGAGGTGGCAGGATGGTTTTAGAAATGTCCAAGATGGCTTCCGCGCACAACAGTTCTGCAGATGTGTCCGCTCTGCAAGAGGCCTGGAGCGTGAGCTCGCATTTGGCAATTTGGGCTCCTGGCGGTCTGGGAACGCTGTCTCTTTCCAGTTTGCTACATTCGTTACCACACTTTTTGAATTCTGCTGATTTTTTGCCAAACCGTTTCCTCTTGCCGCTTAAAGGTTTTTTAGGAACTTCTGGTGAGGCACTTTTTGTGGAACTAATAGTCAGACTTGGGGCAATATCTGCCCTTGTGCTAAACTGTTCCCTTGGCAAGAGGACGCAGTCTGTCATGGAACTTGCTTCTTTCTTGATTTTTTCCAGCTGGTAAAGCTGAATGGCCTCTTCAATGCCATCATCGCTACTGGAGTCAGATAAGTCTACGCTTTCAATTCTTTGCTCCCCTCTGGTTTTCCAGAAGTTTCTTTTAGGATCACCTCCTTTTTTTGGCTCCGTCTCCCAGGGAATGCTAGCTGCAGGCATTTTAAAGTGTGCTTGGCTTCCTTTTTGGAAATCACCAGACTCTTCACCAAGTTTAGATTTCAAACATTTAGGTTGTGCATTGGTCTTCTGCAACTCATGATGTTGCTTTAAAAACAGCGCGGTGCATCCTTTCTTTAAAGTCCTGCGGCTTGTTTTGTGGGTCATTTCCTTGCGACATTTTGCTTGGGTTTCCTTCTGGTCTAGCTTTTTGTTCCTCACAATCATGCATTTGGGCGTTTCTTGAAGTTTCTTCTTATTTAAGAACTGTTCAATCTCGGCTTTTATGCTCTGTTCGAAAGAGTCATCGCTACTCACGCTATGAGGGGAGGAAGGCTGTAGCTTTTCATAAGCTCCCAGGCAGTCGGGAACGAAGGCCCTGGACACAACACCAGCTTTAAAATTCACGGGGAGTAAACTACTAGCCATGTTTGGTGGGAAATCTTGTTTGACCCTCGTGTCTCCATCTGTGCTTTGTGAACGCTCGGCAGCGGTCGGCAGCGGTTGGATGCTCTTGCTTTTTGTCTTCAAGTACTCTTGAATGGCTGCCTCTATGTCTCGATCAACGGAATCGTCGCTATCAGAATTCAACACAAGGGGACCAAACTCCGAACACTCTTCCACCTCTGTGCCATCAGAATCTGCTGGGCAGCTCCGTTTAGTGTATTTAATGTGCTGCTGTAGTGACCTGGTGTTAGTGGTGAGTTTGTTCCCACCGCCCTTCCCACGCTTCCGTTTTTTCTGCGCAATACAGCCATATTCATTGTTCATACCCAAGGAAGAATCGTCGCTTTGCAGGTTGTTTATGATCATCTGAACTTTTGCACTGACAGAAGCTCTAGCGAGTTCATCTTCCGACTCGGAGAAGCAGACAGGGTACCTACAACTCCGTGGCTGGACAAACGGCTCCCATTTTGCCTGAAGAGCAACCAGAGGAGGGGCATTCATAAGAAACATCCTAGCAGACAAAGATGTGGTCTGCAAAGGGACCCTTCTTCAGATTGGTCTCTCTTCCATTCTAAAGAGAGAAAAACAACAATAAAAAAGTATCATGCATCTACAAAATAAATCGAAACAGAGAATCTGCAAATATCGCACGATCATTTATTCATGTTGATCATTTATTCATCTGACTGTTTTGTGTATAATGGTCAGATGAACAAATGATCATCCTATATATTACATAACACACTTGCAACTCCGTTCACACAGTGCCCCACCAACACAAGACTCACTGAAGTGAATGAGGATTTTGCCGACAAAAGTCTTTGAGGGTTGGAGTCCCCAACAGGTTTCTCTGTAATATGGCATCTGACATAACTTGGAAGTTACTTTCTTCCAGAAGGTTTTGGTAACTGGCGAGTAACTTCCTAAGCATTTAAATAGAGGGCGGCGTGGACAAAAAAATCGGAGCTGCATGGGTTTCCCATATTTAAAATTCTCGGCATATTTTCAAAGTTTGCATATAATTTGGTAATTTGTAACATTATGAAATAATGTTTCTTCTTTCACTGTGTTTGACTTAAAGGGTGGGGAACCTCTTCCCTCCTATGGGCCACGTTGAAAATAGATACAAGCTCCGAGGGCCACAGACGTTGGGTTGGGTGGGAGATGCTTATTAAGAAGAGGGTACAGATCATTGATCCGTACCATGGATCCGTCTCCTAACTTCGTGTGAATGCCCTCATCTCTGCTGCCTTCCCCTGAGCTCAGCCGTTCAGTGCTTGGGAATAGAACTGGATCCAGGGGACAGATCCAGGAAGCAAGAAGGACCCAAATAAAAACTAGCCGTGGGTCACATCAGCCGCGCACTCACGCCCAGGCCTAAGGTTCCCTACTCTTGGCTTAGATTAAAAAAAAAAGATCAAAGATTTGATTTGGCTTAGATCAAAACCAACAAAACAAACAAGTCAATTTTTTTTTTAAAAAAAAATTAAAATAATTCAACTAAGCAAAATTCAACTTTAATTGAGTTAAAAGTTTTCAAAGGATGTGAATCCAAATTCTAGTATTCACTATAGGAAATAGCAATTGGCGACAGGATTCGTAAATTCAAACAGCAGTAGCTACATTAGCTTGACATTCACACGGTCAAGATAGAACTTAAAATATTTCAAGATTAGACAAGGCACCAAGGGTTGAGCCACCCGTAATTGAACTGGGGAGCTGCTTGTACTTCTATCCAGAAAGTTACTTTCTGTCTCGCTAGAATTCTTGCCGCACCTTTAATCTGGTCTTCCCTTTCAAGGCTCTGCGTGACCTTGCTCCTCCCTTCCTTTCTGCCCTCATTTCCCGCTATGTTCCCATCTGGAAACTTCACTCCCATTCTACCACCCTCCCTCCCTGCTCCCGAGTCTCCTGCTCCCTACACTGTCTTCATCCTTCTCCCATGCTGCCCCATACGCCTGGAACGCCCTCCCTGATCACATACACTCTTGCTCCTTCTCTTCCTCCAAATCCCTCCTAAAAACTCCCCTCTTCAATCCAGCTTTTACAAGCCCCTCACCCCCAAAGACTGCTCCCCAATGCCCCCTCTACTGTCCTATCATTCAGGGCCCCCTTTTCCCCTGTAACAAAAAGTGAAGTAGATACACCTGCAATTTCTCAACTTCAGGAATGTATTCCTGTCTTCCTATGTCCCCCCTCTCCTTTATCTAGCCTAGATTGTGAGCCCCTTGGGGCAGGGACCTGTCTCGGACTACAGATTGTACAGCGCCAGGTACACTGCTGGCACTATATAAATATTTGATCATAACCTTTATTATTGCTGCTCCTACACTGCACCGTGCTGTTAAAGAGCTGCCAAGGCGTAGAGTGGCGGCATTTCTGTCATGAGTGAACAGGATTCTCCCTTTCCTTCATTCATACAACCGGTGTGCCATTTTATTAGTTCTGCAAGAGGCTTTAGGGAAATACAAACAAACAGTTTTAAAAAAAATGAAGAGGGTCTTTCTCTCTGGCAGAGAACATGGTGGCAAAATTTTGCTGCCTACTTTTTGTCGGTATTACAACGGGCAAACCTATTGATTTTTCGCTACTAGACTCAATCCGTCACCTTTGGGTACTAATTTGGGTGCTAATTAAAAGCTGGCTGTTTCGCCAGGCATTTGGCGAGGGGGGTGGTAGCGGGTGGGGGGGTTTGGGGTTTTCGTTTAAGGGTACTGAGTTTGTCCTTTTGCACCTCTATTATTGTCAGTTTTAATGTGTTTTATTTGGATATTTTAATATGTTTGAGATGATATTTATATGTTGTACACCCTGGGCTGCCATTGGGCAGGGAGGGGCAGTATAGATAATAGTAATAATAATTGGTACCCAATTAGTGCCCAAGAGGTTACCCAATTAGTGTCTCGATTTACTGACTTCTGGTCCCGGAATACCCACTCCCAGGACTGATTTTTTTGAGTTTCTGTCTCAATTTTTCAAGTAACAGTCCTGATTTTTGCGATTTTCCCGTATTGATTTTACCAATCAGTAATCGGTAACAAAAATTCCTGATTGGGGGGGAGCGGGGGCAGCCTGCGGTGTACCTGACACGGCACTTGAAATTTCAGTTAGTACCTGCAGGTGGATCAGGGACCCGTTTCATCTGCAGTTGGGTATCCCCCCTTTGATGCTTCTCTCTGCGTACAAGTTATTAACACGTCATCCTACCGCGTCGTTTCCCCATCTGTACCGCGCATTAGAACTTTCCCTACTGAAATGACTTCATTGTTACTAATTCAGCCACATGACCGCCATGGACAATCAGGGTCCTCCTACAAACAAATCTCCTCAGGAATCACTTCGTAATATTGCCAACAATGTTATTATTTATATCAGAGGCTTCAACGTAGTTGGAGTCTAGCTTTACTAGGGTAAAACGGGTGGGGAACCTCATGCCCAGGTGAGTCCGGTGGCTAGTTTTTTAGCAGGCTCCTTTCCAGGGCCTGGACCCAGTTCCCAGGCCCAAGAACTGAAAAACTGAGCTTCGCAAAAGAGAGCAGAGATGAGGGTATGCACCCTTGGTTGTTCCTACCCCTATCCTTGTGTGGATTCCTTCTTCTCTGTTCCCTTACGCCGAGCCCAGTTTTTCAATGCCTGGGGGAGAGGAACGGAATCCAGGGGACAGATGCTAGAACCGAAAAGGGATGAAATAAGAACTAGTTGTGGGCTGGATAAAACCCAGTCTGTCCCCAATCCTTCATTCACCATAGAAAGCCTGGTCTCTAACTCTGAATATTGATTTCCGATTATTCTTTCTCCCTGCAACAATTCACCATAGAGCATCAACTTGGCAAAACGTACATTTTAAGTGTATTGATTAAGAATCTTCTCCCCTCTGGCAAGAACCCAGAATGATCTGGGTCCTTGGCTCACCCCCAGTATCCGCCACCTCCGCTCCTGCACCCGTGCTGCTGAACGCCTCTGGCACAAATCCCAATCTCATGCTGACTTCCTTCACTTCAAATTCTCTCTCTCGTCCCTTACTTCTGCTATCTCCCTCGCTAGACAGCATTGCTATGTCTCCCGCATTGAGTCCTGTTCTCGGGACCCTCTCCACCTGTTCTCCACCTTTGACTCCTTCCTCAAGCCCCCCTGTCCTCCTCCTCCCTCTTCCCTTTCTGCTCAGGATCTCGCTTCCTTCTTCACCTCCAAGATCTGCCTCGACATCGCTTCCCGCTCCTGTCATCTTCCTACTCCCTCCCCCAGCTCCTTCTCTAGTGTCCTCCTTCCCTCCCACCTCCCTTGAGAAAATCTCCTCCCTGCTCTCCTCCTCCAACCCTTCCACTTGCCCCCTTGACCCCATCCCCTCCTGATCTCCATTGCTTCCACTGCCGCCCTTTCCCTTGTGCGCATCATCAACCTCTCCCTCTCTACTGGCTCCTTCCCCTCCACCTTCAAGCACACCACTGTCTCTCCTATCCTCAAAAAGTCCACTCTTGACCCCTCTGACCCTTCTATCTACCGTCCTGTCTCACTCCTTCCTTTTGCTTCCAAGCTTCTTGAACGTGTTGTCTACTCCCACTGCCTTGACTTC
>QEPC01012679.1:3651100-3691006 GCA_003113815.1 Sphenodon punctatus | reverse complement strand
GCTTCTGGGGGACTGCTGGGGGGGAAAGAATGGGGCTTGGGGGGAGAGAATGGGGCTTCTGGGGGGCTGCTTAGGGGGGAGAGAGAATGGCGCTGCTGGGGAAAACGTGGCTTCAACAGCTGTAACAGTGAAGCATGTTTTGGGGGACAAGTGGAATTCCTTGCTGCTGCTTTTGTGGTGTGCTAAGACTTCACATAATATGGTTCAGTTGGTTTAAGATCGGGTTTGCTTTTGCTTGTTCTGTGTTCGTGTTTGCATGTACACTGCTAGTTTCCCCCCCGCTCCTCTCCCAAACCCCTCAAGCATGTGCAAAGGCTGTGGCCATTTTCTGGTGCCCCCACTGGCCATGGCTACTCTTGGTTAAAATTGGTCTCTTTCTTGGCTGTTTTTGATATAAACTATCTGCTTTCTGTTTTACGGGTGGGGGGAGCTAGCGACTTGGATGGAAGGGTTTCCAATCTTTGCTGGAATGTTCCTTGCATTTTAAAATGGCCCCGCCCTTTTCAGTTTAGTGGGATGTTGTGGCAGGCTTTTTCACTAATGGCTAGTCCTTGCATGAATGCTCCGTGATTAGTTGCAGCAGAAGCTATCTCTTACATTGCAACAGAGCTGTGTGTGTAGCATGTTTTGGGGGACAAGTGGAAATCCTCACTGCTGCTTTTATGGCGGGGTAAGGACTGCACATAACACCGTTGCCTTAAGATGGTTTGCTTTGCTTGCTCTGTGTTTGCATAATGCATTGCTGATTTCCGTCTCCCCTCCCAAGCATGAGTAGAGAGGAGGTCATTTTGTAAATTTGTGTGTCTACTGGTCGTGGCTTCTCTTTTCACTGTTTCACTGCTGCTCTCTGCTGTAAAGTAGTTTCTGGCCTCTTGTCAGGCCCTGGCAGTCGGGGCCCTAAGAGGAAGGTGCAAGATCCCTCCCAGGGTTCCCAGTACAGACCCGCCGCTCGATCCGGCAGAAGACAAGACATGGCGGCACGGAACCACCAGGAACCCCGCAACCCCTTCAGCGCAGTTACCCCAGGCTGTGCCATCAGTAGAGCCCCCCCGTGGGGCCAGTCCAGGCAAGGGGAAACCAACCAGTAACCAGCTGGGGCCGCGCAGTCCTGCCCAGGCACATCATAGCTGACCACGCTCCCCGCAGTCGCACCCCGCCGCTCAGAGCCGCTGAAACCGCATTCCTGCAGGCAGCAGGATAAAAGGAGCTTGCAGACCACCCGTCCCTGCCGGTGATCAGTGCCTCTGTAGCCTGTGAGACTGGCCCCATTGCGTTGTGGTGTTAGTGGAGAAATTCCTTCCCTGCTTGAGAACGTGAGAGAGTGAGCGAGCGCGTGGAAACAGAGCGAGCGGAGTGTAAGGTGGGTGCGTGCTTGTTGCCCCAGTGCACTGCTCCCTGGTTCCTGGAACCTTTTTCCTGTGGTGTGTGTGTGTCCTAGCCCTTCCCCTACCACTCCGGGGATCCACGACACCACCTGTTCCCCTTCATGTCTGCACCCCCCGGCTCCCAGGCCCCGTGTGCGTGATTGTGCGACTGTGGAGAAACAGGTTCAGGCATTGTGCTCTGTCACCCAATGATGATCTAGGCTGGGGACATCTGTCCCAACAACCATATTCAATCCTGAGGGTTCCTTTCAGACGAGCCACGCTTGTTGTCTCCACATGACTACGCTTCCTACCCTTCCCCCCCACCCAAAACCCCACACTTCTCTGCTTGTGACTGTGTGACTTTGAGCATCTTGCCTGGGTTTTTTGTTGAGAAACAGAAATGCATTGTTTAAATTTTGATGGGGCTGGTTTGGTGCCAACAGGGTCCTGTAACTGGCCAAACTTTTTAAAAAGGCCTTTGTGCTTGGACAGGCATTTGGCTGCCAGGGATACGGTGTAGGTACTGGGGATGCTGGTCTCAATGGGCCTGGTTTGGTGGCAAGGCAGCCCTGAAACTGGACAAACTTTTTTAAAAAGGCCTGTTTGCTTGGACAGGCATTTGACTGCTGGGGATACAGTGTTGGTGCTAGGGATGCTAGTTTGGACTGAGAGAGTTGGTGGAGGCTTGTAAGAAAGGACCGTGAAGTTAATTCTCCTGCTAAGAGTGACTATTGAGCCTGATCCGACTAAGACTTACCAGAAGTGGGTGACTCCCTGCCACACTGTTTTGAACAACAATCCCTCAGTCCACTTCAGGAGAGTAGCCTTTGATTGATGGCGCGAATGTAACCGAGGTCAAAAGCGGATCCTGTCGCTCTTAATAGCGAATTCATTTGATACCCTCCCCTCGGTCATTTCAATTCCAAGCTGCTTCCTGTGGGCCGCTTTGAACATGAATACAAGCTCTACGAGCCTGATAGGAGTTGAGAGTTGGGGTGTTTTAAGGGGGATGCTAAGGAAGGGGAGGATGATCCAGATCATGGATTGACGTCATGGATCTGTCCACTAACCTAGAGCACATGGCCTCCTCTCTGCTCCCTTCCCCTGAGTTAACTGTTCAGTGCTTGAAGAAGGTAGGAATTGGATTCAGGAGCCAGATCCAGGAATTGGAAAAGGGCCAAATGAATGACTAACTCAATCCACAGACCGGATTTGGCCCACGGGCTGGAGGTTCGCTGCCCCTGATTTAGAACAAGATATGCCTAGTGCAAGCACATGCTACATGCTGACTGGCCCCAAGTGTGGGGGATCCCTGTAGCCTGGCCCCCCCCCCTCCCCATGCTGTTACCTAGTAAGCTTTGCTGCTCAAGAGGGGATGTGCAATTTGTATTGTTTTAATTAGTTACAAAAACAAATGGAGCCCCATTCATTTCCATGACTAATATTACAAAACTGGATGAATAAGAAAATAGTTGCTCGCTTTCGTCCTATTTCGTTTTGTTTTGTTTTGTTTGATTTATTAAAAATAATAGGAAAAAAATAAATTACGGTGCATGTGAGAAATGGCCAGCGGAGCTGTGTCGCCAACACGGCTTGCGCCATTTTGGTGAAAGCGGGCGTCTACGCAGAATGGGCCAGAGGTCATTTTGTACAGGCACTGTCATTTTATTTTAATTTTTTTAAAAAAAATAATCACTGTGCATGTGCAAAACGAGCACCAGGGCCAATCTGCTGGCACCATTTTTGGGATAAGAGCACGCATGCGCAGAATGAGCCCGGAGGCCATTTTGTGTATTCGCATTGATTTAAAAAAATGTTCATAACAAAAATGGACACTTTTTTTGGTTCGTTTTCATCTGTTTTTGTTACCTTTGTCATATTTTAATTACTAAATTGAACGAGGGTTTGTTCATTTTGGTAATTAAAAAACAAAAATGAATTGCACGACCCTAATAGTTAGTTTTTATGAATAATCATAGTTGTATGGTACGTTTGGGTTTCCAATTTTCCATGGTCAAAGTGGTCTATAAAATATGTCTTTTGGCTGAAGTGCTTCGCTTGCACAAGCCAAGACCCCAGGTCCCTGTTCGGTAGGGATGGGACTATCAGTATCGGATTAATCCGATAATGTCGATAATTGGTGATATCAGATTAATCTGATAATACCGATAATACCAGTATCGGCATATCAGTTTTTTAACATTGCCGATTTTTCGGATCTTTATCATTGCGGCCATTTCAAAAATGGCCGCAACGTTAAAGATCAAAAAAATTGGCAATGTTAAAAAATCAATATGCCGATACCGATAAATCCGATATCAGATTAATCTGATACCGATAAAACCGGTACCCGATAATTTGCTGATAGTCCCATCCCTACTGTTCGGACTGCCACCTCTGCATTCAGACGATGTCCTTAACGACCAAAGGAAACTTCTCTGCGTCCGTTCTGATCTTGGGAAGGTGAGCTGGCTGCCTCAAAGGAGCTGGCCATTCTTTTGAGATGGTTTTATGCAGAGAAAAAACCAGACTCGCTGCCCTTGTCTAGAACAAGGAACAGGAAGTGTGACATTGTTCCGCCCCGCCTGCCTTATATACCGGCAGGCAGCCAGTAAGAAGTTGGGGGCGTGGTCAGGGCTAATCTCTCGATGCAAGACTTAAGGATTTTAGATAAAACTAATTTCTTGCTTCTTTCAAGCAATAATAGGAACCAAGATTAATCATCTTATGCATTATTTATTTATTTCAATTAACTTCTGCCCCACACCCTCCTGCTCACAGAGCAGCTTGCGGCGGCTCACAACCTATATAATCAATAATAATAATAATTAATAATAAAACACAATCCTGTAATACATCTCATATACAATTTAAAATACTAAAAATACACGAAAAGGGCAAAAAACCCACACCCTGTCCGCTAACCCACCCCACCGTACCTGTTTCCCTCTCCAAAGGCCCAGCTGAACAGTCGGGTCTTACACTGTCTTCAGAAAGAGGGGCGGTCTGGGGCCTGGTGGGCCTCCGTCAGTCACCAAGAACACCCTCCCATTTGTCGCCACCCAGGAAAGCCAGGGGACTTCGAGTCGGGTTTTCCCGGCCGACCGCAGGGGTCGTAATATGACCCGGGGCCTGAGGCAGCCCTGCAGGTAAGCAGGACCCATGTCGTTCAGGGCTTTATAGGTCATTACCAACACCTTGAATTGGGCCCGGAAGACAATAGGCAGCCAGTGCAGAGAACAGAGTGCTGGTGTAATGTGCTTGCGGTGACCCGTTCCCGTTAAGAGACTGGCCGCCGCATTCTGCACCAGCTGCAGCCTCCGGACCGTCCCCAAGGGCAGCTTCCCCATAGAGTGCGTTACAGTAGTCTAATTGAGAGTTAACAAAGGCATGGATGATGGTGGCCAGATCAGAGTCCGAAACATACAACCACAGCCGTCACACCAGGTGTAACTGGCAAAATGCTCCCCTCACTGCAGCCTGAATCGAGTGAGCCGTGAATTGAGGAGCACCCCCAGACTATGGACCTGTGTGGTCAAAGGGCGGCAAACCCCATAAATGATGGGAGCCACCCTCCCCCATGAACTTGACAGGCCGATGGTCCTGGCAAGAGGACACTCCTGGCGGACCTTAGAGGCCATGGTGGGACATGAGGGGATGGGAGGGGGTCTTTCAATATATGACGTAATACACCACAGTTAGGTGTACCTCCTCGTTTGTCTTCCTCCTACTGTAGAGGTACTTGAAATGGGGCAGATAGAGTGTAGCAATTGATCGCTGAATCTCCTCAGTCTATTTTATGTGATCCCCGATTTAGAAACCGCTTGGCTGAGCAAATTCTCTTGGCAGCACAGCACAGCACAGCACAGCACAGCACAGCACAGCACGACCTTCTCGGAAGCACAGCAGCTGTGCTGAACTTCTAATGAGCTCCCTTCTCTGCAGCCGGTGGGACTGTCCCTCTGGGGCGAGGGGGCCGCTCTCTGGATAAGATATAGCGGTTGCCACATTTCCTCCCCCGGGAGCTCTGAAGACAGCCCCCAAGTTCTCTGGTCATCGAGAGGAATTGAGCCAACCAGGAGTATGGGGAGAGGGGAGTGTGGGTGGAGGCAGCCGTGTTGGAAAGGGAATGTTTTATAGGGTCTTTCCCGCCCTCTTTTTAACATGGCTCCTCCCCTAGAGAGTGTCATGACGACATCACGATGCTCTGGAAAGGGGTTTGCTGGCTCTTTTATCCCCACCCCCTTTCCAATAAGTCCCCTCCCTCGCCCTGCAGAGCATCATGGCATCATCACAATGCCTCATAAGGGGGCGTGGCCGGGTTACATCAGGATGGGGATGTGGCAGCCTATTTGCCCTGCCCCTGCTGACTTGGCCCTGGCCTAAACATGAAATGGGTAGCAAATTTTATACCTGTGGGTAATATCCAAAGATTTCAGGCAGCCTGTTGGGCATGGTACCTACCCGAAGACTGTTGATGGGTTCCTGACTTCCCAACATACTGAGCTACCGACTGTCCATTCCAACGTCCTGTGTTACCGTTTTAGTGTCTTTGCGACATGGAACAATAAATGTCCCACTTCCCCAAACATCCTTGTTTCCAAGACTGAGCTCCTTCTCAACTCCTGCCTTGGTCCAGTCCTCCCAGTTCAGCAGCTTCCCTTGCTCGGAGCCCTTCTCTGGCTCTTCACTCTCTGGGCTGGCTTCTGCCGTACCCAACACGCAGGTGTTGCAGCTCAGGGCCAGCGCTGTCCCTCTCTCTGCTCAGCTCCTGCATCCCGGCTAGCCTAGTCCTCAGCTGGCGCTAGCTTCACTCTCTTAAAGGGCCAGTGGCACACACGCACTCTGTCCTGCCGCACGGTGACTCGGTAACGGAAGACCCAATCAACACAAAACAAGTCAGGCACCGCAACTTCAATGGGTATATCCATTTTTGCGGGTACTCATTTCAACACTGCCTTGGCCTCTTGAGGCAAAGCCTTGGATGGGCTGTTAGTGCTAACACTAATAAGATACCCGTGCTCCTCTGAACCATCTGAGGAAAGTCCACCACTAGTGAGAATGCTTCCGAAGCTCAGTATAAACACCTGTGGCGACCAGTGGAGCTGTACCACATGCCCTTGGGTAGGGAGCGTGCATTGAGGCAGCACCACTTCACGATGTACCTATGTAGAAGCCCCCAGCCTGAACCTGGCCCTTTAAGAGAGTTAGCACCAGCTAGGGGGGATTATCGCAGGTGCTGTTGCGGCACAGGAGGTTGCCAGAGTGGGCTACAAATGGGCTAGCCCTCAGGCTGGGCTAACAGCAGGCTGATTAGAATAAGTGATCCTGGGCGCGGATGGGGCCAGCCCAGAGCTTTGCAGACCTAGGGTGTTTTCACATGTGACGGTCTTGCCACAGTCCTCTCTGGGCCGTGGCGCCGACTGGGCCACCAAAGAAGAGTGACGGGGGCCCGGGGTGGCGAGGGGGTGGGGTGACGCATGGATGTACGTCTGCACATCCCCATCCCCGCACTGCGTGCAGCGCCCCCCCCCAGCTGACAGACAGCCATGGTGCCCCCCGCCGCCACTCCGGACCGGGGAGAGTTAAGTGGGCTATCGGACATGATAGCCTGCTTTACTTCAGGTCCGCTGGCTGGCTCCTGACCATGGTGGTGGAGCCCGACCTGGACTGTCACTTGTGGATTGCCATGAGGGACAGCCTGAGCTAAACGCCCCCACGGTTAGGAGCCAGACCATGGTAACGTCTGGCGGCCATTTGCAAGTGTGACGTTGGGCTAAAATCCGTGCTAAAGCAGATTTATCCGTGTCTAGTGTCGTGTCTGACAACACCCTGAGCTTAGCTAGGGTTCAGGCTGGGAGAGCCCAGGGAACAGGCTGGAGACAGGAGGAAGAAGAGGGTAGAGACAGGGGTAAGAGCACGGCTTGCTTATGAGCTGGCTACAGAGGGCAGTGACTGGCCAGCTAAGCCTGGAGCAGCAGGGCCTTGGGAAGAAGCCCTGCTGGTGACTAGGCAGCCCGGGAAGACGGCTGAAGCATGGAGCCAGGGGGAGCTCTGCCTCAGAGAGACTATATGAGAGGTACTGGGGTCAGAGGGTTGTGCCTGACCTAGGGTTGCTGTGAACTTGGGAACCAATAGAGACGGTGTGGAAGAGACCGATGACCGAGTGGTGAGCAATTGGGCGGCATCCTGCAGGTACCTGCACAGGTAACCCTTCTTCCCTGCTACAACCTATCTATCCGAAATCTGAGATCCACCAATCCTTGCAGGAGCAGGCCTTGTCAGGCAGTCAAGAAGTGAACGAAGGCCAGACGCACAGAGCAGGCCCACTAGTCTAGAGTAGGACTACAGGGGCCCTGAGAGTCACAAAAACCAAGGCCCGCAAGCAGTTGCAGAAGAAGGGACAGATTCAGAGCGGGTGGGGTGGGAGGAACAGGCTCTCTGCCCTTGTCCGGAACAAGGAACAGGAAGTGTGACGTTGTTCCGCCCAGCCTGCTTTATATGTTGGCAGGCAGCCAGTCAGAAGCTGGGGGGGGCATGGCCAGGGCTGAAGCAGAGGAGAGTCCACAGAGTAACAGTGGAGCTCAGCGCCACTTCAGAACCCTCTAGGCCCGCTGGTCTGAGGCCTGGGTCCTTACAAGACTTTTAAATATGTTAAACGCATGCATGTGCGTTTAGAAAAATAGTCAACCAGTTGCTGCCTTATTGTAAGGGGCATATTTAATACGTGTCCCCTCATCAGGGACGTTTGCCTCTTCACCTATCCTCGTCGGGCGAAGTGGTTTCAGGATTGTAGTCTCGAACTCTCTGAGGTTATTGTGTTACCCTTGCTTGCTCATTGAAAAGTCTGCCGTCCCAATCCACCAGCTGCAGGGAGGCGCACAGCTGGGGTGAGGTTTTGTGACGTTGGCTTGAGAGGACAAACTCGATGCTCCGTGAGGTGCTGTTAAGGGCTGTCTGTCTTTCTTATCCATGATGATTCCATGTGGAAAGGAGTTCAGTGGTCCCTGGGGGACGGATGACAAAAACTCACTTGCCCTAATTGGCTTCCTCCGGATGAAAAGGACAATTTTGGCGGCTTCGAAATGAATCATTCCTCCCGATCCTGGGATCTGCCTGTTACGATCGCGGCGGGTGAGCGAGGCACCTTGGAAGCAATGGCCGTTTCTTGCTGTGGATTATCTGAGGCTGCACAAAGGGGTCTTTTGGGGCAAAAAAAAAAAAAGGAAGACAAGGACGGAAAAGAACTGAGAAGAGATGAACCCAGCGTTTTCTCAGGCTCGGTAGCTTGTGGCTTCTGTGTCCAATTACATCTCTCAGCCTGAGCCTGCTTAAAGCACCAGACACATCTGCTGTACGCTGCTAAGGGCCTTTTCAGATGGACAAACTATCTCTTGATTAGGAGAAAACTAATCCGTGACTATGATCCAGTGATTAGAAAGCGGTACCTGGTTAGACGGACATTTGTTATTCCTCGATAACTTAAATTCCAGATGAGTCAGTCTGAACAGAACTTGCTGTTGTTCAGAAATTAGACTCTCTGGGATGGATTTCAGTCCCATGGTGCTTTTTGTCCATGCTCAGTGCACTGATTTCTGGGACTGAAAAAAATCTGATTTTCTTCATTTTTTTCCTGATTATTTTTTTTAGTTGAAGAAAATGGTGACTCATCCCTTTGTTCTGCGGGTATTTAAATTTGGCGCTCCGCAACGCATTGCTGCAGGATGATGGCGGTAATACGATCGCCCCACAGTCATGTGCCCCTAGATACCATAGAGGCAGGAATGCCTAGAGAGGATGGCAGGTCTTGACGTAGGACTCTGTGGCGCTAATCAAGGAATAGTTGACTCATCTGTGATAGTCGTTTAGACGGACCTAATCAAAGAATAATTGAACATCCAGATGTTATAAACCCTAGTAATCCAGGATTTATAACATCTGGATGTTTTTGTTATCATGTGATAACAATCACTGTTTTGCAGTGTTTTGACAGACATCTCATTCTGGAATTAAGGCTCTAATTTCAGAATAAATGTCCATCTGGAAATGCCCTAAGTCTCCTGTCTTGTCCATCCCGCTAGGAATTCCCCGGCAGTGCCGTGTACAGGAAGACAGCTGTGTCTAGAGCACTGATGTGCTGAAATGAATAGTGGATTTTGTATTTGCGGGTGCTATTTGCATTTTCGGATAACTCTGAATAGTATCCACAACTGAAATGAATATTTGCAAATCCACTGTTTGTCTCAATTGAGCATCCCTTGTAACTTCAGTGAGTCCGGAGCCGGTCTCACCACAGGGCGACCTTGAACAACCACCCCGGGGCTTGCTATTTTCTCTACTTCCTGGGGCCCCGCAGTGGCCTCCGTTTTCTACAGGGCAGGGATTGGGCCCCCAAACAAGACCAGCCCCGCAGAGGGGGTCACCGAGGGAGGGGCCAGTAGGAGCCCCATATTTTATCTTCATCCTGGGATTCACAAATTCTGAGGCCAACCCTTATCTCGTTTTCAGCAGATTCAGGCCCCGCAGTCTTGTTGCTTACCCGATGTCTGACAGCTGTGGGGGCCTGGATGAGGGCGAGCCGCCTGAAGTTGAATCCCGACAAGATGGAGGTGATGCTGGTGGGGAGGGTCAATCATTTTTTCTATGAGATTCTATCCGCTTCATCCTTATGGTGAAATCCTCTAGGGTGGGTTTTTGTTTGTTTTTAAGCCAGTCTCTTTTTATTTTAGCCGCAGTATTTATCCTGGTCGCTAGGTGTCAGGATTTGAGCATCATAGACCGTCTCCAGCTTTTGAAACGTCTCCCAGAGCAGCAGACAGTGTGGAAAGGCCTCTAGAGGAATCATCATCCAGGCCTATTAGCATCAGTGCCAACGGATCTAGCAAGAGCAATATGACTTGTCTGGAAGATGGTGTGTAGTATGTTAAATGGATAGAAGGGTTCTCCTTCCCCACCCCCCCGGAACATTTGGAGACTGTCTCATAGAGGCTGCACGATGCTTGTTTCGCCACCAAAGAATGACTTTGAGCCAGCGAATGGCATCCACTTCAAGGACTGTCCAGGCTCTTATTTATTTATTTATTTATATTATATTTTAAAATGCAGTACCCTGCCACAGGCAGCGCTGGGTGGCTTACAATTCTAACATCTGCAGATGTGTCTTCCTCACCCCCCACCCCCCCAAATCTCTGCCCTGGCAGAATTTCCGTCTCGCTCCATGGATCAAAAAGCAGAGCAGGGATCAGCAATAGGCATCCGGTGTGGCACCGAGCCTTATGCTTTAGGATTACGCCTTGCGATTGTATACAACTAAGAAAAGTGCGAGACTTGTGATAAAATCATGAGAATTTCAACGTTTGAGCTCTTCTTCGAAGTCCGTTTCTGGCCCTGATGGCTGTAAAGAAAGTCGGACTTTTGAAGTGGGGAGCGAGAACGTGGGAACAGTTAAAACGCGGGGATTACACGGATTTAGAGTCAGTGTGGTGTAGTGGCTAAGGTGCTGGGGGTGGTCCTAGGAAGCCAGGGTTCAAATCCTGACCTAGTCGTGAACTCACTGCGTGGCCTTGGGCAAGTCACAACCTCAGTTTCCCCATCTGTAAAATGGGAATATGTATGTGTCTTTCTTTCTCTGTCTTCCCCTCACCCGTGTCTATCTTAGATTTATAAGCCCACAGGGCAAGGACCTGTCTCGATAAGTTGTGAATGTAAAGAGTTGCACATGCCGAGTAGCGCTATAGCAATTATTATTAGTAGTCGCAGTAATTGAAAACTCTAGTAGGTTTGTGGGAAGGGTGGGATAAAAATTAAATAATTAAATAAATAAAAAATAGTATTATTGTTAATATTAATGTTATTATTAGCAAGCGTTTGTATAGCGCCAGCAATGCACCTGGTGCGTTGCAAAGTAATGGAATAGATACGGTCCCTGCTCTAGGGCTTACAATCTGAGAGGGGAGGGGGAGGAGGAGGGAGGGAAACAGAGGGGGAGACAAGGAGTGTAACATTCACGAGGATGCGAGGTCCCAGGCGCACGCGCTTGGCTTGGTTACATTGAGAATGACGGCTGCCTGGTCCGTGTGGTATCCTCTCCCCTGGGCGGAGCGTATCAGCAGGAGTTAGGTGAGGGGAGCGAGGAGTCGGGGAGGGCAGAGTGGAAGAGGTGGGTCTTGAGGAGGGATTTGAAAGTACGAAGGGAGGGGGTGAGGCGGATGTGGGCAGGGAGGGAGTTCCAGGCATGGGGGGGCAGCTAGGGAGAAGGGACAAAGGCGGTTAGGGGATAGTAGAAGCAGGGTGGCCATACCTCCCCTTTAAAAGAGGATGCTTATGAAAAATACATGTTTCAGGGCTGTATTGGTTCCAGTGCAGCCCCGAAACATGTATTTTTCATGAGTCCTCTTTTAAAGGGGCGGTATGGCTCCCCCCCTAAGTAGAGGTGGGCGAGGATTGTCATGCAAACGTGGCCCAGGTCTCTTACCCTAGGAACCCAGTGACTGGACTCCCTTCATCTCATCTCCACCCGATCACCCTCCTGGTTTTTGAAAGGTTTGCCGATTACAATCAAGTACGCTGCAGCCATGCCGACCTCACGATTGTTGGGAGAGTCCCCTGTCGCAGAAGCTCAGGACAGCAGAAGAGGGGAATCGTTGGGAGATTTCAAGCCAACAGCTTTCCTGGCTGTTTTATTTTATTTTTTAAATTATTTTTTTTTTGCTTTAAACAAAGCATTTGTCGACTCCTTGCTGGAGCGTCCCCCGCTGAGAAGCTTTGATTTCTCTTCCTCCCTCGAGTATAAACGCAAGGTGATGGGATCCACCACCGCGGCCTGGGGAAGTCGATGGCCATCACGGCAGCGTGCTTGGAAAACTGGTTGAGATCAAAGGCGCGTGGCGGGAGAGATCCCTTGGTCGCCGCATGAGGGGAAACATAATGAAACCAAGATGCTGCCGTCCGCCGCATGTTTCAAAAGGAAATGACTCTGTTTTGACTCTTCCCCCCCCCTCCCTGGGATCACTGAAAAGCTTTTCTGTGGAGGGGGCCGGGGGGAGAAGTACATTTCACACTCAAACTGCCTCATTATTGTTTCCCTGGCTGTTCCGGCACAGAAGAGGCAGCGTTGGAGCCATGGCCTTTGCAGCTGCAATTATAACAACTCATGTTTTTGAAGGCGAGCGCTCCTCATATCTTAAGTGCCTTTTGCGGATGTGAGAAGATTCCCCCCACGCCCCTGCAGCCGACAAGCTGCTGATCCAGCCAGACCTGTGCAGATATTGAAACGGGGGCATCCTTGTTAGCAGAGTAATGACAGCCCTGTATGTGCGTGTGTAGGGGTAACTCATCCCCAAGTCCCACGCCATACTTCCCAACCGTCCCTCCTTACGTAGGAGGGACGCTCCCTTTTCGTTTTGCTGAATCCCACTGTCCCTCTTTCAGGGGTCAAAGTCTTTCTTTCAGGAGAAAGGGACAAAAAGACCAGGACTCCAGCCCCAGGCCCCTCTCTCCTGGCTGCTTCCCAGGAAGAGCCCTTGAGAGGCCAACGGGGGAGAGGATGGAACAACAAGAGACCGAGGAGAATGTGATGCCAAGGAACAGAATGGGACTTCTCCCAAGCTGGCTGTCAGGTCAGGAGAAGTCCCCTGGGTCTCTTCTGTGCCACTTATTGCTGGAACTAGGATTGGGGCACCAAGAAACAGGGACAGGTCATTTCCAAGCAGCTGTGAGGAAAATTTGGCAGGGGGGCAGGCGAGACTAGAACCCAGGACTCCAGGCAGCATAGCCTACTCCTCCTAGCCTGTGGGGCAGGTACAAAGGTAAGGAGCGATGCAAGTCCTTCCCAGGAACTCCTTCATCCTTGCCCTGATTGGCTGCAGGGCTCTGCCTCCCGATTGGCTAGGAGGACATACAAATACTTCCTGGGTCAAGCCGGGTCAGCCTTGGTTCTGAGCTTCAGGCAGAAAGTCAGTCCGCTTGCATAAGGCCTTGCCACGCTCGCTCCCGGACTGCTTGAATCGCTCTCTGACTCTGCTACGAATTTGGCCACAGCCACACATTTGGATTGCTCTTTCAGACTTGACTAATTATGAAATCCCGGGATTGAACTTCTGAGCAGGGTCCTGCCCCAAGACTAGGGTGGCCATACCTCTCTTTTAAAAGAGGACATGTATGAAAAATGCATGGTGCAGAGCTGCATTGGTTCCAGTGCAGCCCTGCACCATGTATTTTTCATAAGCGCCCTCTATTTATTTATTTCTTTATTTATTTTATTGGCTGCCCCCTACGGCATCTCGGGGCGGCTCACAACAGTTAAAACAGCAATAAAATATATAAAAACAATATGAATAATTAAAACTACTCCCCCACCCCCAACGTTCCCCTCCCTCCCCTCCCCTCCGAAGGCCTGGGCTCGGCGAAAAGTCATCAGGCCCGAAGTCCAACCAACCCTTCCCGCAGAATAGCTCGGTGGGTAGCAACTGGCTCCCTACTGAGTTGTTACGTCTGTGGCCTTAATCTTTGGCGAGTTTTGTGTTTAGCACAGATGCAAACAAATCTTGTTAGTGGCTAATGTTGTGTTTGTTTACACCCTTGTTCTCTGAGTGATTACACACCGTGTTGATTTCCACAAAGCATCTCCCAAGAGTTTACTTGGATCCAAGTGAGATCTGACTTTGCTAATTAGAATTTTAAACGAGGATTCTTTACAAATATCTGGCGGGGAGGAGCGGGGAAGCGGTACTGCTCACCTTCAAGGGATGCTGTTTATTTTTAGACGGTGGGCTCTCTTTGACTGCAAGCAGTTGGGCTCTTGCTGCAGCAAATACATAGCAGGGTTAGTGGCGGAGTTTAAAAGGTTACGGTGGATGCGCAACCTGGATGTTAGCTCTGCTTGAGGTTTGTCATAAAATTTCATTTGCTGGTGTTTGACCCATTGACATACGTGTGCCTGGCTTCTCCGCTTTTGCCGGGATACTGACGTGGAGGGTCAAACCTGATGCTTGTGAGGAGTTCTTTTAGCAGCAATAGGCTCATCGGGCCTCACTATTCTTGGCATTTGAAAATGCAATGTTCGTAGTCATGAATAATAAAACGGGGCACCAGAATCTTGTATTTCCTGCTTTTTAATTAAGTGCCACAGACCACTGGAAGAATAACATGATGGCAACTGGCTGGTCGACTATTATTTATTTATTATTACCATCCCATTAATCAATTAGAGACAGAGCCTTAATAATTAATTAGAGACAGGTCCTTGCCCTGTGGTACGTAGTGGGCATTTTTACACACACCTTAAAGTCTTTCAATCTTCTGGGTTTACAAGTCGACAAGTAAGTTCCAGATGCATTCTTCACACAAACACAGCCCTGAGGCAGCCTAAAGTTGCCGCAGCTGTAGACGTGAGGGGCTGCCATGGAAACCAAGTGACCACAGTTGCCTGGAGCAAAGCAGTTTACCAGGAGAACTTTTCACACACAAACGTTCTGGGAGAAGTTCTACGCAGAAGTTCAAAGAGCCGGATGTTTAAGATCTAGGTGAGTGATTTAGACACACAGAAAGTTCAGGATGTAACAGCAAATATGCAGGAGAACTGTGTGTGTAAAAACACCAACTGTCTAGGATAGACAAGGGGGCGGGGGGGAACGCGTAGGGAGTGGGGAACATTGAGAATGTATCCCTGTCTTTTCCTAAGTTGAGAAGTTTCAGGTACATGTGCTTGGCTTAGTTACAGAGAGAGGATGGAAGTGAATGAAAGGAAGGTGGTAGGGGGAAAAACATTCAGTGAGCAGTCTGTGGCATGAGGAGCTAAGGAAAAACCTGGATCCTATTGCATGCTCCTTCTCCTCCTCTTTCACCTCCAGTCTGACTCTCTTAAAGGGTTGGAGGTGAAGAGTAGAGCTGAACAAGGTACCTAATTTGGTCCCTGTGGACAATACCAACATTTCTGGGTACCGTTTCGACTATCTGAATCAGTACCTGAATACAGTTCGTACCCGAGTACCCAAAACTACCAGAAAACAGCCTCGCCCGGTGGCTATATCACCAGATGATGATTCCCTACCCACAAAAAGCCTCTCCCCAAAGAGAAACTTGTTTTTTCTTAATGTTTCCAGGAAGGACAGGAGTGCATAGCAGCTTTAATGCTGCGGAGGGCTCCGTTCAACCCTTTCTCTCATACAATCTTTCCGGTGCCCTTTCCCAATCAATATTTCTCCATCCTTCGGGAGCAAATAAAAGGCAGTGGGAGGAGCGGAGATATATCGGATGTTACACTTGGTAGATAATTAAAAAAAAACAACACGCCTCCCTTTGCAGAATGCCAGGGTCGCAAAACTAAAACGTGAGTGATGGGGAAACATAAAGAGCCTGTTTGTTGTTGTTGTACCAGAGGGATTACTCTCTCCACGTTCCTTGATTTACCAGTTGCACATCAACAGTTTCTCTTCAAGCTTCCACATCTTTTGTCCCTGTTCCAACATAAAGGGCCTGTTGGTTTGGTTTTTTTTGTCATTTCCCCAGCACGCTGAGATCTTGCTGGCTGCAGACGACTCGACAGGAGCTGCTGGATGGCTTCCTTGCAGTTCAGAAGATCTCTTGCTGCCTTCGCGGGAGCTGAGCTCCCGGGTGATAGCTGATTCCACAGAGCTCCAAACACATTGCGCTTCTGCCCTAGAGAGCCTGGTTCCAACTTACAGGACCCTTGTTTAAGGGTGCGACGGGCGTCCAGAACTGGGGGCTTGGAGGCAAGGGTGAGGGGCTTGGGCTAGAGCAAGGACCAAGAGGGCAGTGAAGTCGAGACCAAGGGCAAGAAGGATGTGAGGCAGGAACAAGACAAGAGCAGGCCAAGCCATGGACTAAGCGGAAGAAGGGCGCGTTGTTATACCCAGCATGCCTTAACTACTGGCTGGCAGCCAACCAGGAAGCTGAGAGGCGGGGCAAGAGCTGGAAACAGACAGAGATTAGGGCTGTGCAATTCATTTCCATATTGTTTAATTACTAAGACGAACGGCGGCCCATTTGTTTTAGTAATTAAACTACAAAAATGACATGCCATGGTAACGAAAACGGATGAAAACGAAGGTAAAAAGTGTCGGTTTTTGTTCCGAAAATAAAAAAAATTGCCCTGTACATCCCCCCCCCCCCGCCCCCATACAGGCGCAAAATGGCCACTCGGCCCATTCTGCGCATGCGTGCCTTCTCCTAAAATGAGACACCAGCAACGTTGGCGTCGTTTTGGAAAAGGGCAACCAGTCTGCATAAGCATGGCGGCTATTTCGCACACGCACAGGTCACCGGGTACCCTTTTTCAAAATGGTGCTGATGCTGCCAGCTCCAGTTTGGGAAAGGGCTGCGCATGCAAAGAATGGTCCAGAATTGTTCACCACTTGGAGCGCCATGGTGGGTGGTGGTGAACAACTGAACGCAACTTTTAATCCTCACAACAACCCTGTGAGGTAGGTTAGGCTGAGAGAATATTGTGACTGGCCCAAGGTCAACCAAGCTTTCTGACTAAGGTGAGACTTGAACCAGGTTTCCCCGCCCCACCCCATCTTTCAAGGGTCTGTCTTAAAAAACTGCTGGACTTGTTTTCAAGCTTACATATCTCTAAGCGTACCTTTTCTTTATATCATCCCCATGTACAAATGTTTCCCTCAGCAGACTCAGTGTTTCATTACAATTCCAATGATATCAAACTTGCCATGTTTTACATAATGGGTTCGGAAGTACAGATCTGAGAACCTGAATACATGTGTGTTACATTAGATGTGTTGTTTTTATAGACCCTGTCACACGTACATATCTGTCCTCAATCAGCTGCCCAGTAGCTGCAAGAACATAACTCTCAACAGTCTCTGTTTGGCTGTTGAATCCCACCAGTTGAAGTCCGTCTTTCAGGAACGAGAGACAAAAAGGCTGGTATTCAAGCCTCTTTCTCGCCGCCTTTTAGAACTTTCCTTTCAATATTTACTGTCTGCCCTCCCCGCAGACTCCTGCCAACTGCAACCAAGCCAAGCACGTGCACCTGAGACTTCGCATCCGCTTGAATGTTATTTATCCCTTGTCTCTCCCTATGTCCCCTCTCCTTGTCTCCCCCCTCTGTGTCTATTGGATTGTAAGCCGTAGGCAGGGACTGCGTCTATCTCATTGTTCTGTAAAGTACCAGGTACACTGCTTGCGCTATACAAATACTTATAATAATAATAATTAATAATGAATAAATAATTAATAGTGGATTTGCTGTCTGAAGGTACTCGCATCAGTATGTGGGTTCCTGCACGCTGGTGAGAGTACGTGAAGGGCGGCAAATCCTTCCTACCTCTGGGTCCAAAGAGCACAGCAGCAGGGGCCGTGGTGGGTGGCTGGTGGAGGAGGAGGAGGCAGAATGGGATTGTCCAGGATGATGGGGGTAGGGAAGGGGCACAGTGATGGAAAGTGTCAGGGAAAGGGACAGAGCATGCACAGGTGCCTCTTGAATGAACTGGAAGTGCAGCAACATACCCCCACCCCTGCGCCCTGGATGATCCTGCTGTACCATCAACAACCTGCCACTGCTTCTGCCATGGTGGTTCCTGACGCCCAAAGAACGGGCACCCCATCGGGTACTGATCGGCAATTCCACGGTACCCGATCCATCACCAACAGGTTGGTTGAATGGAATTGGACAGGGAGTCGAGGAGAGCTTCTCTCCCTCTTCTTGCACTTGGAATAGTGGGAGGCGTGCGTGTGTGCATATAAGTGTTTGAGGGGGCAGGGCTTATTTGCTAAGAGGTGGAGCCTATCGGCCAAGGGGTGGGGCTTGTCCTTCTGGCTGCTTGAAATGTCGGCAGGTATGCAGGAAACAGTGGTGCGTCTCTTCCTGTCCCTCTGCTCTCAGCCTGTTTTGCTCCATCCTACCTAAGCTTGAGAGAGGACACCACCCCTCGATCTGCCCCTGAAGATCATGCCTCTCGCCGCCCCTGACTCCATCAGCATTCACACTCTCCATCAGCCTGGCATGGTTCAGCTCCTGACAGCGACTAGCTCCTTGGAGGAGAAACCAGTTTCAGCACTCCCAGTTCTCTCTCCAACCTGCCCAGTTCTCTTTCCACCCTGCTGAAAAATGGGAACGTGTCAGGAAGAGGAGGCCCAGCTAGACGGGAAGGACAATTTTTAATTGCTGCTTCCTCCTTCCACCAGGGTAATTTATAGGAATGTCACTGGCACATCTGTTCAGCAACAGAAGTAATCCAGGTCCAGCTGAGTAATCAAATTGCTTTCAAGGACAGTCTGTTTGAAGCACAGGGGGTCGTGTGGCTAGCTCTGTCACGGAATAGATAGAAAAGGGTATTTTTAAAATTGTGATTATTATTCCAGTGCAGCAGAATTTTGGCCTCTTTCCCTGACCTGGTTTCTCAGATCACGTTGGGTCAGATGTACCGTACAAACTTCATAACCAGGTCGTCCGGCTGAGGCCATTGGAGGGAGGGGTGTATTAAAGAAACAGACGCTTTTGCTGCTGCTTTTGTGTACTTCTGTGACACCACTAGCTAGATCGGGTACTATGGATACTATCCCACCCCCCCATCTCCTCATTGCATCACCCAAATTCTCAAACAAGCCAGTGGGATGAACTGAGGTTTTTAGCTAGGGCAGAATTGGCCACATGAGCCTCATTGTCAGAGAAAATATATCCCCCCACCCCTCCGGTGCGCAAAACCCCCACATACTGATATATTTCTCTTTGGCAATAAGGCTGATGTGGCCAATTCTTCCCCAGCTTAAAACCTCAGTCCATCCCACTGACTTGATTGAGAATTTGGGTGATGCAATGGGGGGGCGATGTTATCCATATATATGAATGTATATATACTCTCTCTTTCTCTCCTGAAAAGGCTATATAAGTAATATTTTTTAGAGTGTTGAATGTTCAACACTCTAAAATTATTACTTTAATAGCATTTTCAGTGTTTAAAGAGCTTTAAACTTATTTATTTAAATTTATATCCTGCCCTATCCTCCAGGCTTCAGAGTAGGTTACAATCCATTAAAAATTACATATTTTCAAAAGTACTCAAAATCAATTTAAAATCACCCAATGCCAAATCTCCCTGAGTTCTATCCCTGCCTGCCAAATGTGTGGCCAAACAGAAATAAGTCTCGATATTACCTCCAGAAGATGAGTAGGCGAAATCGTAGATGAACCTTTCAGGGATAGGGCGTTGCAAGATTGCAGGGAAGCTACTGCTAATGCTTACACCCCCCACGCCCTTGATGTACAGACTTTACAGTCCTTATCTAATTCACCCTCACAACAACCCTGTGAGGCTGGTGATTATTGTCCCCATTGTACAGACGGGGAATCTGAATGTCCGAGGAAGTAACCTGCTCAGGGCCACATAGAGAGTTCATGGCAAAGATGGGATTTGAAGAACCATAATTTACAAGTCCAGGACTTTACCGACTTGACTACACTGACGCTTGAGCTTAGCCACCAGCCCTCTGATTCTATTATTTTATTAAGTATTTATATAGCGCAAGCAATCTACCTGGCGCTTTACAATCCTCAATTATAAACAGGTCCCTGCCCCAGTGGACTTACAATCTCAGAGAGAGAGAGATAAGGGAGGGGAGGTGAAGAGGAGGTGAACAGAGGGAGAGACAGATACATCCATGAACTTGCAGATGCACGTGCTTAGCTTAGTTCTAGGGGGACCCTGAGAAAATCAGGGTGGATACTAAGGGGATTGTATCCTCCATACTATCCTCACAGGGATGAAGACCTAGGGAAAGCCTGATGGAAGAGGTGGGTTTTCAGGAGGGATTTAAGGGCTGGGAGGGAGGGAGCAGCCCGCAACAATCTAATTTCCCCCCCTCTCCCTAGGGGATAAAATCCCTTTTGTTGTAGTCAGGGGACCCATGCTCACTGCATTTCCCCCATTGCCGTCAATGGAGAAAAACCCCAGTGACACATGGCCCCCTGGTCTTAGCTATTCAGGACTCCTCTCCCAAAACCTAGTGATCCTCCATGTTCAGCCAACAGCCAGCCCTGAACTCTGTGGGACCTACGTGACAAAAATCCATCTATTTCTGGCATATCTGCCTTGGGCACGATGTGTGCCGGCAGCGAAGTGCCTGAGGGAAATGCAACGGGGAAGCATGAAACTGAGTCGACGGGCTTGATATCCAGGTGATATATAAATAACCAGAGTTGAGATAAAAACAGGGCGGCACCGGCTCACCCCTGCTGAAGACGTGGCCCGTTGGCTTGAGGCCACTCTGTCAAGGCCATCTGGACGTTATTGGAGAGAAGGCCCCTCCAGGCGCTTCCATGAGAAACCCCCAGGGGTGTGGTTGTAAGGGACAGGCAGGACAGCTAGTACTAAGCATTCACTTTGAGAAACATCTTGAGAAGCCAGTGACCTTGTCGTCTCTCCTGGGTGGGTCACTGGCTTCTCAAGATGTTTCTCAGAGTGAATGCTTAGTACTAGATAGGATTCAGACGAATACCTCAACAACACAAAATACTTCAAGCCTCTGCCTCCCACTCACCCTTCCTTCTCATGTCTAAAGAGCCTCTTCAATCCGGTGTCGCTCCTTCTGCTCCTGAAAGACCTCTTTCTACCACCATCCACCAGCATTAGGCAATGGCATATCTTCCTGGTCTCTTGCCTGCGACAAGGACTGGCCTTAGGTCAGGACCAGTGGGATTGTGGCCCTGGGCCCCATGGTGTTTAAGGCCCCAAGGACACCACCTGGTCTTGGGAGTGGTCCCCGGGTTCCTTTTTATTTATTAAATTTTATTTATGAAAAGATTTAATAGCCCGCCCCTCCTGCCACAGGCAGCTCGGGGAGGCTTACAAAAACATAAAACAAGTATAAAACCATAATATTATAAAAACATATCACTCCCCCCATCGCTCTCCTCCCCCACCCTCTACCCATCTCCCCCGCCAAATGCCTGATGGAACAGCCAAGTCTTACAGCTTTTTTGAAAGGAGGGAAGGTCCGGGGCCAGACCACCGGAAGGGAGTTCCACGGCCTCGGTGCGGCCACCGAGAACGCCCTCCCCTGCATGGCCCCCCGGAAGACTCGGGGGAACCACAAGAAAGGGCATCCCTCGAGGAAGAGCCCTAGAGCCCAGAAAGCTTGTATACTTTCACCAACAGACGTTGGTCAAACAAAAGAGATCATCCTATAGCTAAAAAAAAGTACCGATTTTTTAACTTCCAGTACTGATTCCTAAAGATGGGAATTTTGGATAGAACTGAATCATTCTGAAAATAGCTGATCCAGTTCTCCTGAAATATCAGTTCTCAATTCGGTTTTGGGTGATTCATTTTTTTGCATTGATTTTCCTCCCCCCCTCTTTTTTCTTCAGTGCCAAACATACACAACAACCCCCACCCGAAAAAAATTCTATGAAAAAAACCCACCCCCAAATCTAAAACCGAATCAAGAACCAACATTCTTGAAGAACTGAATCTGAAAAAAACGACTCTGAAATTTGCCCCAGACTCCCATCCCTACTGATTTACCATTGTATTGATTGGTGTACAAGAGGAAATTGGTAACTCAGGAAGGACAATACCCCGTATCTTGGGATAATCAGGTGCCTGATTGTTACTCACGTTGTTCACCGGGAACCCACAATGGGAGTCAAAATTGCAGGTACTTTCTGCGGGTAGCGAATGAGCTACCCATTTCAGCTCTAGATCATCCCAATTACTTTGTCTCTATCTCTCACCTTCATTTATTTCACATGGTTCAAATCAACCCCAATAATGGAGCCCTAGTCAAACCAGAAATAGAATAAGGAAAAAGGTCTAGAAAGCAGACCTGGGACTGCTGTTTTTCCTGACTCTCAAGCGTGGAAACATAGGGTCACCAACCTCCCCTTTAAAAGAGGACGCTTATGAAAAATGCATGGTACAGGGCTGCATTGGTTTCAGTGCAGCCCTGCAACATGTATTTTTCATAAGTGTCCTCTTTTAAAGGGGAGGTTGGTAACCCTACAGAAACACAGGGAAATTACTATAAAATTACTGGCAGCATCAGCACCATTTTGGAAAAGGCAGCCTGTCTGTACATGATGCCTCCATTATTGGGGCTTGACTATTGAGCAAGCAAGTGTAGTGCCCCCTGCCATGGCACTTGGAGAACTTTACATATAACAAACACAACTTTTAATCCTTGCCACAACCCTGTGAGGTAGGCTAGGCCGAGAGAAAATTGTGACCGGTCCAAGGTCACCCAGTGAATTTCCGGCTAAGGTGAGACTTGAACTGGGGTTTCTCCCAACCTTCCGGTCCACTTAGCCATTACACCACATTATGCTAAACTCACAAAGGCAGAAGGAAGCGGGGTGGATGGAGGAGTAAGCCTGAGCATGGATTATGCTCATTTTGTTAGAGAGCGATTCAGTTTCCAAGCACACAGCAGATGTCCAGCAGCAGGCCAGCAGGCCAGACCAGGAGGATACTTTCCCAGGTCAAATCCATCACTGCCGACTCTGCAAAGATGGGAGGATGAGGGAAACATTACGGAACAATCCCCGATTGCATTGTTCCACTGTACGCTGGGAAACTTGGACTCATGTTTCGCAACGAGCTGACTGAGGGGATCCTGAGCACCATCTGCTTAGAGAGAGGTTGGCTTGGCTAGGAAATTAGTGTCTGATCAGAATGAGCTAATTAAGGAGTGTTGGGGTCAGGTCTGGGTCCTGAGGTTAACTTTTGGGTTTACCAGCTTACGTTTGGAGCGCTGAGTTGAGACTATTTCATATGTATGGCCAAATATTTCACTGGTTATTTTTTAAATAGCAATATCTACATAGATCAGAGCTGAAGCAAATTGAGTAATACCAAAATTTCGATTAACCTGTAAGGTACCCAATTGGTACCCTACCCAAACTACCAAATATTACCATTAATATGGTAATATTAATGGGTAAGGTAATTGGTACCTTACCCAAACTACCAAATATTACCATTAAGTAATTGGTACCCTACCCAAACTACCAAATATTACCATTAAGGAGTTACCCTTTTTACTGACCCATTTTGACTTACTATGTTACTATTTTAGTGTCTTTCCGATTATGGAACAATCAACAGAGGAATAGAAATGCACAGAAAAATGGTTAATTGGTAAAACTGGTGCGCGAACTGGAGGAGGGCAGCCTAGATGGTAAAGGGGTTGGAAAGCAAGTCTTATGAGGACAGGTTGAAGGAACGGGGTACGTTTAGCCCAGCGAAGAGAAGACGGAGGGGAGACATGCTAGCAATCTTCAAATAGCTAAAGGACTGCCACCAAGAAGATGGGAAGGAACTGTTCTGCCTCGTGACAGAGGGCATGCCTAGGAATACTGGGTTTAGATTACAGTAAGGTAGCTCTTGGTTAGGTAGCAGGAAAACGTTCTTACCAGTAAGAATTGTGTGGCAGTGGGGCAAGTTGCTTGGGAGGTCACAGACTCTCTAATGCTGGAGGTTTTGAAAAAGAGGCTGGGCAGCCACCTGTTGGAGATGTTATAGATGTCATCATCCTGCTGCCAAGGAGGGCGTTGACTAATGACCCCTGAGGTTCCTTCCAACTCTGAGACCAATTCTATGAGAATGAAAACAACTCTTTGGACAAAATCAAAGGCCTGCAAAGCTCTGGTATAACGAAATAATTCTATTCTTCACGAATACAGCTCCTCGTATCTATCTATCTATCTATCTATCTATCTAGATAGATAGATAGATAGATTTTAGCCTAGCCAATTTAGAGCAGCAGCCCCTTGCATATTATTTAGCCTAGCCAATTTATTTATTTATTTATTTATTTTGTTCAATTTGTATCCCGCCCCTCCTGCAAACAGCTCGGGGCGGCAAACAACTTCATCATAAAAACAATTTTAAACAGAATATAAACCATCCATAAAAGCACTACAATAAGCTGGGATAAAAACAATAAATAAGGGTGGGGGAAGATAAAACACCCCCTAACCCCACCCCACCCCCCTCCCCAAAGGCCTGGGCGAACAGCCAGGTCTTACAAATTCGCCAAAATGTCAAAATGTTTCGGGCCAGGTGAGCTTCCTCTGGGAGGGAATTCCAAAGGCGCGGTCCGGCCACCGAGAATGCCCCCAGAGTTTTCTTTAGAGCTAGAATTAATCGTTAGCGGGACTCGTTGATCGTTATCAGGGAAATACATTTATTAATTGCATAAAGCAAGAAGGCAGTTAATATACATGGTTCCTGATCCTGGCAGCACTTACATGCTAGTACAATACATAGCAAGTTATCTTACTCATCCAGATGGTAGAAGGCAGGTGGCTGGTCCCAGAAGGCAAGGAAGGGGCCCAGGGTGAGCTCAAATGCGAGGTTCCCTCTTTAAGAGTGATGGTTAGGGACACAAGCCAGCAAGTTGACTACAATCCATGCGTGTCTCAAAGTTCTAGTCTCTAATCTTGTGTTTTATATGTTGTTAGCCCCATTGGTTTCAATGGGCATCGCTGAATCCTGCTGAGGAGGTGTCACCAGTTGCAACATCTGCCTGATGGTCATCAGGGTGCAGTAGGGTGGACTCATCTCCATCCTTATCATTCAGAAAGTCTTTGGGTGAAAACAGACATGACGCTAGCCACCCTTTAACCACCCTTGGTGGCTATTTATGCATGTTGCAGGGCTGTATTGGTGCCCCATGCAGCCCTGCAACATGTATAAATGACCACCAAGGGTGGTTAGCGTCATGTCTGTTTTTCACCCTTTGTCTCTGCTTCAGGGCAGTTCCTGCTTGTCTGAACAGATGTCTCTTGATGGTCCTTGATGGTGCTAGGGTGGGTCAGGAAACAATAGCTGCATTTCTCTGGGACCCTCCTCGAGTGGGGTGTAGTCTTTTGGAAGTGTCACCATTACGGTCTCTTGTATTTGATGCCAGGGTGATCATCAGGGGAGTTGGCAGCAAAGAGGCTTCTTTTGCACACGAAGCACCCTTTGTGTGTGTATCATGATAGTTCTGGGGAAATTCCGAGGGACTCCAGTTGCCTGCCTCCGACCAGCATGGAGGTTCTTTCTGGGACAGCCTCAGACTTTTCTTCTAAAACTAAATTAAAACTACTATAATGTCTAAATAAATGTAAACACTGGGAGACTTTACTGTTCCTTTCCCCTTTTGTTCCTTGATTGTCTTGGATTGTCAATTGTTCACCCAGTCCTTGCTCCTTCAGTAGCACAATGGGGATGAAACCACAGGAAAAAAATCTTCTCTTTGGTGTTGTGTGTTTTCCTCCTGTTAATGAGCTGTGGTTTCATTAGCTTCTGCTGCATGACATCTTGATTAGGGGTTTTCTATGGCAATGGCAGCAGCGGTAATTAATTTCACCTAAAGACGCATGCATTTTGGACCTGTTTTCAAGAAGGTTTTAATGGGAATGGTCACGTGGATGGCTTGAATGGCATAGATTTCCAGAAACCCTATAGAACCCCTGCCCAGTCCCCTGTCTAGCCCCCACTCCTGTACCCGTCCCCACAAATCGACAGTTACCAATCACCTATGTTGAGTGGCTTATGGTGTGGAACTCTATTGGCTGATCTTTAGGATTTGGAATTCACCCAGGGACAAGTCATGGCCCCAGTGGTGGAGCAAGGCTGTGGTGGTCCAGGGCCCATGACCCATTGGCCTAGTTATGGGTGCTGCTAAGGGCAAGGGGCGAGCAGGTTCTCCCTAATGGCATATTTCTCAAGTGGGATCTCACTCAGTCTTGGCCTCCCCCCACAAAGGTAAAGGCACCATGTAATGGTTGGCCCTAAATGGCTGCAGGATTAGGGCCTGGGTAAGTCCTAGGAAGGGTGCAGCCCCCCTTAGTCGCTGGGAGTGACTGTCCCTTTAAGGGAGTTGGCTGCCTCCACAGACCACGCCCCTCCTGGGGATATAAGTGCAGGAGAATCGGCTGTAAGGTCAGTCTGTGTCTGGCTGGGAGTGGAAAGGAGATCAGCAGTTGGGAGCTGGCCAAGGTACTGCCTGGGAAGAGCCTGGTGGGAGAAAGGACTGGATGCCTGGAGACTGGCTTGCTGTATCAGCTCATGGAGAGGTTTTGGACTGTATATTTAGATCTTGGGATGTCTGTAAATAAACCTGTACTTGCTGTTGGAAAAAGGTGGGAGTGGTGTGGCTCATTGGGGCTGTGATCCTGACAAACTCTCTGTGTCAAGGCCACCCTACCACACCCCACCTTGGCTCCTAGTGAGCTACCGTCCTATGAAGTGGTAGCAACTCCACTCAGAAGTAGTTTTAACAATGGGCAGGGCCAGCACCGTAGGCTGCTTACAAAGGTCCCCTTGAGAGTCCAGGGGATGGGCTCATTTGAACCCCGTCAACCCATAGTAGTAGCTATGCCATTGAACGCAGTACTATTTATTTGGCCAGCATTTAGTGGGTGGGGATAGGTTCTGGGATGTTGTTTTAATGGGGAACCTTTCATGGCTTACATTTTTATGGGCTTTTTTTTTTTTGTAAATTTGATTGTGTGCATGTGTTGTTTTTTTTTTAAGGTTGTTTTTTTCCCCCAGAGAGACCAGGACCTTCCCTTTCTTTGCAAGAATTTCCATTCCATTGTGTACCATTTCTGTAGAGTCAGCTGATGGGGGTAGCACCAACGCTCCCATCTTGGGATACTGCCCCCTGGGCTTCTTACTGTGCTGATCTTACCACTTAGCCTGTAGGCTCTGCTCAAGCGCAGGGTGTGCGCCCGGGGGGGAGGGCAGAAATCTGAAACCTGCTATCTTGAATGAGTCACTGGATTCAGTTAATGGGAAAGGAAAAAGTTCCGGCACTTTCTCCCCATGGCCACTAGAGAGTGCTGTTGATCCACAAAGGAGCCAGCAGGGTACCAGAACAGCTGGAAAATGTCACAGTTTGAAGCAGGCAGCTTGCTTAGAAATGTAGTTCATATTTATTGGTGTGGCTCAGCCACTTTCTAAGGGATCCCACGCTTAAAACTCGAGGTGGAGAAAAAAACATGAGTTTGGGTCTTTTAAGGGCTGGGGTTTCAGCAAATGACATCAAGCCTTTTCCTGTATGGAACGCTGGGTTCTTGAATCCTCCCTTTCTGCAAAACAGAAGCATTCTGCGCCTTCCCACGTCGGTGACACTTATTGCAATGCCAGCACTCTGCAGAACCAAGGAGGGAGAGCAACGTTAACGTGCAGGGTATTCAAAGCAAGTGGCCTGCCGCACACCAAGTAGCCGTCCTGGGGAGCAATGGTTCCGCTAAATATAGGAGAATCCAAGGTGAAGGGGCAGAAGATTGAGCTAAATGGAGGTGGGGGAGAGAACTCTCCCCTTGTGATACCGCCTACATGCATCTGCCTCCCACATAGGGGTTGCCACTAGGATTGTGCATTCGGGTTTGGATAAAACACAAAAAAAGCCCTTTTGGGTTTCTGTATTTGAAACACAAAACCTGCCCTTCAGTTTTGGGGTATATGTTTGTGTGTTTTGTGCCTCTCGGTTTCCACATCGAATCGGACGTTTTCTAATGACCGGTCCGGCCATCTGAGCCTCTTTCAAGTTTCATGGGATGTTGTCCTGGGCAGCAGGGAGTTTAGCCTCCACAACGGTGATGTAGAGGCGTGAACTGGGTTTTGATTTTGGTTTACTTTTGATCTTTGAGTGCTTTGTGGTTCGGGGGCTTAGCCTGCTCCCACGGGCTGCTGGAGGTGGAGTGGTGCCCAGGGAATTGGATGGGATGGGGCGATGGCATGAGATTCCCCTTGTAGCAGGGAACAGTCCAGCGCAGCGCCTGCCTCTTTAAGAGGGGGATAAGTGTGCTGTGCACATCTGCATGGAGCTGGGAGGAAGCCAGCCCATAGTGTAAGATCAGCCTGTGAAGGAAACAGGCTGAGAGCCCCAGAGACAGAGTGGGCAGGACACTGGCCCTTTAAGGCTCAGAAGCCTGGCCACGCCCACGCTGCTAGTATAAGAGAGGCAAGATTGAGGCCACTTTCAGACCCCCCCCTCCCCCCCGCATGCATATTTTGGCTGCGGGAGGGAATGCGCAGCCAGGATATGCGTGGGGATCGGCTGGTCTGAAAGCCCCTCCCCCCCCATGCGGCTTTGCCGGCAGATACGTGCAGGGATGCGGAGCAGGAAATCCAGCTCTGTATTGCTGCGCGTATCTGCTGGCAAAGCCACACGCGCAGGAGGGGGGGGGGGCTTTCAGACCGGCCAATCCCTGCGCAAATCCTGGCTGCGCATTCCCTCCCGCAGCCGAAATATGCATGCTGGGCGGAAGGGCTGAAAGCAGCCTGAGAGAAGCAATCTTTGCCTGGATGCTGAAGGAGCAATATCTCCCAAGGGAAAACCTAAAATTGATCCTTCCCACTCCACACTCTCCAGGGTGCTGAAGGCTGGAAGAACCAGAGTGGACCCAGGTATTGGGAGAGGCTGTGCCCAGGAGAGAGCCTCCTTCCTGGGGAAGGCTTGGCCAGAGCCTGGGGTCTGAGGCCTGGCTACTATGGTCTTTGGGGGCGTTATTATAGTGGCTGTTATTTCAGTGCTTGGGAAGACTGTGCTGGGCCTGCAGGGTGGAGGTGCATGAGCTGGCAACCCAGGGACTAAGGAACTATGTAGGTTTCTAATAAAGAGACTGTTTTTAGACGAGACAAATTTTGCGCATGATTGGTGAAAAACGTGCCTGATTTAATGCTCGTTTAAACACCTAAACCGTTTAAAATGCGCATTTGCCATGATTGTGTAAAAGCCAAAACCGTTTTGAATGTGGTTTTGTCTGATTCCAAACCGGTTTTGAGCCCCTTTGATGATCGGGGGATGCCAAAACCGGTTTTTAAAAATGCGCATTATTTAAATGCGCATTTACAAAACCACATTAAAAGTGTCTCGTCCAAAAGTGCCCTGTGGATTTGAACTCCTATGGCTTGGTGCAGTGTTGTTCTGAGCGTAGACCCCCTTCCCCAAGGGAGGAGATACAGCCAGGTGGAGGGCTGAATAGGCATGGCAGTGGGGTTTGCTAATTCCCCTATTGACACCCCAGCGCCCCCATGGGGCTCTGGGAAGACCCTCTGCTACACCCCTGTCTGATGCTCTGGAGCTCACCTTGCTGTTTATTGTAGAGTCACCACCTTCACTTGTGCACGTAGGGGTGTGCAGAAAGCTCACCATTCGTATTTGTTTTCGTTTACAAAAAACCCTTCATTTTATATTTGTAAACGACATATTTGTTTTCATTTTTTGTTCAGTTTTAATTCAAAATAAAAACCCTGCGCATGCTCAAAATGGCCATTAGACCATTCTGCGCATGTGAAACCTTTTCCAAAATAGTGGCGGCAGTGTTGCTGCCATTTTGGAAACAGGCAGCGGGTCTATGTATGTGCAAATGGCTTCCATGCTTGTGCCCCTTTTCCAAACTGGCACGGTTGCTGCTGGAACCGTTTTGGAAAAGACTGTGCCTGCGCAGAGCAGTTTGGTGGGTTTTGGGTTTGGGGCAGGTTCCCCTTGTTAAGTAGTGTTGTTAAAAGGGGTCACCGAAAAGCAGAATGTTGTTGCTGAAGGGAGCGCCAATCCCTTTTGCTGCTGGTCAGTCGCTGGGTGCTGTAAAGACAGAACAACCGGAAATGCCATTGTGCCGGTAGCAAGCCTACAAGGAAAGCAGCTTCCCTTGCTTGATGCAAGCAGAGCTGTGTCAGTGTAAGCATACAGGATTTTTACATATTTACCTGCATATTTATTCTGTGCATGCTGCTTTGCACGTACGTGTCATTATCATCTCTAAAAAAGTCTGCATTAAAATGTTTTAATGCAGAGCTGCATTTAAGGAGCTGTTCGCTGTACCCCAAGACGGGGACATGTCTGCCCTGTTGTGTGAATGGACCCTAAGGCCCAATCCTATGGCCCACGTAAGGCTGCCCGGAGGCGCATTACGTGAGCCAGAACGCACACACTCACTCAGGCGTGCACGTGTAGCAGAACTGCATGGGGCACAGGCGACCCCCGAGCCCACACACCCCGTGACCCGTGGGTGGGTGGGTGGATGAAGCCGGCACGGTTCCTGCTCTATCTCCCAGACCATGGGGTGTGTGGGCTCGGGGGCTGCGTTGGCTTGGGTTGTGCCTGTGTCTTGCACGGCTGGGCTGTGCATGCGGCACACGTGCGTTCAGAGCTTGCGGCGCGCGTAGCGGTCGGCGTACCCAGGCCTTAGGAATGGGCCCTAAGCCTTTTTCAGGGAGGACTTGGCAGGGATCGCTTACTGTAAGAAGTGATGCCTTCACCGTTTCTTAGAACTTTCCTACCTTGATTTATTTTAGAGTTAACACCGCCCTTGTAGTAACCCTGACGCAGACCTGATTCCAAGGGTGAGGAGTGGGCATTTCTGTGGCAACTGATAAAAGACCCAGCAGCTTTCACCTTTATCCCCTAATTCAGGAGTGGGGGAACCTTTTCCCTCCCCAGGGACCCCTTTTTAAAAATTGGTAATAGAAGTTGAGGCTGGGGTGGACTCAGGAAAAGGAGGGTCATCTCTGCTCCCTTCCCCTGAGCTCAGTCGTTCAGCGCTTGGGGGTTAGGGACTGCATCCAGGGGTCAGATCCAGGATCTGGAGAAGGGGCAAAATAAGAAGTAGTGATTGGCTGCAGATTCCGCATCCCTGTTCCAGTTAATCCACATGTGGACCGTGTTATGGGAAGGCATTAAGCAGGCGCGTTCGACTTATTGGGCCAGTCTTTGGGTATGGAGCCCTCCAGACTCTTAAGGGTACAGAATGGCTCAGGGTAGGAATGAGGTCCGGTCAGTAAGTGACCTCAGAGTGGGTGGGACTTATGCTCCATCCATAGCATCGCATTTCCTACTGGACAGGGCCACTTGAGGCAGCTACCCCTTGGTAGCCTCACCCTGTATGTCCACAACCCCCTTGCCCCGCTCCCTATTTCTGTAGCGCGTCCTTAGCTGCTCTGTCCGTCATGCCCATTGCTCCGCCCCTCACGCCGGCCTCCTCACCCACACCATATCCTCTTTCCGCCAGCCAACTCCTTCCTCTCGTCTGCCTGGGACTCAGCAGAGGGAAGTCCCAGGAGCTCTGATTACTCACCCAGGCACAGACACCCAGTTAAAATATTGAGTGAGTGTCATCCCCTCGGTCAGAGAGAAACGTTTCCGTTTTGGTTTGCATTCCTCAAGCCCTTTTTCTCTTTCTGCCGTCTCCCCGCAGCCGTAAGGCATAAAGCCTCAGCGACTCGCTTGCTTGCTAGAAGCTTGCCTGACTTCATTTGCATAAACATCCGGATAAAATTAACACCCACTAGTCAAGCAGCCCTACCTACAAATCATCTGTTCCGTAAAGCTGCAATTAAGCATGTCTGAGCCGAAATTGCCGTGGGCGACAAGACAGAACCCACTTGACTTCCAGCACGAGGCAGTCCTGAGGTGACCGCTCCTATCACCACCTTCCCTTTGAAGAAATCGCCGTGGCATGGAGGATGTTCATATTGGATGAGAGTCTCCATTAGTGCAAGCGGGTGTAGGGTTGGAGCAATGGAACGCATCATGGTGTCACAAAGTCCACAAGTTGGAAGGAACGTCAAAACGTCATGTAGTCTGGCCCCCTTGCCACTGTCACAGGGTTCTCAAGAGTCATGTAGTCCATAGGGATGGGTGAACGCGGTTCGGAAGTTCAGAGTTCGCACCAAACTTGACCAGTTCAGTCGACCGAACCGAACTTCCGAACCAAACTCGATTTTCGAACCGAACCGAATTTCTGAACTCGTCACTGTTCACCCATCCCTAAAAGAGAATATTCCATTCAGTTCAATGGGGTTTGACTTTCTGAACTTTGTTCGGAAGTTCGGAGTTCAGACCGAACTCAAATAGTTCTGTCGACTGAACCGAACTTCCGAACTGAGCCGAATTTCTGAACTGAACTGAACCGAATTTCCAAACTCGGTTCTGTTCACCCATCCCTATTAGTCCAGCCCCCCTTGCCACCACCACAGGATTCTCAAGAGTCATGTAGCCCAGCCCCCTTGCCACCGCCACAGAATTCTCCAGACCCTAACCATTAGGAGTGTGCAATTCGTTTTCATTTTTTAAAATGAATGAAGCCCCTTTCATTTTAGTAATTAAGATATGACAAAGAAGTAATGAAAATGGATGAAAATGAAGGAAAAATAATTTACGTTAGAAAAAACAATGCACATGCGCAAAATGGTCACTGGGCCCATTCTGTACATTTATTGATTACATTTATTAGCTGCCCCTCATGTACATGTACAGCCTTTTCCCCAAATGGGGCTGGTACTGTCACCACCATATTGGAAAAAGGTTGCACATGCACAGAATGGTCTGGCGGACATTTGAATTCATAGTGTTTTTTTCATTTCTTTTTAATTATTTTTCATAAAATTAAAGAAAAACCCCCCGAAAACCCTCAAAGACGAACCATTTTGTTTATGAAACCTGCCTCCCCCCCCCCCCGCAAACAAGGGGTTTATATAATTGAAAACAAAAACCAAAATGAATGATATGCCTGCTGCTGCACACCCCTACTAACCATCTGTACAGAAAAACGCATTCAACAAGAAACAGACAGAGACTATTAATAAATCTGCCACAAGTACAGACCGGGACTAGCCAAAGCACATTTATGCCCAACATAACAGGGAACAATTTTAGATAAAGACTCAGATGTCTCAAACAGGTAAGCCACACACATGCTACAGGGGAAGGCAAAAACCTAGAGCTGAAATAAGATTTTGCCGAAAATTCTCATAGAAATCCCAGTTCCCGATACGGTCTCAAATTGTATCAAGAACCTCTCAAAACTCGGTAATGGCTTGACTGACATTTCGTTTCTTGATTTGCTGACTTTTCACTTCCACTTTGCCGTTTACCACTTTTCCACCCATTTCAAATCTCAAGAGGTAATTCCAGCTCAATTTGGCATTTCTTGCACTCCATTTTCCCTTGTACTTCCTTGACGCTCATTGACTAGTATACACAGATTTCCTTTACTAATCTGCAATTCAGTTGTAGATTGGCCAAAGCAAAGAGAACAACAGAGCACAACAATTCTGATTGGAAGCACTGGAGTGGAGGTTAAGGGGCACTGGGGGGAGGTTAAGGAGTGAGCTGTTGACACAGTAATTGGCTCAGAAATGCAGAAACGACAGAACTGGAAGTAAAATTGTACCCTCAGCAATGTGGTAAGCAGTAAATGAGTGGTAATGCAGTAACCAGTAAGTGGAAAGTTGGTCAATCGGGACAATATCTTGCAGTATTGTTAGAATCAAGAAATCACATTGGTATCAGGAAATGGTCTTATGGTCTGTTTCTGACAGAAATAGCTTTTGCTGTGATTGCTCGATTCAGTACTAGGTTGAGACTAGCTGGGAGCCTTGAGAGGACTCCTGCTGAGAAAAATCCTGCCCCTTTGGAACTGGGGGGAGGAGGGGTGATAATTGGAACATGAGCCAAGGCCCAGTGAGGGATGCATCCTCCTTAGAGCTGAAACGAGTACCCACAAAAATGTGTATACCCGATGAATTTCTGGTACCCGAATTGACTCGACATCGGGAACCGATTGGTACCCGATTGTGCCCTGATTCGGGTAGCTGATGTCCTGGAATGTCAACTTTTGGTTGGCTGATTTTTCTACTTCTGTCCCAATTTTTTGACTTCCAACACTAATTTTTATATTATTTTCTGTCCCAGAAAGTCAACCTCTGGTCCTGGAAAGTCAACTTCTGGTCCTGATTATTATTTTTTTACTTACGGTCCTGATTTTTCTGTTTTCCATCCTGATATACTGATTGGCAACTGGAAAATCAAACAATCGGTACTGGAAATGACTGATTTTTCAGATATCTGGGCCGCCCGTTGAGTACTCAATGTGGTACTAAAACATGTGGGTATTACCTGTGAGTACTTTAGTTAAGTACCCATTTCAGCTTTAGCCTCACCACAGTTCCAGGGTAATGGGGGTGGGGCGTGCGTGATCAAGGGATTCTGGCATCCCTAACAAATTTTAGCCCAAACATACGTCGCTGGTTAATTCTGCCACGTACCCACGGGCAGACACTCACTAATGAGCTTGCGTTCCTCCACTTGTGTATTCTCACACCGGTGACTTGAGGTTCTCCTCGCTTGACTGAGCCGTAATTTCTTCACTTGTCTGCCATTACACCTTCAAGGCTGACTGGTTCAGGGTTGCGAAGTGATGACCGGTCCTTTGCATCCTAATTCAACACACACTCAATTTCACTTTAAGGTCAAGCTACTCAGCTCCAAGGGTGAGTGATACTGCCACCCTGTGGAGGTTAGTGAAGAGCGATAAGGGCTTTGCTTAGCAGGAAGATTATTTTGAATGGTGGATTGAGCTCTGCCAGCTATGGATGCTTTCTGGAAATCCAGGTACACTATGGGTGATTTCAGATGTGATGGGGCGGCATTCGCCCCATCACGGAATCACCCTATTCATTCCCCGCCGGGATCAATACCGGCATGTCAACAGACGTGCCGGCTGATCCCGGTGGGGAATCTGGGGAGGGGGTGGGGCTGCGCGGTGCTACGTGTGGCCGCACAGACCCACCCCCCATGCTCCCCCAGCAGCCTGCGCTTCCAGAGACGGGCGGGCGCTGTGGCCAATATGGCCGCTGCACCCACCCGCCCCCAGGAAATTGACCACGGCCTGGAATCGGCGGCGAACATGGCTGCCGATTCCGGGCTGTGGTCAGCGGCCAGACGTGATGTTGACATGCTCAGCCATGGGGAATTCCCCGTGCTTGAGCATGTCAACGTCACGTCTGGTCAGTGTTACGCTGGGTGGTCACCCCTGTGAATCATGGGGGGGGGGGGAAATCAGATTTACCACGCTTCCGTTCCTCCTCTGGGGAGGAGAGATGGAAGTGTGGTAAATCTGATTCCCCCCCGTGATTCACGGGGGTGAACATCTGGCGTAACACTAACCAGATGTTACGGGATCATGCTCCCCCAGGGGGAATTCACCGTGGTTGAGCGTGATCTCGTAACGTCTGAAAATACCCTATATCTATTGGGTCTCTCTTGTCTACATGCTTATTTACACCCTCAAAGAATTCCAACAGGTTAGTGGGGTATGACTTACCTTTACTAAATCAGTATTGACTTCCCCATTAAGCCATGTTTGTCAACATGCCCTGTAATTCTGTCCTTAATGATGGTTTCCACCATTTTGCCCGGCACAGATGTCAAGCTTACTGGTCTGTAGTTTCCAGGATCGCCTCTGGATCCCTTTTTAAATATCGGGGTTACATATGCCACCCTCCAGTCCTCGGGTACAATGGCAGATTTTAGTGACTAATTACAAATGACTAGAAGTAGGTCTGCGATTTCATATTTGAGTTCCTTTAGAACTCTGGGGTGAATGCCATCTGGCCCTGGTGACTTGTTAGTATTCAGTTTGTCAGTTTGCACTAGAACATCCTCCAACGTCACATTGATTTGTAACAGCTCTTCCAATTTCTTGCCCACAAAGCAAGGATCTGGCGTGGGTACTTCCCCCAATCCTCCGCAGTGAAGACCGACGCAAAGAACTCATTCAGCTTCTCTGCAATGTCCTTACCCCCCCCTGAGCGCCCCTTTTACTCCCTTGTCATCTAATGGCCCAACTGATTCCCTAGCAGGCTTCTTGCTTCTGATGTATTTGAAAAAGGTTTTGTTGCTTGTTTTTGCCTCTTTAGCAAGGCTCCCTTCAAGATCTCTCTTGGCCTGCCTTAATAACACTTTACATTTACGTTGCCAGGGTTTTCATTGGGACTAGCCTTCCATTTCTTAAAGGATGCTTAATAGCCTCCTTCACCTCCCCATTTAGCCACAGTGGTCTTCCTGCTTCCTTTTCTAACTTGCGGGATGCATTTAATCTGTGCTTGCAGAAGGGCGCTTTTAAACAGTCTCCACGTCTCTTGCAAACTTGTAGCCCTTGCAACTGTGGTTTTTAGTTTTTTTTTAACTAGTTTCCTCATTTTTTCATAGTCTCCCTTTTAAAAGTTAAATGCTACTGCTGTACTTTTGTTTGTCTTTCTCACGCCAGAAATTACGTCAAATGTGATCGTGTTATGATCGCTATTGCCAAGTGGCTCCGCTACAGTTACTCCTTGTATCAGAGCCTGCGTGCCACTCAGGACTAGATCTAGAATAGCTCGTTCTGGAAGCTGAAGAGGCGTGGAGTCCCAGCAAGGAGGCGTGGAGTCCCAGCCTGAGAACAAGAGCCTGGAACGGTGAGTAGCCAGCCAGAGGACTGGTGCCTTCAGGCTTGATCCTTCAGGGACTTGCCCAGTGGCACCGCTACCCTGTTGCAGGGTATTTTTAGACAGATGTAGGGGCAGCCTGCTTCTGGAGCTGCTCCAAGGGTGCACCCCCACATCTGCCCGCTTCCAGTCCTGCCTGGGTCTGCTTTAGGTAGAACCAGCGGGTTCTCCTGGCCACCGTCTGCCCATGTGGTGCCCCCCTCCCGCCCACACCATAGAGTTGCGGATGGTTTCCCAACACTCTAGGCTGGCACCCTCAACTCTATGGTATTGCTGGGGCAACAGTCAGCCGAGGGTGGAGCTGCAGCATGGGCCCACCGAGCCGATGGAAAGCACCTCTGCTCTGGGCCAATGCCCTGGGTTTGGCTGGTCTGCTCTGCTGGTGGCACTCTGGGATGTTCTTGCTCTACTTCAACATCTGGTGGGCTGCCTTAGATGGACCAGCCAACCCAGGGGTGAAGAGGACTGGCACGGCAGCCCCCCAGAGCTGCCATCAGTCTGTTTACACCCAATGACTGCTTGAGATGCACCGAAGGATGAAGGGAGATCCTCCTCGATCCCAGCTCTAACGTTTGCTCGTCTCGGAGGCCTTCGGTGGGAATAATTAGATCTCTGACCTCATCTCGAAGGCTTTCTCCCCTCCATGCCTTTTTGGTGTCATGGATTATGTATCATTGCTGGGGAACAAGGCCTCATTTGGCCCTTGCTTCCATCGTATGGATATGGGAGCACATTGGAGGTGGGGGGGATGGGAGTGGGGAGGAATAATACTGTGTGGTGGTTGTTGTTTGTTGTTGTTATTATTATTTTATTTACTTTAGCTTTATACCCCACCCTATCCCAACCTTGGATCAGGACGGCTTACAACAATTAACCAGACAATAGATTACACACGAAAAGAAAACCCCAGCCTGCTCACCTCATTCTCACCCATACACCCCCGTCCCCCTCCTCTTGCAGATCCTCTGCCTTAATACCCACACCCCCCTCTCATCAACCCAATTCACCCATCCATATCCATCCCGCAGTGCTGAAGCAAGGGATGCTTGCTTATATCAAGCTACCCACGGTGACGGTCTGGAGACTGCAGCTAGTGCAGAATGCAGTGGTCTGTCCCCTTACGGGGTCGAGCTGCCGGGGAGCACATTACACCGGTGCTCCGGACACTGCACTGGCTGCCTATAGTCTTCCGGGCTCGATTCAAGGAGTTGGTGTTGGCCTATAAAGCCCTACACGGCCACAGCCCTACTCACTTACGGAATCACCTCACTCTCTGTGCTCTGGAGCGACCCCGGCAGTCAGCCGTGAGCACCCTCCTCGAGGTCCCCCGGGTGGTCCGTATGGAGAAGGCGTTCTCGGTGGCTGCACCTCGGCTGTGGAATTCCCTCCCAGCAGAGGCCTGGATGTCCCCGGACCTCCCTTCCTTCCGGCGTATGACTAAGACCTAGCTGTTCTGCCAGGCGTTCGGTGGGGGAGATGGGGTTTAGGGTGGGGGGTTGTGGGTTATGGAGGGAGATCTATTGTTTTTCCCTTCTCTTTTATGGTGTTGTTTTAACTTGTTTTATATGCAAGCTGTCCCAAGATGCCTGGAGCAGGAGGGGTGGGGTAACGAAATTTGTTAAAATAAATAAAAATAAATATCAGGGGTGAGAACATTTTTCTACTTTGGAAACCCCTATTTACTAGTAATAGCTCTGTTGGCCACATAGGAGTGGAGGGAAAGGAACCTGTATGGCATGTTTGGGATGGGGGAAGGATCGAAGTCATGGGTCCAATCTACAGATCTAGCCCGTCCCCATCCTCAAGTGCATGGGTCTCCTCTCTTCTCCCTTCTCCCCGAGTGCACTTCTTTAGTGCTTGAGGGTAGGAGCTGGTCAGATCCAAGAATAAGAAAGGCGCCAATTTAAAAACAGCTGTGAGGCACATTTGGTCCATGGTCTCAGGATTCCCCCCATCCCTGGTTTATATACAGTAGTATTTTTCATCTAAAGATTTGCAAGGGCTTTCAGGGACAAACTAATTAAGTCCCACAATACCAAGGGATCAAGATTTTAATTAAACTGTTCAGACAATTAATCAAATCTCTTCAGTCAGAGGGACCCATCCAGCACTGATGTGAGCAGGTGTAGCTTGGTTAAATTCCACAGGGTTGCCGTCTTTTACCTCAGCAAGGGAGTCGGTCCAAACTCTCCAGGAAAACCATATAAAATAAAGCTTTGTGGGGCAACCGAGCCAAAACCAGCAGCAGAGCCGAAATCCCGGCTCCTGAAACTGGTCTGGTTTAAAAATGTTTCAAAAAATACCGGTGGCCCAGTGATGAAATGGGTACCCGTGAGTAATAGCCACATTTTAAAATACCATGTTGAGTACCCAACGGGCTACCCGACCACCCAAAAACCTGGTCATTTCTGTTTGATCGTTTATCCAGTTACCGATTGGTAAAACGGAATGGAAAACTGAAAAAAATCAGGAGCAAAGAAGCTGATATTCCAGGACAGGGAGTTAATATCCAAGGACATTGGGTACCCTAATTGGGTACCTATTAGTATCAGAATGTTGTGGGTCAAGTCAGGCACCAGAAATTTGCCGAATATACCCATTTTTGTGGGTCCTCATTTCAGCGCTACTGTGGCCATAAAAACATAGTCAGTGCCATAAGTCAGCATCCTGTTTCCAGAAATGGTCACTTTTGATTGCATTGGCAAAGTACCCAACAGGTCATATTGGAGCGATCCATTTGCTGCTATTTGCTCCCCGCTCCCGAGAGTCGGACGTTGTGTCCCCCGACCTATTTGACTAATAGCCATTTATGGACCTGTCTGGAGTATTGTCTACAGACAAAGCCCAGTGGGTGTTTCTGGGCTGGAAGGCTTGTTGGGGTGCAAGGAAAGAGGGCCTAATGCAAGAGCCCGAAAGGACTGAAGGAAACCCAGAGGAGAGTGCCCAAAGGGACTGTAAGGAAAAGCCAGAGGGTTGTGCCTGCCTTGCTGGCTGTGTCAGGCCCCGCCCCTTGCAAAGGGGCAAGGGGAGAAGAAAACAGGAAAAACCCCAGAGGGACCCACCTGCAACGGCGGGGCACTCCCCGCCACCGGCATCATGGCGGCAAGCACAAGCGCGGCCGCCCCCCTTGGAGACAGCGTCGGGGAACGGAGCTCCGCCCCCCGCTCCCCTTGAACAGCTCCAAGAGGTTTCCCCGCAGCAGGGAAAGACGTCAGGCACCGGCCCCGCCCCCCTCCGACGCAGCGCACGCATAGCGGCGCGAGGGGCGGAGTCAGGGGCGGGGCTTTCGGGCGAGG